>KZ308202.1:617660-744813 GCA_000376725.2 Ladona fulva | reverse complement strand
TCAAATAAAACAAAATGTAATTATATATTATATATGATATTTATGATTGTGAGAGGAATTTATTGCATAGCCTCACCTAGGAATTGGTGATTAGAGCAAATAATATTTCAAAAGAAGCAAGCATGCTCACAAAGAAATGCAGAATGAGGGGAATCCTACTTATGTAAAATAAGTAAAACTGAGCATTAGGAAATAAATTCCAAAGATATTTTATAAATTTTATTTTCAAAAGATTGATGAGAGGTAAATTGGTAAATTTTTCTTTTTGAAGAGATTTAAACTTTAAAATATAAAACTAATATGATGTATGAGAAAAACCCTCTTTTATAAAGTAGCAATTTTACACCTGCAGTTCATCTAATTTTGCTTAAATAAGGTGAAAATGAATTTTATTATGATCTTGTATTTATTATTTACCTGTGAGATAGCAATTAAATCTATTTAAGGACACACACAAGGAAAACAGCAAATATTGTTTATACAGAATGGAAACAGAGATATGGTTAGGAAAATATTGGTGTGGGATAATCAACAAGAAAAGAAACAAGGTGCAGAAAGAGTAATCACTGAAGTTGTGGTACTTCTGAATGCAAAGAATTCTAAAATATGTTGAGTTTTACACCCAAAAGGCATAAAGAACAAAAGATAACCCAGTATTTGCAATATTGCATTATACATTTCAATTAACATTACTATTACTGAATATAATGAATTAATATTGCATAATTTCACTTGTTAATTAACTAAAGTAAAAGCTGTTTAGGACCTTTTT
The DNA here is from genome assembly GCA_000376725.2 of Ladona fulva. Classification (NCBI taxonomy): domain Eukaryota; kingdom Metazoa; phylum Arthropoda; class Insecta; order Odonata; family Libellulidae; genus Ladona; species Ladona fulva. The sequence continues at coordinate 744,041 of KZ308202.1, read as the reverse complement.
AGGTAACCAATTAAAAATCCTATTACAAGAAGGATAGATAAGCAGGATGTTATGTCACTTCTTACACATTGAAAAGCAAATTTATAAGAGTTTTTGTACTGTATACTACAAGGGCAATTATTATCAAATAGGTGTTGCATATATCCACACAAAATGAACATTTATCTATCTTAAATTTAGCTTGTTGCATTGAAATGGTCCCTGAAGTTAAAATGGCATGCTCAAGAAAGAGTAATAGAAGGAACATAGTTATATAATTGCTTGGAGACAAAAGAGAAGATAATGTAAACATTTTTTGGACTGACAAATTAACCAGATGATTGGCTACAGTGGGTTGCAATGAGTCTAGGGATGACATATGCTTTATAAGTGTCACAGAGCATACAAAGCTATATTTTTACGACGTTTCATATGAAAGTGAGATGGACTGGGATAAAGCTCGGATTTGGCAGGATAGTGTTTTAGCAGGAGCATTCAATTAGCTTTGACTGTACTTCATGGGACTTTTATTATTTACTGAAAAATTATTAACTCACATTGGAAGAGTAGTGATGTGATGCATGGTGCTGCCCTTGAGGATTCTGCTGGGGAGATGAGTTTCTGTTGGTACCTTGCTGCTGCTGGTGCATGGAATGCTGCATGTGGTGAGAGGGAGAATGGGGTAGAGGGGCTGGAGGGTGAGAATTGCCTATGGATGATGTCTGATGACTGCTGCTGGCAGATGTTCTCTGCATTCCTATGGATGGGCAGTGAATGGGAGGCTGATGGGATGGCTGGTGTAGAGATGGAGATTGTTGTACATTTGAAGGTGCCATGGACTGGTGCTGGGGCGTCTGAGGCTGGTTACCAACACCAGGAGCTGTGCCATTGGATAGGAGGTGCTGAATTCCCAGTCCAGAGGTGGGCACTGAAATAATTTTCAACATTTCTGTCATTACTTTTTTTATCAGTCTTCTATTAATGATTATGTTTCCTTTTGGAAATCTCCCAAACCAAATCATTTCAAAATAATCTGTATATCATAAGCTTAGAAAGTATTTCACAATTAAAGGCTATAAACCCTTGATGGAGGCAGCTGGCTCTAAATAAGTATCCCTTCACAGGCAAGTATAAATCAAAATAGTATTGTTTTATTAATAAGATGCATAAAAAACTTTGAATTTAAATTACTTAATTAATATACACATGTATAATTTAAAGTATTTTGATGCATTTTATTAATAAAACAATGCTATTTTGATTTATACATACCTCACAAGTGACACTTATTTAGAGCCAGCTGCCTCCGTAAAGGGTTTATATTCTTTATTTGTGAACTATTTTCTGAACTTATGAGGTACAGATACTCTTGTAATTGTTTGGTTAAGGAGATTTCCAAAATAATGCATAACATATTTATTAATCATATATTTAACCATAGTAATGGCCACTCTTACCATCAACAATAAACATTTATACTCATATACTAGTAAAAATTCTTTTATATTTGAAGAAGTTCGGCTAGTTGAATTTTTAAGAATTTTTAAGCACCATTGTTTTGAGTTTATTTACTTTCTGTCTACTTCCAAAGGTACACTGAATGACAATTTCAAACAACAATTTACACCAATGTCTGAAACAGTGAATAGATGCTTCAAAATATGCTAAACAAAAAGAGTAAGAGCACCAATTACCCGAAATTCTAACCAGAAATATTGGAGAAGTAATTCAGAAACTAACCCAGTAGAATAAGACAAGATGGTTATGCACTGGCTTCATGATAAATATCCAAATGACTTACTGAGATAGCAGCAATTAATCAATCATCAATTTGTTTCCATTTAAAATATACCTGTTCCAGTGTTGTTTGCTGATGAGGAAATAAGATGAGAAGGTTGGGCCATTGCCTGTAGGTTTCCCAATGTTGTGGAAACAACCTGACCATTGTTCAGTGCCAAATTCACCACTTGGCTACTGGTAACTTGATTTACAGGGATTGTTAGAATAGTCTGAGTGGCCAATCCTGAAACAAAAAAATTGCACATTCAATATGACTTTTCTCAATTTTAACAGGTATCAGTGACTTGAAATATAAACAAAAGCATATCTCACTGATATATTTTCACATATTTTACCAAATATGATTATGAACCAGCAGAAAATTATAATAATTAATAACTATCCTGACATTTACATGGAAATATAGTCTCTTGTCAACCATGCTATTGATAAGAGCATCATTAGGAAGTAAATAAATATAATTCAATTCATAATAAACTTTGCTCTTTCACCAAAATTGTTTTTGTGATTTGTGAACATTTAAGTGCTCTTTCAAAGAGTAAAATTAAAATTTGTAATTATCGTGCAATATCAAAATTAGTTCTTAATTACAAAAATATTTCTGATAAAACATATGAATATAGATTTTTGTGCCTGATGATGCTTGATCCATAGTGAAACTGGTCAAAATAAAAAAACTACCCAGTGGAAAAATTACTAATTTCTTCTTTCTCTTCTAGTACTATCACTATACTAAAAAGTTTTACATCAACAAATGAAGAGAATTTTTAAATATAAGAAACAGCTATAAATATCCATACATAATGAAAATTACACCATGTTTTATTTTCCATATTTTAATTTCTTCCCTTATGAGTGACAATGCTGAGTATAAGAAGAAAATAGTTTTACCATAGATTGCATGCTGCATATATTACACATACTATTACATGTATATAGTAAACATTGGGTTTTGTAATAACTCCTATCCAATAAGTATACATATAGAAAAAGCATTGGAGAACAATTATAACTATGGATCACCAGCAAGTCAAAGCCATTTGTGGCACTGTGAATTGTTTCTGTATTACTGTATATGTACTCTCTAATAACATTATTTATTAATGCACTCCATACCCCATGAAAAAGAATATTATATTGATAACTTAAGAGTGGCATTTTTACTCGTGTATCAGTTGTACTTTAAATACAATATTTTGAATAAAAAAATGAAGTGAAAGCCTGCCTAAAGGAAGTACTCATGATCATTAAAATAAAAAGTAGTTTAGGTGGGAAACTTCCACAAATTGATAATCTTCAATACAATGAAATAACTGAAATTGATATTGATGAACGGCCTATTGCATAAATAGTTAAAGATGGAAATTATACTAAATAAAAAATGGAATTTTGAACTTCCACTTTTCACAAGATTATTGTGGATAAACACAGTAAATATTACATTTCCTTTTAAAATATATTGCTACTACTCTTGGATTACTAAAAAACTACTACTGGATTTATGTTTTTATTTTTATCTATAAAATTTAATACTGGATTATGAAAAAAAGAGAGCAAAGGTACCTTGTGAGGTTGGAATGAGAAGCTGCGCTCCTTGAATGCCTTGTACAAGCTGTCCAGAGGCAAGGATTAACTGCGGCATTGAGGTAGCTGTGGAAGAGGAGGATCCTGTGCCCTGCTGCTGCGAACCCAATACCTGTAGATCATCAAAATAACTTCAATCTGGGGCACAAGATTCCATGCAGAGCAATGGTCTTGCCATGTGGCATTCACGGAGGGAATATGAAATCTTTGACTGCTCCATTTGATCAATAAGAATTCATTATGAATGTTAGTGAATCTATGAACAGAAAAAGGCAATATTTACTACCTCATCAATTACGTCCATAACAACTGGGTGTTTAAAAATATTCTCTAAAGAGAGACTGAGGAAAACTTATTAGAGCTTGAATATGATGTTGATATGCTTGAGCTAGAAATATATTTCAATGAAATCTACGGAGGCGGTCTAAAACTCGAACGTGCTGAGTTGTAAATGAATTGCTTGGAAAATCGAGGCTCAACTAAATTAATTTTAGAGATTTGAAACACATTGTTAAAAAGTTATCTTAAAGGCATGGTAAAAATTTACATGTTAAAATATATATTTTATTTCGCTAGTAGTTTAAAAAAATCTTGAATTAATACACTAAACCAGATCTAGTGGTAGTAAATAAACATTTGATGAGTAATTTTAAATTAAATTATTCCTAAAGATAAACAAATGATCAAAGAAAATAGACAAAGAGCCAATCATTGTCTAGTTAAAATCTAGTCCCCCAAACACAATAATAAAATACCAAACCTACCTGCTGAGATAATGAGGCAGCTGCATTGTTGGATGAAAGATGTTGTTGCTGTAGTTTCTGAATTGTGCTTGAATCATGGGAAACAGGGGCACAACTGGTTGGCACAGAACCTGAAGAAAATTCAGAATTTAACCATGAGAAATACTGTGATTGAGGAAAAATGCATGAGGAAGTCAAATTCTATATTTAATTAAAACTATCTGCATGGCATGCTCAAAGAGTTCCTGGATTCAAGCTTTACTGATGATTTCAAACTAAATTATACATTGTCGCATGGCATTGTTGCAAGTATCAAATAATAAGAACTCTTGACATATATATGAGCGCCTGAAGATAGTCCAACTTTGAGATTTAATGTTCGTTAGCAGAGATTTGAGGTTTGACAGTAATGCATTGGTTATGAGAAGCTCACTTAAGTTAGGATTGGTTTCAGGTAAGAAGTTGATGTTCCAAAACATTTGTAAATGCGTAAATGTAAATAGTGAATGCTCAAGAAAGGATTTGTAGTTGCCCACGGGATCCTAGCTTTAACCAGTAAAATTTCGTGTTTCTTAACAGCAGTGAGACATACAGCAAATTTTATCAACAAAAAATTACCTTAAAAAGAATACATTTCTGCACCAACTTACATAAAATTTTAAGCAGCGCAATCTAGCGCATAAAACTAGAGCGTTCGATAAGTTTCCAGAAGACCTCGTTATTCTTCATTAACGATTATTGTTACATCAAAATATATGTTATTGTTATATCTGATACTTGCAAAAATGCTGCGCGACAATATAACTTAGCTTTCTTTTAATATAAAACCGTCCCAGATGGTGTAAATCTTGACTCCTTTTGAAAGCCACTCATATTCCTTAACCTTTAATTCATCTACTGAGGGAATCATAAAAGCCATCTACAAAGATTATAATCACGGAATTAATGATTCTTCCAAACGAAATTGAATGCAATGGAGAATTTTAGTTCGATAGGTAAATAAGTCCTAGTGAAAAATCTCCCCGCGACCTTCTAATTAGGATATACCTTAGCTGGAGACCCATTGGTACCATTTGCCAGGTTGGGATACGCCCCTTCGTAGGCCCTCGTATTATAAGGACCCCTACTTAATAAGCCATTGTTTTAACTCACACAGATTTTTGGAATCCAGGACTTCCCTGAGGAAAAAGCAACCGCTACATCGGAGTTTCGAAGTATGTACATTTATGGCATGGTACATTTATGGAGTGAATTAATCTTTGCTTCCTATGCAATGCTCGGAATTTTGGCTTCGTCCAACGTGGCTCCTTTCGTTAGCGCACATTCTTAGTCGGAACGTATTTGACTAAACCTTCTTTAATTATGCGAAGAAACTCTATCCAGCTATCATCGACTGTATTCGCACCCACAAAGCGGCAGAAATCATCGTTGCGCTCGTTAATATAGAAGTAGGGTTAGTCTCAGATTTAGAGATGGTTCAACGTAGAGCAGCCCGTTTTGTCAGTGGAGATTCCAGGTTCGACAGTATCGTTACGGCCATGATAAAATCACTCGGGTGGAACTCACTGCAGGAAAGAAGATCTGTTTACCGAGGAAAGGTTTTCGAAAAATTCATTGGTCCAGAATTTTTAGGTGAAGTAAAGGGTATTGTCATTCCGGTGAACAGCGAGCGCGATCCTCGAGAGGCGACGACCAAGTGTTACAAGGAAATAATCACTAAAACAGATAGTTACTTTTGGTCGTTCTTTCATAATAGCATCAGAGAATCTAATAGAGTAGATTAGGTAAGGTGTTAATACACCCCCTGCCATACGCCACTGGCGGCTTGCAGGGTAAAAATCTGAATCTAAATCTAAGTTGGATAGTAAGGTCCATTATATTCGATGTCTTATTTAGAAGAAGTTACCTCACCAAAAAGACGCTTTGTGCTATATTTTCTAAACTAGTGTTTTTTATTTTCGCTACTAACAAGAAAAAAAACTTGGAAATGTAGCGACGAATCACATCTCGCCTCAGGCGGCAAAACAGCCCGACCTTGTACATACACATACACAATGAATTTCCGCTCTATTAATAAGCTCTTAGATATATAAATGCGGTATTTTCTCAAATTTAATGTGCATTATGCCTAGAAAATACTATCGATGAATAAAATCGCTTTCTTACTCCCCCAAGGGAATCGATAACATCGGAAATAACGATTTTCTCAATGTAAGAAGAAATACCCAAGGCAATGACTACAAATATACCAGCTAAGCACATTCTAATCCCCAGCGGAATTCAACTGTTCCATTCTTTATTATTAAATAAGGAAAAGAACGAAAGGGATTATAATTCAATGGAAGTTGTAATAGTCTAACGAATTAAATTACGGCTTCTATAACACCCATGAGGCTTCTTTCATCAATGCATTCCTCATTGGTTTGGGATTAGCATGGCGTTCTTTCTAAGAAGTCACGGACTCGATCGGTTACCATAGGGATCTACAAACACGAAATTCAAATATCTTTTTTCCGAGTCAATATCGGACCGCTGAGAGAAGGTAGATTTATGACTTTTATAGAATTATATAATCAATCATTTATAACTGATGCAGACTTTATAAGTAGGATATTCGAATAACCTCAGCAATTTCAAATAAACTTCGAATTATCACTAGCGACAGGAAAAATGCTCGACGGAGTGAATTCATAGGGCGTCATACCTTTACGGTTACATTTTATCTTCCTTGGTAGTGAGGTATGTACTTACTATCGCACGATAGCGCTCACACATAAGTATGGCGTTGCAAAAGTTCCCCGAAGAAGGCATTGTCTAAGCCGTAGGCGGGCATCCTGCGACATTTCCCACAGTTCTTTGCGGCCTTTCCTTAATTTCTTGAAACAGTGCTTTGGCATTAGCTTTGTAGATGCAAATTTAGCAAATAAATTTGCATTATTAAATACAATATCGAAGTCAGAGGTCGGTTTGAATGTATACAATGTGTAATTCACGTGCAGTTAGATGGTTTCATAATTTGCCATATGGCTCCACATTAATGATAAAGCCTTCCTTATTCTTAAAACTTCCTAATGTGTTACTAAGTGTGTTAGATCCGTTTAAAAGAATGGAACCTAATCCGATGTACTTGGCGAGAGACGAAGAGGGATTTCAAAATAGTCTTACACAGAGACATTTTTTGAAAGATGAATCAGTGTTTAGAAAATTTTTCCGTTTGAATATTGATAAGTTCGATTACATTTTGTCAAGTATTGACAGTGACCTAAGATTTTTACCCTGCAATCCGCCAGTGGCGTATGGCAGGGGGTGTATTAACACCTTACCTAATCTACCCTATTAGATTCTCCGATGCTATTCGGAAAGAACGACAAAAAGTAACTACCTGTTTTAGCGATTATTTCCTTGTAACGCTTGGTCGTCGCCTCACGAAGATCGCGCCCGTTGTTCACCGGAATGACAATATCCTTTACTTCACCTAAAAATTCTGGACAGATGAATGTTTCGAAAAGCTTTCGTCAGTAATCAGCCTATAACCCCAGCAGACACGCAAGAACGAAAATCAACATAAGGGAATAATCCAAAATTCCGGATTGAAGGGCTAAGTTTGACCACTTCCCATTTCTCCATGAGAATAAACGTAACCAGAGCCGGTCCGAGACACCGAAGACTCCCAGATAGTGGGTATTGCCTTCGCCCTTGATGAAGAAGCTCTTCGATAAAATATCACTCAATATACGGGCAGTCGCTCGGGGCGCTCAGATTTAGGCGGCGTATATTTGTAATTCTTCATAACGTGTTCTTAAATGAAAAATGAATCAAAATGCTGTGTCCGCCGAAACAATGATTGAAAACAATTGAAACAAATCAAAGAAATTATTTGCAAAAGACCACTTGGGAGAAACCTACCTAAGACCCGCTCAGCTACCCGCGGGAGTTCTTAAGTACTCAACCCTCGTTGAAGTAATTGTCTGAATTGCTCTAACAAGGGAGCCTTTACCACTGCACCAAACACATCTTAATTATACACTTAAGGTTCTTTGGAAAAAAATAAGGAGCAATATTTTCCAGTTTTAACTAACACCTTCCTCTCCATGGCTGCCGCTGCTACGCATGTATTGGCAGTTATTCAAAGTTCAAAATTGATGAATTTTGGGCTGATTTTTAAACTCCCTTTTCTGAGAAACTAGGAAGTGTTAGTTAAAACTGGAAGTTATTGATCCTTATTTTTTGTCAAGGGACCTATCCTTAAGTGTATCATTAACATTCGTTTGACGCACTAGTAAAGGCTCCCTTGAAAGCAGAATCAACCTAAAGGGAAGTTTTTAGAGTGGCTCCTCATCGTGAGGATGTTCCTTTTTCAAATATACTCATGTTTGCTTGAATTCGTCACGATTTTTTTTATAAGATATCGCCCGGGGCGCAATGTTACTGGTTCCGGCCCTGCACGTGGGTATCGCTTTTACCCCGTGCAGAATTTTTCATTTTAAAACATTACTTATAAACATAGACTCGAGATGTGAACCAAGAGAAAGGGAATTCCGCACAGAATCTTACTTTCGCCCTGAAATGAAGACTATAACTCGTTAATTCTTAAACTTTGATAAAATGTACGGAACATTTTCTTTCATCCGCAAATTTGCCTAATATGCATTGGTAATCAGTAGGACACGGTAAGTAATATGGGGTAATCACGAGACAGCTGGAAACAAGTACCAGAGGAACCGACGCTGAGGTTGAGTGGGCTTTGAGCCGCTGACGCCACGGCGTTCACGAGCTGCGTGGCCGCGGCCGCCGCAGCCGCAGAAGAGGGCCCCAGGCTGGCCGCGATTCCCTGAAGTCCGGCCGCCAATGTCGCCACCTGAGGGAGGCCCTGCAGCGTTGCAAGGTTTTGGAGGTTCTGCAGATTTTGTAGGGTCACCATTCCAGCAACTGCGAGGAAAAGATGGACTTATCATGAAGAGGAAGCACACGAAAGGAGGCTTTTCGGGTAAGCGAGGGCTATAGCACAACACGGGAAGAGCTGCTATTGTCGGTCTACCTCGGTCGACACATGCTCAATGACCGACTACTTTCTCCGACACTTCGATTGACCAACATCTCGATTTATGACATCTTGGTAGGCAAATTCATAATACGCTACACTGTTAATACGCCGACGAAAATAAATATTCATATACACTGGCAGTGTTCTACCTTTCCGTAGGTTCATGTGCCTTAATATTCCCTACTCAACGCCATTTGTTTCGCTTTCTTTAAATTATCCCTCCCATTAATAATAACAAGTCTAACAACTTTTGTCATCGAAATATTTATATGAATGAGTACATAAATATTCATACAATTATACAAATAAATATACCTCCCGCAGTGGTGGAGCGGTTAGCGAACTACTATAAAAAAAAATAGTTCCAAGTAGTAGTCCCAAGGTCCCGGGTTGAAGTCACAGCTTTTCGGATTTTTCTGTCTACGGAATGATTTTTTGTCTTCTTAAATTATAACGTTCATTAAAATTGATGTAATTGGGGTCCTTCTGTTTCCATTTAAAGAAGTTATTATTATTATTAAGTGAAACAAGTAATTATAATTGTCTATACGAAAGAAGCAGATGGAAAATTCCGTGATGTATGTTTGAATGAAATTGTTTTTAGATTAAATTTAAGTACTAGTTATTTAAAAGAATTTGACTCTTCTTTCGCGACATTATTTTGAATATTATGTAGGAAATAATTTTAAAAATCAATCATTAAACAACCGCTTTGAAAAAAATTCTGTCTAAATCTGTCTAAATTATTAATAAAATAATTGTACTAGATATAAAGTAATTGATATTTTACTGGTGTTCTGTGTAACATTTACTTTTTTGCATATATACATATTGAGAAAATATTAACAAATAACTTTTAAAATTCTTTCGCCATGAAACAACATAAATAAACTTTTAGACCATTTTTAGTGGTTTGGCAATTTCTCATACAAAGACAGTTGATTAAGCAATTATTCATGACTATTAATAATAATAATATTCATATTAACTAATTAATTTGATTTGAAATACCGTTCAAAAATTGACGACAAAAGTATAGAAATTCACACTCCCTTAATGTTAATAAAAATGGACAGCCTACATTTGTTAATAATTCAAGAAATAATAATATTTAAAAATCAAAGTACCGAGAAAGCATGGCTACGGAAATCGCTGAAAGTGAGACAGCGAAGGCATTTCGGCGCTTCTTTTGAATTTAACCTTTTTTGTATACTCTAAATTTCGTCGTGTCAGATTGTAAATGATTGTAATAGTAATTTGGGCCTTTTTAAGCAATGGTTTCGTTCGGGGCAAATGAATTTGGGAAACGTCTTGGAAACGTAAAGGCAACATATTTCAGTCCTTGTACTTTTAAGAACAAGCGAAAAGAAGAGAATATTTTCCCTTGTATTATTGAAAGACAAATAAAAAACGGTGAATACATATGTAGATATTATCAGACAATTACAGTCGCCTATCTTTTCTTGTCGAAAAAGAGGAATGAAGTGTTGGAAAGATGAGGCGTACGCAGCTTGACTCAATAACTCTTTGTGTAATTAGGTAAGATTCGCCGGTCCAAAAGACACGCTTGAGCTGACCTGCGCCGTTGATCTGCGCCGCCTTGGCCGCAGCGTCGAGGGCCCCTCCTCCGTTGAGGGCCGCTCCTCCGCTCTCCATCGCCATCGCCAGAAGGTGCTCTTGGTGGGGGGAAAGGCGGTGGTGCTTCTGGTGCCGATGCTTGTGCGAGGGCCTGTGTCTGTGGTGGCGGTGGTGTCTCCTGGGCTCTGCGTGTGCAGACGACGACGAACACGAGGACGCCGAGGACAAAGACGAAGGGGACGCCGACGGCAAGGGTACCCTGACCTCCTCCGACGACCTACCAACACCTTCCTCTTCATCGTCCTCCTCCGCCAGGGTGATTATGGGTTCAGGAGGGGGAGACCGGCCCTGGTCCGACGAGCTCTCGTCCTGACTCTGCAAGAAGAGAGAAGGTCGCTGTGAGAAATGCGAGGTTTGGTCGCCCAGGGAATTCTTTTAAAATGTTTCTTATAGTAAATAACCCCGGAATCGCTTTGCCGCACATTCATATGGTCATGATGACCAATCATACGAATCTAAAAAGATCCCTGGACCCTTTGTAATAAGTAAAATAATGCCTTAGATATTCAACGGGGCTCTTAGAAGTCCTAAATAAGCAGTTGAATGAAAAATGAAAATATGTCCTAACTCTCATAACAAGGTAAATTAAATTTTTTTAATAAAATAGATCATGACAACAATCCTGAAAAAGATGAAGACACCAGGGAAAAATTATTAACCCCAACAAATAATATTGGGATCTCTGGGTCTACGCCTTGAACTGTCCAGTCATCATGGCAAACATAACATAACATTTCCTCCAACTCCGTTGTTGCACCATTGGTGGCTTGGAAATTCAGAGGTCGTAAACTTAATCCCCGAGATTGTTTTCTCTGTATCATAAATCAATACCTTGTATTTGAGCATAAAATCACAAAAAAAACAAATCCAAGGTTAGATTGTTTTTGAAAACAAATTTAATTCGCGAATGGTACAGTCAGACAATTCACGCTACTCAAAATTATGTTTATTTGTCTTCTGAAAGTAATTGACGAGAGCATGGAAACGATTTAAAAGGATTTGATTTTTTAAAACACCTACCTCTTGATTAAAAATTAAACTAAGGGAAAATATTATAACGTTTTGTTAGAGTTAAATTGGAGATTGTAGTCAACATCCATGTTCATTCATCACATATATAGTAAATTAACTATAATCTTCGCTTAAATTTCAACAACATTTACAATACTTGATATAAAAGTCAACTTTAGTTAAAGTCCATTTTAGTACGCTTTATTATACAGGGCATGAATCTCCATTTTGCCAATACAAATGAAGAAAAAAGAGAAAGATAGATATTGTACTCATTGTAACCGTTAGTTTGCCTCCATTAGGATCATGAAACTCTTTTTAAGAAATTAAAGCAAAATTATAGCAAACTTTACGCCATCTTGTACTTCTCCTCGCAGAATACGGCACGCAATGATCACAGTAACCTCCTTGGCCCCAACGCCAAGCACAGTAAAAGCGGGTGACGAGAAAATTGACTTATTTCAGAAGAAAATATTGCCAACGTAGGCTCATAAATGAGGAACGACAGATGCACGAAACTAGCATTACTAAGACAAGAACAAGCATCCAACCATCTGAAGATGCCTTGAGTATGTCCCACGACAGTATAGTACCACCGATGCTAGGATTGCTATACAAAATTTGTTTGAGAGTATTAAACGATGACAAATAGAAGAAAGGACTCCTTTGTTCTAATTGCATAAATGATGAAAAGATTTGAAATCGAATGAATAACTATCATTTATAATAAAATAATGTGTAATAAATAGATAATGATTCTTCATACCTTTCGGTAGGTGTTTGAACCGTTAATTCTGTTTTGCTCATTCATAAAACCTTCACTAAAACGGTACTTGATTCCATAGATTTATAGCATTATTCTTCCATCAATCTAGATATTGTAACAGAACTATTGGAGCATTATTTCCAGAATTGCACAAATATATTAAATACATTTTGTACCAGGGTTTTGTATTATCTGTTTATGGAATTTCATTGTTAATTTTGCAATTTAGTATTATTTGTATCAATCCCGATTGTAATGAATCACCTGAATTTCTACTTCACAGGAAACTAACACCGATGTTTTATTCATTATAAAACGATTATCGCAAATCGTTCGCGGAGAAAACGCTTTCTTTTATTCGACAAATCCTCGCATCTTTTTCTCGAGGGTTTTTGGCTATAGCAAGTAGGGAAGAATTGTATGTACTGACTTCCAGTAACGTTTGATCTTTGAATTGATTGAGGAGGTTTAACTGAAATTAGCTTGAATAATCTTAACCTCTCGTCCAACGATTCCAATCCCATGCAATGAGGCTAATTGTTATCGCTTACCGCAGCAATTCTTGAAATAGGCCTTCTACTGCTCTGCTCCTCGAATTATAGGCTTTTCCTTAGGATCCCGTGTAACGCACGCATACTTTTAGCGACATTTAACAAATTTTCAATGGCTTGAAACATTGAATTGTAAACGTGGGAAAGAATTTTTCTTCGCCTAAAATCTCAAATTATTTTCAAGGAGGCGTTCAATGCAACCTTCCGACGTTCAATCATTGACGCCACATTGATTGCTTCGCCCTGAGGCGGTCGCCTCACTCTCTCAACCGGCCCTGGTTCCACTTAAACAAAACGCGAATATGCTAGCAGTCGACGCAACTTTGGGTCTCATACGAAAGCCTTCCCGGAGAGTTCCGCTGTTCAATTGTTCCATCAAAACGTCCGCGATGGAAGGATGCGAGTGTCGGCGTGGCGAAGGGGAGAATGTCGCCGTTATCGACTTATTCGGCAATCAGAGCAATTTCCGACACCAATCAATATCTTCCCGAGAAAGGCGATGATCGCACTCACGGCCTTCTTAGAATTAAAAGTGCAGACAAAATGGTGGAGAGCGCCAATCAATCCGAGAACATTCTCTTTTTACACATCATCGCTAGGAACAATCTTGTCTCCCTCGGAAAGAGGGCATTAAATTACCTCCGCTGGTTATTCATCGCTGCATCGCCCGCCGTGATTAGCAAGGCGCCTTATTTAAATGCAAATGAGCTTCATTTAGACCCCTCCTCTCTCTTTGTTGCCACCATTCTTACGTCCGCCCTTCCTTTCTCCCCTATATTTAAAACCTCTCTCTCCTCTGCCCTTTCATCTACAGCGATGCAGCACAACCTGCGTCACTCCCCGGCACCGTTTACACGTGATTTTTGACGCGATGAAGAAGACCTCGGATGGCTTTCGAGGAAGATGGAGTTCCGTGAATGCGCCTCGATTCACAACCACTCGATAGTTCGTTCTCATCGCGTAATGTAGGAAAATATATCTTTCACTAGTAAACGCCCCCTCAAGGATGACGGAACTTAATTTAGTTTAAAAATATACCTATTATCGTATATATCTGGTCCTCCTAAGCCAGAAACAGTCCTTCGTAAGATCTTAACGACTCAATATATTTCTTACCATTATTTATAATATTTATTCTAGTTCTGTTTTCAAGTCATGAAAGCCTACTTTACGTACATTTCTTATAGAAAAATATAAGAACTGGTTATCCCCGTGTACTTATAAGGGATAATTCATGAAATCAACATTTAAAAATGGCCTTAGTCGTCGAAAGAATGGGTTGTTTATTTCCCAAACATTTTACGAATTTTCCGTGTATTTTATCAAAATTCTCGAAATTTCGGAACTATATCAATATTTCACGACTAAATTAAGAATCTATGATCGTTTTCCTTTCTTTTGACATTTATTTTAATTTCGTAAGACCATTGTTTCTAACTTAATACTGTAAAAGAAACAACCTCAGCAAGTCATGAAAACGTACCTACTTTACGTTCATCTCTTATGGAAACGTATTTTGGGCTCCTGGTTTGAACCCGGGCCTTTACAGAGATGAAAATAGTTTTCCTTGGGGTTTCAACGTCGTAGAAACACAATGCAGTTTGTTTTAGATCTCTGAGATAGATAGGGGGACGGACAGACATTTGTTTTTTATATATATATGATTTACTTTGTCTCAATATTCATAATTTTTATACCACGAAAGTTACTGAGGTATGAGTGATTCTGTTTCCCCTCTTTGCCGAATGGAATTAAAAGCGTTATCCATGTTTATGCTGTATTTACGACGACCTTTTCTGCTGATGATGGCTCATAAAAGGAAAGCAAAGGCAAATTACTTCATTCCTCATCCAGTCTAGTAAGCCTCACTCCTCATTGAACGCTATGAGGCATTCTGGCACCGTGAAAAAAGCAAGGGCAAATTACCTCATTCCTCATCCTGCCTAGTAAAACTCACTTCCTCTCGATAGCTTTCGGGAGCTGACTGTAGAGGGACTGAGGATTGGCTGAAGATTTAAAAGACAAGATACGGGAGAAGAGAAATTAAAAGACCTTCCTACTTTTTCAACCCATGTGACAATGATTCCAAAACAAAATATTTGGAAAGATGCCGTTTTATCCGTAAGAATGGCAAAAAATAAGTTGATTCCTTGATTTTGACATCTGACAGACGTAAATGCAGTTGAATCGTAAATGCAATTCATATAAGGAGATACTTCGCAACCCCTAAGATTAACTGTTCTCAGTTATTCTTCTCTCCCGAAGATGGCAACATAGTTGCCGAAATACTTATTGAGAACAATACTTGCAAAGCGTAACCACCGAGAACTCTAACCTCTGCTAGTTGGAGTTTTTCAACGTTTAGTTTGCTCGCAAACAACGGCTATTTGGAGTTTTTCTCGAACTGTAATGTCTTATGTAAGAAAGAAAAGCATCGCAAATTTCAAAGAATGAAATGGAATGTGAAAAGACGTTTGGATGTGTAAGAAGCGAAACAGGTATTTAAGAAAACTATAGGGAAGGATTTGAATAAGCGAGACCACTAAAATATTCACGGATTTCGAGCAATTATCATTACTGAACATACGTTTCATTAAATAACGCGCGATTCATAGAAAACAAATCGCACTTCGCCCACGTTTCCAAAGCAGTCTGACAAACTATACATGTTATATACTTTACTATGTTGTATATATGTTTCCATCCTTCTCTAATTCGTTTCTTCTCGTCCGCATATTTACGAGGGCTCTTCCTCGCCACTTCTTCCTTCTACGACATCCAGCTTCAATCCGCAATTATTCTTCAAAGGTCTGCTACAAAGTCGATCAAATGATGATCGCCCTATAATCATTCCTACTGATCTTTCTCCATCTTTTCCCAACTGAATCGGTCCTTAGAGAGCCAAAATCCCTTTGCAAAATAAGCATGTTTTGACCCTGTGCTCCATATTAGGCAAAGCACCTCCATATATTATCCAACAAATTTTAATGCGTATTACATTAATGTAACAAACGACTTTTTCTCCTCTATTTAAGTAAAATTCCTTTAGAAAACGGTCTTTCCGTACAGTTATGGGCCTGAAGGCTTGTTGGATCCCCATCCAATCCAGCCAGAGCAACATTAAACTTCGGAGGGAGAAAGGGGCTTACTGAGCCAGATGAAGAGTGAGGTTATTTTAACTCACTTTCTTCCCTGAGCAAGAATGATATCAGCAAGAAATGTTCACGCAATTTCAGCGCAATGATACATTTGCAGC
This sequence comes from Ladona fulva, assembly GCA_000376725.2. Classification (NCBI taxonomy): domain Eukaryota; kingdom Metazoa; phylum Arthropoda; class Insecta; order Odonata; family Libellulidae; genus Ladona; species Ladona fulva. Next base: position 727,669 of record KZ308202.1, on the reverse strand, counting down.
ATCCGAAAAGGAAAAAGCAAAATTAATGCCATTACCCAATTTCATCCATACTCTAGCTCTAGGAAGCTCTAACATATATGTATACTGTATGAAAAGTTGCGTTTTAGATTGGAAAATATATGTAACTTCAGATAACCTTCTGATACGAATGATTGTGGTGGGCACTTCCAAAGAGCTCCACGAGATTATCTGCAAACTGCTCTTAATGGAAACTCTTTAAAGCAGAGATGTCTTTGAACATTTCATAAGTACACAGTTCAGGTTGAGATTTTCAGATCTTTTCAAAGGTCTTTCAGAAGTCATGCTACGAAGGTAACTACTCTTTCTTTCGATTCAATTAGATATTTGCTATCAAAAGTTTATGGTGTGGCTTGAGAGAAAAAAACAAAGCCAGTCACAAAGCTCTGATGAGGCTCTCTTAGAGAGTGAAATACGTATAGGCAGGTAATTCCTTCTTGATGGTTTTTGGAGTTTTTTACTGTTCCATTAATTCACCTAGGTATTTCTTCAGTAAGACGCTAGGTCGTAGCTTTTCTCCCTACTACTTTTAAAAAAGAAAACGATGAATTCATTTGATTGAATTTGCAACAACTTCACGAATCGATTATAAAATTGCATTGATATCGAAAAAAAGTACCAGTTATTAATATTAATAACAAAGGACATACGTAATGATCATGACATTGAAGATAGCTACAGCGTCTTAGCAACCAAAATTAAATTAATTTAATAACCAGGACGGCTATCAATTAATTTTAATTTTTTACAGTAATATATAAAGAAGAATATTTTTAGTGGCACTAAACGTGGCTCTACGGCTATTTTTCCCCGCAATTCCCTCAAACACTGTCTTCAACAAGCCCCCGTGGCATAGAATATGTCTTATTAGTCTTGTCTTTCTGTTTCCTATGCATTTCCAGGTGCTAGTACATACCCTCCGATTGGCTTCTTCATAAGGTTTAAGAGATTACGAAAGAGCAATTTTAAAAGATGACATTTAGAAGAGCTAATGGAAAAGGGGATTAAAATTGACTAACAGAGAAGAACAGGTGAGAAAAGTGAAGAGGAGACTGCAAGAAATATTGAAGAAACTTGGAATATACGAAGAATGCAAGTGTCGACAGCTATTCTCCTAAGTTTCAAATGACAGCTCCTTTACACAAGGAAAATTACTACGTTAACATTTAGTTTATTGCAATAATTTTCACGAAAGTAAGATCAACTTTGGAGAGTAGCTTAAAAATTAAGCGGTACCGAGACAAGTGACATCGTTAATCAGTTCTTTTCGAATTTTCGATTCTCTTTCTGATACATTTTCCAACAGGTAAATTTTTGCGTTCAAATCTCGAGATGGAACGCACACTCGTTACCATCACTACCTTTCGTAAATAAGTAAATAAACAAATATAGAAATTGTTTATTTATTTATCGAAAGGTTCACTTGGATATATCAAAAAGAAAAGGCACTACCGTGCGCATTTTAATGCGTTCTTCTCCATTTACTTGAAATTTGGAATTCATCAAAGGATATGCGAGAACCGACAAAGGAAACTCAACAGGTTCCGTCGATAACACTTAAATTTCGCCGATATAACTTCTTTCCGAAGGCCTCTTTCCCCGAATATTTATTTGCCGACACTCCCTTCTTTGAGCTCATTTCCAAGCGGGGCAGCAGTTTCGCCTCTTATTCGCGATGCATTTAAAGCAGTTTTTTTCAGGATAGAGCGACCCTGAGGCTACGGTGGAGAAACACTAGCGTAGGAAGTCAAAAGTCAAACTTGGGCTCCTAGATATCCAAGTGGGCCAAGTTCGCCTTCGGTAGAAGCGGTCCCGGGTTCGATCCCCGGTCGGTAGATATGTGCGAAATGTGACCTAAGTTGACGAACACTTATAACGATGCTACAAAATTCAAAAAAAAGGTTATCGATTTCGGTGAATAGCTTCAAAATAGCTTAAAACAGTAAGTAGTAGAAAACGTTTGGATGGAAATTCGGCCAGGATTTCCTACACAGGCGGTCAGCGGGACCAAATTATAATCAGAGAAGAAAACGATAGGAAATTTGAGGAAATTCTCAAGAAAATGGGTATAAGTATGAACATGTAAATTGTGTTGATGCGCTATGCTGTATGGTAGGGGAGATTTTTCAAAAAAGGGGAAATTCTCTTTGGGACCCATCCTTCTATCCACCTCGTGACTATTATAAATTCAGAGTGAGGAAGGGTCGCTTTTGATAAGAAATGTAGAATAACCATCTCGCAGTTACAAATATATTGGTTTGAATTTCAATTTCACAACAACAAGATCATTTCCACAGCAATACTAATAAGACATTGCTATGGTAACCAGAACGGAAAATACCCCGACCAAAACAAACAAACCAAACCTGTATTTTTTAGGATTTATGAAATGAATTAGTAATTTGAATTTTTAAGCAAAATTATACAACGTTGAGAATACAAAAACATACAACATGCAGGATATAATGGAGAGGTCGTTGAGGGTGTCTACGAATAAACAAGTCGGTACTAGAGACCTACCGCGGAGCCGATATTTGAGGAATGATGAACTGAATTGAGGAATGTTTTTCGAGCAAACGGAAGCAACTTTTGAAGCGCTTATTATCTCTAGAATTGTAAAAAACACGAATCAAACGAGTGGACTGATGGCGTGCTTCTTAAGTATGTTTAGCCAATTTGATCTCAAGTCCTCCATTTTCAGGAACTACCAAAAGATCCGGAGAGGGAATGAGGCACACTAGGCTAGGTGAGGTAGTTTACTCTTGCTTCCCTCACTGATCTATTGGCGGAAAAAAACCAGGTTTGCAGATTGGAAGATTCACGAGATTTTGCATCATGTCAACTCTAGCGAAGATCGCGCATTTAAAATGCTTTCGAGGGTTAGGACGAGGCTTGAGGTAGTTCACGACTCAGCGGAAAAAATCCACAGGGATGCATCACAATGACCCAATGGCCAGGTTTCGATTGCATTTAACATGGAGTAATCAACATGGTAGCCATCATATAACTAGCTTTCATATTAACTACGGACAAGACTGAGACAGAGGAAATTGAAAGGGATATTTTTCTCTCTTTCTCACAAAAATTCAAACGAAAAATATTTTACTCGTCAAGAATAATAGTTGCAGGAAAATCGATTACAAAACCAATATAATCAATAATACGATATTATTTGATATACCCTGGAAGCGCCGATACATAAGAGTACGTGAAGCATGGAATATTCGCAATGCAGTTCTCATTAGAAAAGCATCTTGGGGAGTGCGGAGATGAAAGGAGGCGATTCGCTGTAAGAGTTAGTGTCAACGGTTGCTAATTAAGTAGAGAGAGAGGAATTAATAACGAAGAATGTCTCGTTTACATGTTAATGAAGATGCAAATTTCTACGAAGCAAAGGGTTCAAAGTGTATTAGACGGCGCATGAGTTGAGAGAAGTCGAATGAACGCAAAATATCACATTATGAACTCATTTTGAAATTTAGTCGTACCGATTTTAAACTTATTCCGAATTCCAGTAGCCATACCGTGATGAATGGGAAGTTTTTTATTTGTCTTCTGCTACAGGATAGAGGAAATTGTACCCATCATTTACTTTCTACTTAGCCTTGGTCATGGATGTAATGATACGAAAGTCACTGAAGAATGAATGATACCGGGCCATAGAATTCATACTGATCACCCCTTATTGATAGAGTATCTCTAAGGGCTATTGTGCCGCACCAACGTGAACTTTTCCTACTGACAGCATTCTGGCTCAGTGAGGAATGAGGGTGCGAATACCTCATACTATGTCTCATTCCCCATCCAAAGCTTTCGGTAGCTCTTGCTGAAGGGGTTGAGGATTCAACTGTCCGTCTGGCTGATGACTTTACAGACAGACTTCTTTGGAAGGCTATCACATGCGGTTCATGCAGAAGTAATTTCCGTGCATCTCACTAGACGATTAGTACTTTCTGAGAAGAGATGCAAATACCTATATCGGAAGCAGCGTGAAATGAACAATCTTTCAATGCGACTATTTTGTAAAGTTGCTGGTACAAGAAATCAGAATGTACCGTGGAAACGGGAAAATAACTAACCTCTACAAGACTGTAACTACTACTGAAAAGCTGCAATTACAACAGAGATTCGGCCAGATTTTACGAAAAACTTCCCAGATTTTCGACAGATTAGCCCCGACAGAGGCGAGGGTGAATGATTATCTACTTTTTTCTTTCCAAGAAGCTGATTTATTGGAGACTCGATTAATTAACGACACCGTCGCCAACGGCGCGCGTATCTTCCTGCAAAGAGCAGAATCCGATGCATTCCTTGACGAAGAAACAGATGTACTCGGTGAGTATTTCGTTGTCGCATCGAAATACCCACCGAGAATGTGGCGAATCTTATAATTAAGAGCGGCGAAATTTCGGACAGCGTTCGAAATTCGCGTGGTAATCGAGAAACGTTTAAAACGAAACCCCGCGAGCGACTTATCTTCCCTAAAAGCGGAAGATCGGCTCCCGATTTTATTTCTCATATTTCGTTTACATCGTACGTAGCAACCAACTGTTTACTTTCGAGGAGTAGTGAAGAATTTGGCCACGGGCGGCGCTGAGGATGCCACACTAAAACAGTGCGAAAAACACATATGCGGCGTTGAGAAGGGGGGAAAGGCGTCGTGGCGAAGATGCAAATGCGGTGAATATTCACAGCGAAGCGTCCGAACGGAGGGAGTCAGCTGATCGATAGCAGAGGGAATGGACGGCGAGCAATAGTGTTCGATGTGAGGAGGGGAGGGGTGGAGGAGGGGAAGGTGTTGTCAATCAATAGAGAGAACGGACGTCCACGTGCTTTCCGTCTTATGACAAGAGTTACACTCGCCTAACGGAAACTAATTCCCGATAAGAATTCGGACTGACTGGAGATATTCGCTACAGCGCAGTTTCTTTCGCACTTCCGGAGTTTGAGAAGAAAATCCGCGTTTATATCGAAGCGATGGCAACGCGTTGCGGTGGTCGATCATCCGCAAATTCTTGATGCGAGAATTTCAAAACCCCCGACTCCTTCTGAGGATGATTTTACATTTCTTCCGGCGTGGCCTATGTATTTTCTAGTCATACCAAGTTGCAAATAGCTATTTGGCAACATCTTCACGTAGCATACAATCATGAATACTAACGCCGATGAAAACTGTGGCAATACACGACAAGTATATTGCACATAATAGCAATAAAATGATTCTACTACACATACGTTTTATGGCTACTCTGTAGACTATATATTAACGTAATATTGTAACAATATTATTATTATATAACATCTTGAATTTTTCGAATATGAAGAATTGTTAGAGTTCGTGAGGATTGTTAGAGTTAATTGTTAAAAGAACATGGTGTTTGTATTGGTTTTTGATTGTTTTGTAAAGTATAGTAAATTTAAATTGTAAATTAGCATAGTTAGTATACTACTGTAGTCAATGGAGGAGGTGGTTAAATACTAATGTTCTGTAGTTGTGTATGTAGAACTTTGTAACATTGCTTGTGTAAGTTAGAGTTAAACGGTAATGTGCAATAAATAAATAAATTTTGCAATAATGCAGCTGATTTAGAGAGTCTTAAACGATGCCCATTTCACAGACTAATGCTCAAAGCAGCCAATCTCTTCAATATACTTCATTGTCATAAGATTCAGTTCAGATATAAATTAAAAGATAAAGTAATACACTATAAGATGTAGGAAGACAGAGAGGAAGCTGCCTTGGTGTGATATACGGAAGTAAAGAGACGCTCAGAGTTTAGAGAGGATTTGAGAATGTATGGAAAGATGTTTGGCCATGTGGAAAAGGAAGAAGGAATCAAAATGACAGACATGGTCAGTGAAAAGAGAATTAGTGATTATAAAGGTAGAGGGAGACCGAGATAAAGACGGTCGAATGCAGTGGATAATTTCCTGAAGAAGGCTAGCGTTCATAGTGTGAGGAACGAAAAGGTGTATTGGAAAGGTCTATGAATGCGGAACGAAATAAATAGTGACAGTGAGATCTAACACTGCGATTGACAACTCCAGAGAGAATATATAAAGTTAAAACACATTCTCCATCCATTCTCCTTACCTATTCTGCAAAAAGTTTTTGAGGTTTACTACAGACGTATCCAAACGCATGAAGCTTTTGTATAAAGTTCCGAAAAGGGTATCGTGATAATTACATTTTCATGCATTTAAATTGGCAAATCCGGTTATTGAAACAAATCTGTGTGAATAGCGGTAATACAGACAGCTCAATCTCCTTCAATATCATAAAGATGCAAGCAGTTAACGAATCCCTCAACAAAATCCACGGAAAAGAATGACTCGCTAGACAGGTAAAGATGCCTCAAAGACAGTTACCTTCTCCAATTTGTTTCCTGTTTGATAAATCGTTAACAATAAGCAAATAAGAGACGCATCTTTTAGAAAACGCGAGCATTTTCGCGCCATCGGAAGCAGTATGAAAATCAAAAGCGAAGGAAAGTGTGCTTGCAATTTATTTGAAATTCACTGAGAATTGTAAAATTACACGGGAAAGAATTGATTCAGATTCCGAAAAGAAGTGCGGGTGTGTGAAAAGATCAGCCCGAAAAGAAAAGTGCTCGGCGCGGTGCGAAGTAAACAAGAGAAAGCCATGGAAACGATATAAACAAAATCGTACTTTTGGAGAAAAATCAGGTCAGAAGACGTCTGTGATTCATATTCTATTATTTAGCACGCACTTTCGAAATGGAGACGTATTATTCTCCTTTATCATGCGAAAAATGCTGGCAGAAGAGTTTTGGGTTCACAGCAAGATTTATATTTAATTTGAATATGCATGGATCGCTAAAACATGTTTAATTTTGCAGCTGAATTCCATTCATATCGGACGAAAATGCGTTTGCAATCATCAATTAACAAAAATAATTAAGAAAGAGAACGTAATTAATTTCCTGTTAAAGATCGAAGTCTCTAAGGTTTTTTTCGCTTTACATTGACGACTGCAAACGAATCTCCAAGAGCAATTAACATGGTCATGAATTATTATCACAAACAGTTTAGTAACCCGAATCTATCACAAATCGAATTTTTACTTTAAAAGAATAAGCTAACGCGATACCAGGTGGTGCTTCAAACTGTTATTATTCATTATGCAAGTTCGTCCCCAATTGTAATAGATAATTAACGATAACGTTAACAGTGAGCATGTATGTAGTAATCGTCTGATAATTAGGCAGATAGAAGTGATTTCTTATGGTTATGTATTCAATCTTCTGTCCCACGTTCAATGGTAAACAGAAATCGTGCTTCCATTTGTTCGTTATATTTAGGATTTATAAAAGCTGTATGCATTCTATTTTTACTCACGTTCCTCCAACAAGCATTCCGTAGCATACAATTCATCTGAATATCTTCCTCACTTTTTATTTTGACGAAGATCTTGAAACAGCAGCTACGGCATGATTACAACGACCGGAATTTCATTAGTTAGTACATTTATTTTCCTCTCAGTTTTTCTAGACAGATTTAACACGCAAGACTGAGACTGAAGAAGATTTCACGTCTAATTTCAGAAGATTGGATCCTTCACTTAATCCCAGGTCATATCCGTACCTTTTTCATAAGTTTCTCATTCTCTCAAAGTTTTTTTAATTGTTTCAATTTCAGTAAAACAAAAATGCAATTATTGGCAGCAGTTATGACAAGTCTAGAATATACATCAAATACGACAGCCGAAAGGCACCTGGAACCGAGCTTTACCGCTTCTAAAGTGGTTTCTAACTGAGAGGAAAGAAACCGATATTGTTGTGCAGCATTGTTGCAAATCTCTAAGAATGAAAAGTATAGAAAAACTAATGCGCGCGACATTGAAATTTCAAAAACGCTTTTCGTGTACATCAAAGAGCGTATACGGGGAACGCCTCGAGATCTGCACACGAAAAGAAGGTGCAAGGCAAAGGAGTATGCATTGTTAAAGATTTCCGCGATAAAACAGCAATAAAACCAGGACCAGATATAGACAGAGAGTAAGAGAGGCAACCGTTTTGGGGCGCTGAACTTCTGAAGCGTCAATTATTGAACATCGAAACGAGGCAGTATCGTCTAAAAGTCGATCACAAGTAAAAATAGATCGTCAAATTGTGCTCATTGACGACCATATGCTACATAAAGTTTTAATTAGTTAATAAAAACATAAAGTGCAGACAAAATACCGTGTAACGAATGATTATCACTGCTAATAGAGATAGCCAATCAGCGAAGCCAATATTGTTTCTTTGTGTTAATAGGAGTTCGATCTAACAATCAAGGAAGCCGTAATACAACAGATATAGCGTTGCGTAACAATCACGGAAAGCATAAATACCGAAATGTGGGTCGAAAAAGTCAACAATTAATATAACAGCAATTGTTGGTCCGGGGCAGCCTCGTATCCAAAGCCGCTTTTGAATAAACTACCCTCTTGAGGCAGCTTGATAATGGTAATTATTATTATTACAACGCGTATCGTTGGGATAAATAAGGCAAGAAACAAGGACGAGGTTGTTAATTGATTTCTAAGAAAGTAAGGTTACTGAAGGGTCATTAGCTATAACGCGAGCTGATAAAATAAGGGAGACAGAGGCAAGGACATATAATTTCAACGACTCATTCTTCCCCAAATTCTTCTAAACAAGAAATACGATGATCATCTGCTGTACACACTCTCTCCCGCACTCGTAAATTGCTTGTAGACATCAATTTAAACCTATATATACATCTCCTTATTTTTTTGTTTAATTTGCATTATACTTATTTTAATATAAACAGAGGATTCAGCTATAATAAAATATTAAACTATATACATACTCATTATATATTCACGAATCGTATAATTATATACATCAATACTTGTATGATTTATCGATTTCGTACATTTTTCTCATTATTTTCCGCATTTATTACGCGTGTTATAGCTGTAGAAATACACTGGACTACGCGAATGATATATTTTCCGAAATTATTTTGGTAATTTCCGACACATTCCAATCAGATTTACCTCCAAATAACTATTATGTAACCATAATATTTGGTAGAGAATAAAATCAATAAAGAAATATATACACTGAATCAAACGACGTCAAATGATGATTGATAATTTCCTTATTGAAAAGTTTTTCAAAGAAAATCCATACTTATTGGCTTTCCATCAATATTTGTCGATGTTTTTATATTTTTATTTGTTCATTTAACCTACAAAGTATGGGAAATTAACCACATTCTCATGAGAAATTCAAGTAACCGCTATTTTGGCTTAAAATATGATACGATCAGGAAATGCAGTAGTTTATTACTAAATGATTATTGATAAATTAGGCTTGATACAATACGTCTCATAAGATCCTTTTTAATATCTCATTTAATAAAATTTACTGACCTACTGATTTAAAAAACACTATCATCCAACAGAATTATTTGTTTAGACAAAGCTATTATTCTACATCTTGCCCAACAACTCTTCCCTACAATCGGTTAAATTTTCGTCCGAATGCTTAGAAACTTAGAATTATTTAACATTTTGCGAGACGAATAAATTGAGTTTATTGATGCATAAGTTTACCCATATGACACTCAGTCCTTCTCGCGATTTGCAAGAAATCCGGCGGTCTTAACTAAAAAGGATGCGCGAGAGATATTTAAACCACTTAAATGAGTCGTTAAAATTCGAAAATGAAATAAATATTGCGCGAGCTAATAAAAAAATTCCAAGAGCTGGACGATCCAATTCAGACGAATTAAATAACGAATTACATTTTCCGATGTAAATAAGAAATAAAAGACGATAATTGAAATTAATCTGTTAAAAACTGTCGATTTAATTGAAACTACTGACATTTTTCTGGTGTACGTCATCGTACCGTCATAATCTGGTTTGCACATTAAACAGATCTTCCATGATTACATGTAAAATTACAATTTTCTTCGTGGTATCCTTGACGATCGATTAAATAAATATATAATATGTAATAATAAAGGACTTTATTGAGAGCGAGATTAAGACTAACAAGTCTCTTCTTACATCTAACCCTTATACAAACCGTTGACAACCAAATGAGATTACAATACCCTAGAAACAAGAGATGTAAACAAATTCGTTTTTTAGAAAACAACTGACGATTTCTTAAAGTATACGACGCTTAATTTTTGGAAGAGTTAATCAAATATGGTCATAAAAGATCATAAAAGAGACATAAGGGACTATCATAACTAGATCATAAAAGCGAGAGAAGGGTAAGAGGGACTGTATTGTCCGAAATTTCCTGCTCTACATTTTATATAACTGTCTTTGTTCTCTCTGAGGTCATTTATTCCAGAAACCTTCCCCAAAGCATCATCCTCCCAACATCTTCTTTCTAAATTTTCTCCTTTCTTTCAGTCTTCTGCATACTTCTCAACACCTCGAACCTTTCCAAGTATCCGATGTCCTCAGCCGAGATGTTCATTACGTAGATATGAACTAATTCTTACATGACGCTAAACTATTTTGACCTGTCGTTGGTTTTCACGAATATTAAACAAGTTTTATGATTTCGGGGAATAAATTTTCCTAATCTAGAGCCTCAAAACATTTAATTAGGTATTATTAAGGATAATGTAAAAAGTGGACCAATATTTTGGTGGCTACATATATCTCAAATGTATTACTACAAGTAACAATGCTCTACAACAATTCATAACCCATCAATACACCGTAATCAGTTCGTCAGATCTTAAATGACATAAACAAATACCAAAAAGAAAACTGTACCATATAAAAAGACAAAAGCCGTAACGGGAACATGTGCCCCTTAATTAGGGTTATAGTGAAACTGTGGTTTAGGAAGGGTAATCCTCCCGACTAGGGTTAAATAGCAAGCAGAAAAACGTATCCCAACACACACAAGACATTGTGTTACCGCTGTTAATTAGCTGATCTTATCTATATTCAATAAAAATAAAATTTCTGTGGGTTTTATGTACCAGGATAGACAGCCGAACATCAACCCCTCGCGAGACGATAATATTAAAAAAAAAAGAATAAAGATAGACAAAAGCAACGCGAAAGCGTGTATCTGGAAGACGTCAAATGTACGGTGAAATTGGGCCGCAAATAGAAAAGGCGCGATAGGTGGCAGCACTGTGCTTAGGAACCGCTTTTCCAGGTGACCACTAGCGCCCACTTCCCTTCCCCCCTCCCTCCCTCCAGCCGATCCAATTAAGATCCAATTACGATAATTATAATCCAATTATTCAGAATGGCCCCGCCGCCGAACCGGCTTCGAGGCCTCGCTCAAAGACTTTGCTTTGTCGCATGTCACTTGTTTCTTCCGCAAGAAATGGGCTAGGGGGAGAAGCGAGGATTCTACGAACGGAAATTCAGGGGCATAAATATTACTCACCCAAGCTTAATTTCTAGATAATTACAGAAGATTATATCCCTCATCTATCTGCGTCGGAAATGACTAAGCTATAATCTACACCTATATCTACGTAGATACTATTCTCGTCCACTTTGGGTGTATGGCAGGGGGTGCATGTATCATTCAACCTATTCATCTAGCTGGTTACTGTCATTCACTGCGAAAAATAGATATAAATTAATCTTATAGTCCTATCATACATCCAGTTTTTTCCGCAGCATCTGATTGGTATCCATATCAGGGTCGACGGACAATTTAAGCAAAACGTATAATCTCTTACGCTGAGTTTTGGTCTACTTTCTGCTAGAAATTCCTTTCCCCGTTCTTAAGAATTTAGGAAACGTTTCGCGAATTGTAACCCCTCTTCTTTACGAGGAATGCGCTGCATCTTTTTTTAATTCAGGAGTAAAACACTTGGCCATCTGCCTAGATGCACACGTACTCCCGATACAGATTTTGTTTCCTTCATTATGCAAATTACAAGCATGACGCATTGGAAACAGTGAAAATTACGTATTCCGGATATACGCAATATCTTTACTAGGCGAAACTCCTTAAGCCGCGGACGCTAAGGAATGGTACACAAAGACAGCTGTTTCCGGCAGAAAGAAACGTACGAAAATTATCGCCTTCCGGGAACTTTTTGAACGCCCGACGTATATGACTATGAAACATGGACTATGGAAGCGGCAGAGAAGAGAAGATAATGGAGATGCAGTGCTACGGAAGAATGATAAAAAATTAAATGGATAGACCGAGCAACTAATGAAGAAGCCCTCCCAAAAGAGGATGAGCGCTGAAGTCCGTGGAAAACATAAATAGAGAAGGGAAAATATTCGTGCACAAACTGAGGCACGAAGGTCTCCTAAAGGCGATATTGTAAGGAATGGTTGAGGTAAACCTAAGTTGAATTGACGGAACAATCTAGTGGCTCATAGAGAGTTCAAAACGTTCCTGGATGACGATCATTGTCGTCGCAAAAATCTACGTGGCGAAGTACTTTTAACAACAATACTGATGCCACTGTATTGTTACTATAACTACCTATTGTTGCGCTTCATAACGTTTAATTGTCGAGCGCTTAAATTTACCAAAACTTCTTTGATTATAAGACACTGCATTCCCTAACAGTGTGGAATAGATGTAGCATGGTAGTTCAGTGGTTAGAATACCTGCCCGGAAAGTGGGAGACCTGGGTTCGAGTCCCAGTCATGTCGCTTTTTTCACACTTGTTTTTCCTTGGGATTCAGCCTTCACAGTGAAAAGTTAACACCTTTTCCTTAATACTTGTAGCAATTCTTGGCAACAATGAAGCTTGGAGTTTTTTTTTAACTCGAAACAATGACTTGAAACAATAACAAAAAAAGTGGTCAAGTTTGCTTCCGTGAACTATTCGAACACCCACGTAAAGTTAGGAATAATGAGCGAATGAAAGGAACTAAATGGATTGGATAAAAACCAATCCTCAGATTGAGAACCGTTCAAAGTTCAAACTACGATTCGAATTTGTTCTGAAAGAAGCACGAATAGTCACTGTTTCTTTTTTCGGCCGTGCATTGCTTCGGTCGCAAAGCGATCCGCCAATCGAAACGAGTGCATAAAGGTGAATCTCAACGAAATCTGCGAATGGACAACAACAGGTGGGAGGAGTGAACCGGGATCGATGGCTGTGATTTTATCGCCCAAAATGCGCGAATTACGGGATTTTCCAAAATCGGCGCCCGCGACTTGTTTTCGCAGCCCTTCGAAGAAACTCGCGCTCGCCCGTCGCCGATTCGATCAAGATGCAATTCTGATAATTATCGTCCAATTATCCTGAGTGGTTCTGCGGTCACCCGGTGCCGAGATCGATCCCAACCTGCGCGCCGTCGCCATATTATGCAGCAAAAACGCTCAATTTCCTCCTCATTTGGATGTAAAGACTCAATGGTGGTGCAATCAAGGCGCCGTGTGCATAGATCCCACGTCGACAGGACCCTCACTGAAGGCGATTGAATCGTTGCGATGGCATCGTCCGACAACGGAAGAAATATCGCGAGCGTTGTATCGTTCCTCCGGCGGTGCCAAAACTTGTGTTCGCCGTCTTCCAGAAGTGTGGCGATGGCACATACATGGTATTGATTACTATCATTGTTGTTATGGAGACTCATTTAGGTTTTGAGGTAACAATGGATGTATTTGGGTTTATGTATTCATTATTGGCTGGACATAACAAAGTAAACATAACAATATCATTACTATGACGAACTATAGAGTAGTAGTGGTAGCATTGTCGAGACACTTTTAACAATGCAGAGAAACCCCGCTTAAGCTGATTCAATATTGCGCGGTTTTATTTGGAATCCCCGAAATGGAACGCGGTATTGGAATTTCCAGAAATTGCGCATGATTTTGTTAATTCAAATTAATTAGCATTTATGAAGATGTTGAAGAAAAGGAACTTTCAACGGATTTTCTAAAAGAAAGTTTAAGTAAGGAAAGTACTATAACGGAAATTATAGATCAGTTTATACAAAATGATTTAAATATCGATAGGAATTCAAAGGCAAGACGAAGTGTAATTGATGCGATTTCTTGCTATAAACAGCTGAAAGAAACAGGAAAATGCAAACGAAGCGACGTTAGATGACTCCTTTACAAAAAACAAAAGATTTCAAATGAGAAAGAGCCTTCCTAACGGAAGTCGATATCAGATATGTGTATATAGGTAATGTGATAAAGAGTTACTGAACAATAAGTGTTACAAAATAAACCAAAAAACTGATAAATTTTCTTAATATCAGTTCTGTTTCACCAATCCTCATTATTTACTTACTAAGACGACCTCGTTTAACGCTTTTTTGTTTAGCGTTCGAGCTTATTGGATCGTAACCCCCGCTTTAGGGGTCTTACTCTACTACTACTACTACTACTGTATAGTTCGTACCCGAACTCAGGACCGCTTCCTTCCAAGGCGAACGAGCAGTTCACTTCGCTATCCACGAAATATATACTTACGATGCAAAGTTGTCAGTGGGCTTTAAGAATTCGTTAAAAAATATAACCCTGCATAAAATAAGCTTAAAATATTATCACTTAATATAGGGTTCAGCGGTATTTACAATTTACAATAAGTTTATTCGGTGGCGTTTATAGATAAAGCGACATTCAGTGTTATTTCATTAGGGTAAGGAAAGGGTTATTAAACATTTTTTACGTAAATAGGGAGTTATTCCACCCTCAAATGGAGTACGTCCTAGCCTTCTTTTTAGTGACCACGATGTTTTCTGCCTTTGCATAGAATACCTTAAATGAGAGCGCAAAGATCACCAAACACATTAAATATTTTAAGATCATTGGCTGTTTAAATTGTTACAAGCATTGTTGAAACGTTACCATGACGGATTGTAAACATTTGCAATTATTGTACTTTACACCGTAAATACCTATAAGGTATTCTCTGGTCATTGGAGGCTCAGTACTGAGGGTGTGCGACAAATCCTACGAGGAATAGGACACATTTCGTGATGTGTATTATGTGATGTGTATGTGTGAAGCACAATTTTCAAAGAATACCTTAAAACGATAAGAAAGCTCGGTTCTTCCGAGGAAAGATCAAAGAGGCATAGTGTAAAGACGCAGGAATACTTGTAAACAATGAAAGGTAACAATGGAAACTGGCAAATGGTCCCAAGAAAGCCCAAACGCTTTTCCAAACTGTTTTCCAACTTTAATAAAATTCTTTGCATGGGTTTAACTGACTATACATTCTCCCCAGCACTCTCTGCAAGGCCCTTATGTAAGTGTGAAAGTCATTTTACAGGCAATTTATCATCATTATTATTCCTTCAACGGAAACGTTAGCCTACAATCTTATTCGTTCTTTTAATTTGGACTATCACAGACACAAGCAGCGTGAAAGGAAAAAAAGGTTGGAAAACGGATGTTAATGAAATAGAGGTTTAAAAACACTCCGTAAACCGTATTTCGGAAAGCGGAACTCGCGTTAATAGACAAAGGGGAAGCTCCGAATTACCGATTTCTGGGAAGTCCAAATGTACATATCAGAGACAAAGCCTCCATCTTCAGGGGATCTCCACAAATGAAGTTACTTCACTTCCTTCACTAAATTCAAAGGAAGTTGCTTCACTTACTTTGTGGAGACCCCCTGAAGATTGTAAGATCAGATGCCAAGAGAGAATTAGGTTTATTAAGAAGAACTGATTTTTCAAAAGATCACTACAAAGATGAAATATTACCATACTATACTATTCCCTCAATTGCAGTAGTTAAAATCCCCTCTCCTCTTAAAATATGTCCGATTCGGTTCCCTTTTCTCTTCTGTATTGCTTAGTAGGTTTCTTTCCTCCCCAACTCTTCTTAGTTGATTAAGAGAACAGTGGAAGGAGAAAAGAGAGGAGAAATAGGAACGATAGATGAAGTAAAGATAACCAAGGAGGCCAGAAAAGGGACAGGACGAATTGGAGACTTCGCAAGTTTGTAAATTGAAGCTTTGGAGCAAGAGACCTGCCAAAAGGCAGAATACCTGATGATGACGATCATACTACCGGTAAGTGAAAACGGCGTTATACTCAAATACAATTCACGAAAAAACGAGGATTAATTAAATGCACTTAGAATCACGGGAAGCTATTCCTTCAACAGAGGGTCGATTTTGTTCCGGGGCATTGGCACAAGACAAATCTCTAAGCCTTTAATAAAGTGAGAACGACTTGCAAAGGAGCTGGCAGAATTCCTAAAATTCTGAGGAACCCAGCACGAAAAAGCAGCAAAAACACGAAAATTCGCGTGAACCATTCACCGCGAGCCGCATCGACGCCGGTTCGATTTCAATCCGAGTTTGGGGAAAAATGAAAAGCGTGCTAAGAATCACGTCAAAGCACGCGTGCGGCGACATCCATTGTGATTCCCACCTCAATTCCCTTCGTTTTAATCAGATGAGAGCGGCACGGCATTGAATACGGGCACGCAAAGGGAGGGCTCTTGCTTTGGAAGGAATCGGAGAGGAATTGGAAGAGATATTGGAGGGGGAAAAGAAAGAATTATTTGAGGCGATTGATGTTAAGTTTCGGCACGCAAACTGAAAGGAAAATACTCGAAATAATATCACAGTTGTAAGAATGGACTCCAAGACGTAAAATAAATGGCGTTGAAGTGGTGTATCTGTTAGCTACTTATTCCGATGTCTATTTTGAATAAGGTGCTACCACCACCATTATGAGCCAAATACTACGGGGAGGAAATGAGGCTTAGTAGGTAAGATGAGGATTGAGGTAGTTTGCCAACGATTTCTACCGCGAGCCACAATATTATAAGCGGCACAAGTCAATTGCAGCAAAGCGGTCCCACTAATAATTTTTTTTTGTTGCGTTCAACAAGGAGTGACTAGGTTGAGTGCCCAGATTCCTCAGAATCATTCATACCTCAGTAGCTTTCATACACTCCGGTAGATCCCGCTCCAGGAGAGATCTGATTATCGACGAAAACTTTTGGAATAATTCATCGGTTCAGAATTTTTAGGCGAAGTAAAAGATATTGCTATTCTGGTAAACAACGAGCGCGATCTCCGAGAGGTGACGACCAAACGTTACAAGGAAGTAATCGCTAAAACAGGTAGTTAGTTACTTGTCATTCCGGTAAACAACGAGCGCGATCTCCGAGAGGCACCGACAAAGCTTTGGAAGGAAGAATTTGCTAAAAGAGATAGTTACTTCCGGTGGTTCTTTCCGCATAGCATCAGAGAAGTTCATAGGGTAGATCAGGTAAGGTGTTAATACGCCCCCTGCCATACGCCACTGACGACACACTGGGTACAAATCTAAATCTAGTATCACAGCCATGCACAAGACGAAGACAAAGGCTAATGGAAATCACATTTTCTCTTCCTAGTACAACCTAAAGAGAAATGAAAATATACTGAGAATTTAGAACAGAGGCTGATTTGAAACTCTCCACCGTTGGCTAAGGAGGGGAATGAGTCGAATTAAGTTAAATAAGGAGTGAAGTATATTAGATGAGGAGTGAGGTATATGCCTTTGCTGTCCTTCCTAAGCCAGGTAACTTGGAGTAAGAAATCTCTTTAGCAGCTATGGTTATAGTTATACAGGGATGGTGCAACAATTCGAAGAGAAATCATCAACAAAAATCACAATAAACATCAACAATCACCAACAAACATTAAAAAAACAATGTAACAATGTACAAACATCTTGGGAGGGAATGGGCTTTCAGGTCAAATCGAAGGGACGGGTTGATAGGCACTGACCTAGAGAACCACAACACTTTGCTCATTTTCCACCCTCCACTGAAACTGATCAGAGGATCTTCAATTGCTCGTCAAGAGAATTCAAATCACAAAGTACTGTAATATAAAACCGGTATGGATAATGAGCGCAGCTGAAGTGAAAACACTAAAGTCATTGAGGAATGTAAATTAAGAGCAAGGATGAAATGAAGCCTACGAAAGGGAATTCCTGAGCGTAGCCATGTGAGTGTGAGAACAGAAAAATTATTCGAAAATCAATTCTTTGAATGATAATTTTTCTAAAATTTACCATTCTAAAAATCTGAAGCTTAGCAAGACTCATACCAAGTAATCTGATTTATTTCAAATCCGTTTGTCTCATGTAGATCCTTGCTCAATAAGAAAATTACGATTCTTCGATTATTTATGTCGTAGTTTACAATTCAAAAAATGCAAGTATTTTGCGTTTTGAATTAAAAGATTAATATATTTTCCAAATGGCAACATTAAGCGAGAGACAATCGACAGCTTGGGATATTAAAAAGGCAATCACAGCATAATTGCCAATTTAGAGATCTTTTCGTTTTATCTGGCGTATTTTTCTTTCTTTAGCGACTTTTGTATTTTTTAGCAATACCTCGGACTTTATGGTACTTGTTCTATTATGTATATTCTACATCATGTTTGGTGTATTTTAAAGTCATAATAGAATTACGTAAAGTTTATATAAGACTTAAAATTCACATTATATTATTAATTCGTTTAATTTTTAAACTGATATTCTACTCTTGCAAGGGAATTTAAGCTATTCCATTTTTTGATTACTTTAGTGCGATATTTTTCTGAGTTTAGCTATCTTTAGGGTGTATTTAGTGACATTTTCAAAATAAATTAGGATCTCTGATTCTCAGAGAGGTTTATTAATTCCTCTAAAATGGTTCGTAGCTCCAGAGCCATGGGCGTAAGGGTTTACTACATAAAAGATAAATAGAATAGCGCGCGAAATTAATGAAAAGCCTGATTTTTCTAATGCAGGATATCGCAGGTTTATCCACACGTTGAATCAAACACTGAAGTCGTAAGAATATCCTTAGTTAAGGTTTCACATTAAGGTAAGATTAAAAATGCATTATTTCTAGTTTCCGACAAATATGATGTCAATTATGGACACAAATATAATGCATAATCCATATACAAATATGATTCATTTATACCAAATATGCGATATTAAGATCATTTCTTAAGATGGAAGTAAAAACGCAACACATTGGCCTTAATTTTTGCAGATTTTGAACGTCACAAATGACCATGAAGGGGTCCATACATGCGTGTCCCACTCGTTGTTTTGTTTTTATTTTGTTCTACATTCATCAATTGTGTTCCATTAGCACACATTATGTTCTAAAGTGTTGTTTTCCGAAGAACCTTTACTTAGTGTCACATAATTATACCTGCTTGTATATACATTTATGAATCTTCGTCATTCCGACTCGGGTCGATTTCAGTGACTCAGTGAAATGGAGTCACACTTTTAGTGATTCACGGAGATCGATTGGGAGTGCACGTGAGTGACCATCGTGAAGATTGAACAGGTGGAAATCGCCGGAGAAGCTTCGTACGGATGCATGAGCAACCGATAGCTCTGAACTGCACCCTTGAGGTAAGGATTTGCACCATTCGGATGCACTCTTGTCTTGTGTGAACCATTCCAACGAATTCAGAGAAAGAAGCGGCTCTTTATTTATTATTAGTTGCATTTGTACCGGTCCAAGTGACCACTTAATTACGTAATTAGTAATACGTGTATGCAGTTTCAAAGGAGGGAAAGAAAATATTAAAAATATATTATTATTGTTTGTCCACTTCTCAACAATGGATACTGGAAACTTTCACCTATTCCTAGCACTAGACCAGGGGTGGCGAACCTACGGCACGCGTGCCCAAAGCGGCACGCGAGAGATTTTTTTGCACACGGAACTTTGACGGCACTATTCTTGTTATCAAATTTTCACTTAAAAATTAATCCCCAGAGTAAATATATGTGGATTATGCTCATTAGTAATGATGATTAATCATTATCTACGTTAATTACAAGATCTTTATCCCATTGTTGATAATTTCACCATCTCACTCTAAGATTTGACATCAGATTGGCTGATATGGATTGATCATTATATTTATCAATACATTTATCAAAAATGGTACTCTTACAATGGAAGGTTCGCCATCCCTGCACTAGACTATACCAAGGGAAATAGGCTCAACTATTTATTGGTTCTGTTGATGATTAAGAAAACTTCTTACTAACAATGTTGTAATATTAACATAAATATTATTATCACTATCATTGTTGTTATTGTTGTTGTAGTAGCTGCTGTTATTAACATTAAACATTTTATTCAACGAGGTTAGGCCCATGCGGTCCTCTCTCACATCTAACCTCTGAAGTCAAATATGGTAAAGTACAAAAAAATTCCAATGTCTACAATTTAAGTACACAAATAAACTGAAGAACTGAACAAAATAAAACAATAAAAAAGAAGAAAGTAAGGTTGGGTGGCGTGGAAAAACCCAGCAGAAGGCCTTCAGATAAAAATAAACCGTAGCCCACCGCCAAATATAAGGTGAAGAAGAAAAGTAGTTATTCAGGTTCGTAAATACCACTATATCAGCAGCATAAGAATAATGTTTAAGCATCTTATTAGGGCGAAATTGAGACTGGTGAGTCCCTCCTTATATCTAACACTCCCTATTGTAAATTTGAAAGAAAGAGGTGACTCGAAGAAAGTGCACAGAAGATAGCTACTTTGTGGGTATAAAAAATGTGCTGGGTTTGCAGTTGGGAAAAATACATTACAACTGGAATACGTCCGAAAGCGAGGGGTGTGAAAAACCGACCGATGGTTTGACTTAAATATTAGGAAAAAGCCGCTATGGGCAGAACTGTAAAGCATACAAACACGATATAAAGCGAATTCATACTCAATACAAAACAGAACATGCTCATAATTATGCGAAGATAATGATATCTAATGTTACAGTGAAGAGGGTATCAAAAGAGAGATTTGCGAGAGATTTTGTGAACAATATAGATTGATTTTTCAGGAAGAAGCTGCTGAAATACTATTTGGAGTATTAACTTATACAAAGCGGAGACTATGGGAGTATGCCAAACATCAACGAGTCAGTTTTAAGATAAAAATGTTGATGAGTATATACAGTGCCTCAAATGTCACCATCCACTACAATGACATCCTTAAATATTTGGTGCCACACTGTTATAAGGTGTTTATATACAACAATTCGCTACTTTCGGTGAGACAATTTTGGCAAGCTATTGTTGTTGAGCGATTGTTGAGCTATTATTATCGAGCAGTGGATCGTAAATTGACAGAAAGGTGGGCATCAATAGTTCAAATTAGTAGACACCTTTAAGTGATAATGAACATTGAAGAAAATGGCAGGATGTGGCAAATGGAAAATAAAAATTTCTTCTCCTTGAAATGAGAAGAAAGAAAGAAGAATTAGAAAGAAATTAGAAATTAAATTATAAACATATTTTTCATACTTAAACCAGATTACCATAATTCTGATCACTTTCAAAATTAGATGGCGACTTTTGATGCACCCATGTGTAAAAAAAAACACACAAAAATGCATATTTTAGTGAATTTTGAACAAAAATTACTATCCGAACACCAAGTGAATTTATTAAATGAACGCCAAAGAGGTTCATTTCGCGTAATGAAAATCATAAAACTATGAAAGATCGCCATCGGACTCCCATTACGCACGTTGAATCTTTATTGACCTCCCGCAGGTCACCGCAGGGGTCCGTCTTTTGAGGAACCCTTCGCCGAGCCGAAGTGTGATTCCCCTTCAAAAGGGTGTTTCGTAAAATGGGGCTCCAAATATTTATTTTCGAATTACGGTCGAATTTTGCTGTTTCAAAAAGAGACGGGAGGGCCGCTGATATTTAACTAAAGGAAGCTATAAATTATAGAAAAAGACATTTCGATATATGCGTAAAACGTAGTGGTTTTACCAGGTGTTCGGGAAAAGAAGAGTTAGGTAGCGATAAGAAAAATTGGGAGTTTATTTAGAAAATTCGATAGGGTATCAATAGGGCTTGCTTTCGTGCTCAGTATTTCTTCTAAATACTTATGTTTAAGCTTGAGTAATTCACAGATGATCTGAGGAGGTGTGTTACAAAAATCTAAAAATCACCTTTAGCTGTATTTATCTTTCAAAGAACATATTCGCAATGCAATGGGAAAGACAAACGAAATGCGAATATAAATCGATAGAACTCTGTGGGCATGTACACCAAGACTCAAAGAAATAGTAAAATTTTCGTCATATTCGACCTATTTTCGAATGATGCGGCGCAATTTGGGATTCATGTGAAGTAGGGTTGATATCCGGTTTTAGACATGGTCCAGCGTGAGGTAGCTCGGTTCGTTAGCGGAGATTTCAGGTTCGACAGTAGTGTATGGGCTGCGATGAAGTCCCACTGGTGGGATTCGACCCAGGTGAGAAGATCAGATTACCGACGGAAGCTTGCCGAAAAATTTTTGTCGGCAACAGAACAGAACTTGCCGACGA
The DNA here is from genome assembly GCA_000376725.2 of Ladona fulva. Taxonomy (NCBI): domain Eukaryota; kingdom Metazoa; phylum Arthropoda; class Insecta; order Odonata; family Libellulidae; genus Ladona; species Ladona fulva. Next base: position 705,373 of record KZ308202.1, on the reverse strand, counting down.
AGTAGATGATGACGCAATTCCGGAAAAACAACGAGAACTCCAAAAGAAATGAACATCGCGTTACAAGAAAATGATCGCCAAGGCAGATAATTACTATTGGTCGTTTTTCCCTAGTTAATTTCAGAAACTGATGGAATAGTACTAGAATAGCGTATGGGATCCTGTCGAAGAGTGTTGTATTCGAGAATCAGAAAAAGTACACCGGATGGCGATACGTTTCGTAAAAAAATTGTCACGAGAAATACTGTGAGTGTTACTCAAATGCTTCAGGACGCAGGATGGCAATCTCTAGAAGATAGAAGATCTGAACAAAGACTTAATTTACTTAATAAGTTCAGAAAATGTACGTATTATGTATGTATTAACATATTACGCGTACTCCCTGTTACATAGGCCATTCTGATACTGAGAGAAAAATCAGAGAAATAGATGCTAGAACTTCTCGTTTCAAAAATTCATTTTTCCGCCAAGGATACGCGAAAGGAATCGATTAGAAAGATTGACACGTGGTGCATGCACCCCCTGCCATACGCCGAAAGGCGGCTTGCAGGGTACATATGTAGATGTAGATAGTAAAGTAATTATCCGTCTGGCCGCCAAATGCTAAAAAGCGAGAGTGGATAAAAAGGAAACATTCGCCAAGACAATTATTTCTGGAAGTTTCTTCCGCAGAGTATAAGAGAAGCTAGAGCTAGATATGGATGTAGTAGTAGAAGTACAGTTAAAAGAGCTTCGATGGCTGATATAATTTGACACTCACGGGTTCTCTCCCGGAATCGAACCCCGGAACTTTCCCCCGGTTTCACCGGCGAAACGAAAGGCGAACGCGCTATCCACTTGGCTAGCCCGATAGGGATGTTGGAGTCAACTCTCCGCCACACGCCACTTGCAGGGTTAACGTGTTAATGTAAACGTAAAAGCTCCACTGGAAGGTGCTGCATCGGAGGCAGCTCAGATCAACGACTGACTCCAACTGAAAATAGTCTGCGAACTTCCGGGGCGTCATCCGAAGACGGAATGCAGACTTTCTTATCTGAGAGAGGCCCTTTAAAGAAAGCATTCGAATTGCAAACGTATGAAGAAGGGGAAAATAGGACGCCGTTAAAGAATTATCCGCTGACACCTCTTTCGCTACAGAATTAGCAATATTCATGGGGACGTCTTTCCAGAAGAGGAAACAAACGCGTAACAATATTCTCGATGACATTAATATCTCTCGTCCTTCCATTTTTGCCCGATTGTGCACCCTTTTCTAGGGCGTTTCCCCTTTCTCAAATCTCGGTCCCCTCCAAGAACCCTTCCCTTCCCTTCCCCGCCAGGGTTCTTCAAACAAAGTCCGCGCCTCATTTGAATTGCTAATGAGAAACCCAATTATTGGATTAATGTAAATTACGCGCGGGAGAAGGCGGCGGAGGGGAGGGGCGGGAGACGGAGGGGGGGCAGAGACGGTGTGTGCAGGATAATTAAAATCCGTTGATTAATATGTAAATTTAATAAGATTACACGCTGCAAAGCAAACCTAATCTGAAACTTTTAAGTTAATCCAACAGTTCCACTAATGGGAAGAGTTTACTTAGCCGAAAAGCCCGTTAACTATGTAAAACAACGACTCCACACTGATATAGGATAACAGTGGCACATTAGGATTTTGCAAGATTAAAACCTCCGTGGGGATTTCTTCATTCTCCGGCAATGAAAAGGTGTAAGCGGAGAAGAGGGGAAAATGTGCGCGGGCTTTCATAAGGAAGGAGACAATGGAAAGAATCAGAACTTCTCGCTATTGCGCACCACTAAAATCATTTGCGGTAAATAATTTGGGAGGGGAACTCGACGTGTGCACGGCGTGTTTCACTTGTTTCTTAAGCAAGTACAGGTCCATCTTCATCGCGCGATGCTTTTCTTCTTCAAGGACGGAATGTGATGCATAATCATTCAAGTACTTTGCGATCGATTCGTGGGAAAGCCTGTAATCTAATAATCTGCCCCTCGGTGAATCCCACCCGAGGGATTTAAACATGTCGAAGACAGTACATTCGAATCTAAAACCTACCATCTTCCTTTGTCTTAAAGTGTGTATTTATGCATGAATAAATATATGAGATACATGTACTCTCACACATTCGAGAGGTGTTCAAAACGCTATCGAAAACAAACTCTACCGACTCCGGAAGAGTTTCAAATTTGAACAAAACCGAACAATATTATCGCGCAGTATTGTCACCGTGGTCTAACTATGAAAAGTCTCAACAATGTCACGCCCCCAACAGTGATACGCAACAATAATCATTTTGCGAACGACAATGGGAACCTTCCGAGAACCTTTTAAAGGTCCAAATGTACGTTTATCTGAAGACCTTCGCTGGCAGAATTTTTATCGCAAAGACGGCAAAACGAGAAGATTTCAATGTATAGACGAGGAGAAAATTTGACTTTTAAGTAACAAAAAGCCAAGCCACTTGTAAATAGTAGCATTAGAGGTAGTAACGGAAAGGAAAATATCAACAGTAAAGTGGAATGAGAAAGTGTGTCCCAAAAGTGAGAGAAAGAGAAAAAAAAGGGTATTAAAGTTCTTAATAGGACACCAATAATGAAACAAAAAGGACTGTTACAGTGTAAATAAATAGCAAAAAACAAATACCCTACCACAAATCAGCTGCAGCACTACAATTAGATGCCAGATTTACTCCTCACCACATTTTTGCAAATCAGTAGCAAATTTACAATTTGCAATTAATTTGACCGTAATTTTTAAACCCGCGGTAAGCTGCGGAAGTCGGCGTTATCATTTTCCCTGAAATGTACACGTTTCCCCGTAGATTCTGCGGTTGATATTTGCATATTCTTTCACAGCATTGATTCGTTAGAAAAGGCAACAGATTCCGTTTCCGGTTTGAAGACGTCGACTGAAGTCCCGGCGAAAGTGACGTCTTCTTCGTGGAATCGACGCGGGAATACCGAAAAGAGAATGCGCAGAATTCGGACTAACTTACGAGTCGATCTTATCACAGCACTACGTCACGCAACAGTGTGTGTTACTTGGCGATTTAGCCGTAGGAGACATGCCATTATTGAAATCTACGCCTAAGGTGGCAACGTAAATAAAACAAATATATTCAGAACCCGGACGAATGATTGCCAATTTTTTTACTCTTGTTTAGAATTGAAGGGGTCTTTTTGTAAGGGAACGCAAAGTGTGCAACATGGAAGGAAAGGCTTGGCTTTGTTCCAGTACGAAAATGCTTTATTTCGTAACTAGGATAACAAGAAAATGTAAAAATTAAGATTAACATTAAAGATAGCTCTTAATGACAAACAGACATTCTAAAAGGGAGAAGTAGACACACGGAAGAGAGCTGAATGTGAAGAATGAGATCTCGAGGTAAATCGCCAGTACAATCTTATATACATTCAGGTATATTCAGCGACATTCCCGTTTCACTGCTTTAAAAACTCGTATCATATTCTTCTGGTTGAGGTTTTGCAAACCTCTTTTCCCTTTCCACTTATTCCTCTGTGTTCCAACGTGACTTTTGAATTAATGAAAATCGTGTTGGTGAGAGTATTTAATAAAGAGAGTAAGACCGAAGGAGAGATGGGTGAATAAAGTGTAACAGCTGCTGAAGACAATGATCTGATGGGAATGTATTGATGGTGTTATGGAATATAGGACACATAGATTCGTACGATAGGTATTCTTATTAGTATTGTTAAAAGTGCTTCGACTGCTTTGGTTTTCGGACGTAGGCCCCGACCGAGAATCGAACCCGGGACCGCTTTCGCTGAAGTCGAACGCGTTGCCCACTTGGCTATCCGGGAGCCTTCGTACGATAGGATATGACGGTCCTCGTACGATAAGATGTGGGGATAGGAAACTGTAAAGGCGTAATGTTTAATTACCATGCATATAAATTTTGAGTGAAATGTGATTATGTAAATTTTTGAACTGAAAGATATAAGTACTCTAAATTTCGTAAGAAATCTAATACGGGTTTGAAAGGTAATGCGTACATCAGAAAGTGTCTCCTTGTTGTAGAATCAGTATTACCAATTACAGACTATCTACGAACTAGTTGATATCATGAATAATTTCCATCGAGCTATGGTAACCCATTTGTAACAATTTATTGGATGACAACCACAACAATTAGAACGTTTAACCGTGACGGCAACTCAGTGATTGTTAACTTAAAACTGAAACTTAATTGTTATGATTGGCACCTTAAAACTGAAGGAGCGCGATTGTTGTATACGACGTGCATTGTTACCTGTTTACATCCATTGTCCTGTGCGTGCGATAGTAAATAAGGAAAGGAGAATAGTAGTAGTAAACTCCTTAAGAAGGCGACAATTTGCCCTCTGGCGGCAAATGAGGGAATCTCCTTTGGGTTGATAATTTGGGCCGAAATCCTTCTTTGTGACGAAAAGGGAAATCGATTGCGTCTTCGTGCGTACGCAATTCGAGGAGAGAAAACATTGCCAGAGTTCGATATCACAGCGATTCATTTGCAGTAACACCTTCGTCTTCTCCTGCGGGGGGCGGAGGGTTCGCTCCTTGGACAGTTCCACTTGATTATGCGGCTTCGCCCCCCTTCCAACCGCCCCCTTCCATCGCGCCCCACTCCTTCCATTACATTCGCCGATGGATGCCATCCGAAGAGGAGACGCCATTGATGTTACAATGCCGCTTCACCAAGGCCGAATTAAACTTGCAAAATAAGGATGAAATTATGAAAGGGAAGGATTCAATTTCGGATTCAAATTCATATTCCGCCGTGCGCGCGGGTAAGAGATACAAGAAAAAGCGCTTAATTACGAAAGGGGCCATTTTGTTTTCATACGACCGATATCGTTATTTGGATCAAGTCCCGTTCCGTGCATAATGTCGGCCGTGACCAGTAAAATAGTATCGCGAAAAATCATCGGGAAAAGTGTTTCGAAAGGAAACATTTTTTTTTCGAAGGAAAATTTTAATCTCGATTAAATTGTTAAGGAATGTTTAAGCTCTCAATAACCCTCGGTTATAAATTATAAAGTTTAGAATCTCGTTGAAGTTTTGAGGCTGATTTCGAAAGAAGTATACCCTTCAAGAGCTTCAAAGCGTCACGATAGCAATAAAATCACATTTATAATAAGGAAAATTGTAATTGCGCCGTTCTCTATGGTCAATAAAGGACACAAAAAGATATACCTTCATGAACTAACATGATGTTTTACGAGGAACATACAAAAAGTTCCCGGATCTACTACGTCCAGGATTATATCAAACGAAAATAAAACCGAGCCACATTGTGGCGCAGCACTTTTACACGCCCTTTCAATAAGCTTTTTCTTTCGAAGAAAGCACACGTTGCTTTATCATATCTGGTCGGTCTCTCCTATCTTCCCCGTTTCTCACTTAATGGGACTTTTTCAGGGTGAACTTTCCGTTTTTGGATCATATCAGACGCCATTGCATCAGTAAATTTTGCCCCCCACCGGGAAGCGAACCCGGTTTCGACCGCTTTCGCCGAAAGCGAACGCGCTGCCCACTTGGCTATCCGGCGGCCGCATTAATACAAGTATCTAACAATGAAAAGTCATGAAAAGTCGGCGCGAAACGTAACAATAACTCTTTGCGAACAACAGTGAGCTTTGTCAAGGAACATTTCGAGCGACAATGAGAGCCTTACGTTCCTTACGTACATTATAATTTTCACTATCGTTAAGCATATACAGCTTATATAAATCATTCATTTGCAAGGTTAACAGCTTCATAAAGCTTCAAAATGCAAAAGAATCGCTGTTAATGGGATATAAGATTAATGGTCTTGACTAATTTCCATGTTTTTCTCTTGACTGTAACATAATTTTCTTTAGAAAATAGTCTGCAACTATAGGTGTATCCAAGTTAATATTCTTCTGGCGTGAGGTAAAGGGTGCAAACTCCGTCCAGTTTGACTTTTTAGTAAGTATTACGATTGGGTACTTGTCCCGAAATATTAGCTATGGAAGCAGCTTGCACTAGCGCTTATTTTAGCGATATTTATGAACCAATCTGATCAGCCTATGTATCAGAGTGGACAAATGGACGGCAAATAACCTTTCACTATCGAAAATGTGTACATATTCAAAAATATTGACGTAATATTTAGTACCTTACTGATAACGCTTAACATTCAATATCCAGAAATATCTTGGGTGGACTTTTCATTGCATTAGTAGTACATCCGGGTACAAATAACGCAATCTCTCATGGTGATCTATGGAAGCTGTAAGGAGTTGTCTCGTCGTTAAAACTTTTCAGATTTAACTTCAATTTTCCATATCCACTCCATAAATAGTAGGCTATTTTTTCATTCAATATTTATTCATTCATTCATAATTCTTCATATTTATTCATTCATTCATCATAATTCATTCATTGGGAGACCCGGGTTCGATTCCCGGTCCCGTCAGACTTTTTTCAAGTCCATTCTTCCTTGGGATTTTTCCTGGGTGCGCACCATCTTGCGCAAAGTCACCCTTACCCGTTTTCCTTTACAATCTAGAAAATTCTAAAGTTACACATCCCCAAATAGAGAGTAAAAAATTCAGAATTCGTGCGATATCAAAAGTCCTCAATCAGCAGTTGACAGGCGTATTTCGCACTGGTTAGAAATGGCGGGGGGGTAGAGTAGACGGGCGTTCACTTGATCTTTGATGCAATTCATGAAATCATTAGGAGCCGCGGACACGAAACCCCCTTCCATTAATAAGTAAAGCGAATCCTTATCGACCCCAAATTTTCTTCGTAAGCGCATTAATTTCATGTACACGTGAACTTCGACGACGCATAATTCATTCCCGCCTGATTACGCTATCCCACTTCGATAAGAGAACCTCATCTCGGCCACCGTTACCTCTAATCGCCCCCCCCCCAATTCCTGCATCGCCGCCTCCCCACAACTTCCAAATTGGCTCCCCGTTATTTTCCATCTCTCCCTTCAACAATATCATCCGATCGTTTTCTTTTCCATCGGTCGTGTCCTCGAAACACCGAAAAAGTTTTTAATTCAGCCAAATCAATCCACCTTTTCGACCATAGATCACCCTCTTCTTGGGTCAGTACTTAATTTCTACCTAAACTGCTCTATATATGTATACCCCGCAAGCCGTGTGACATGGTATCCATGAAACATTCCTCTGCTTCCTTAATAGGGTAATGTCGCACATAGGGTCCTGCTACAATATTTTGATGTTAATATGAAATGTTTATCATTTGTCTTTTGGTGCTAGATAGAGAAAAATGCATCTTTTACATACTCGTGTCTCAGTCTTGTTCATGGCTGTGATGATATGAAAGCTACTAAGGTATAAGTTACGCTAAACAATGGTATTTATTAAGGTTTCTTTTTATGCAATGTTGCAACAAGTTACTTGTAGTTGCTTCACTAACGTGGGCTTGCAGGATTTTGCACGTGAGGAAAGCTAAGGCAAACTACCTCATTCCTCATCTTGCCTAGTAAGCCTCAGTTCTCTCCCCTAGCTTTTTGTAGCTGATGATAGAGGGGATGAGGTCCAAACCGGCCTTCGGGCTGAATACTTAACAGACAGTCGCATGTTGTTCAAAAACTGAATTCTTGAAGCAACTAGATCTATCTCATCTATTTCCCTGACTTATCTCGCAGGATCAGAATGGCCTATGTAACAGCGATAACAAATAATATCACAAAACTCATTGCCTTTCGTTGTTCATTTTCCGATTCACAATATAAATACAATAGAATACAACACTTTTCAACACACTAAATGCATACTCTAGGTGAGGCCTGACCAACGCAACGTAACATCGCTCACGGACTATTTCTTTGCTCCAACTGACTATTCTCTCGACGAATCTGACTGTCTCAACTGCTCGCCCAGATATGTTCAAATGTTTACTCGTTTAATCAATGCTGAAATGTTTCCGTGGTCAACTCTTCCATTCACTATTAGATGGCTTGCATTGCCGCAAATATAAAATACAAGGTCGAACGAGATGGCCATCGCCCAAACAGATGCCTATTTTGAGGACCTTTAATCCTACTTTTTGGACGGCTTAAAAAAGTTGGAGAAACGCATGGAAAAGTGTATACAGTTAAAAGAAGATTATGTTGAAAATTAAAAAAAAATCTAATAAACAATTTTAAATACAAAAAAAAATTTCTAATACAAAATAATTTGTTTTTCTATCTTTTTCTAAGGACTTATTGAATGACCCTCGTACAACCGCTTGTTGGCCGTTCATTCTTTGTGGATCTATTTTACAATGGAATCTCATGAATACGGCAAAAAAGTATACAAAGTTAACTGCAACAATATCTTATGAAGACGGCAACAAAGTAAACAAAATCGACTGCACAATATAATCGGTTGTTAAGACGAAAACAATAAGTGGAGAACGTCCACATCATTTTAAAATATCTCGCCATTAATTCCAACGATTGAAGGTCTCTATTAACGCTTGACAATGAAAGTACGAATTCGTCTACGGTAAATATTAGATGTCTGGTACGTGTATTTATTTAAGTATAAGAACTTTCAAGTTAGTTATGTCCGGTCTGTTAATGTGACATGTAACCGATGCCGATTTTATATTTTAATGTGCATTTATCGTAAACAAATGAGTCCTATAATGCGACAAGAATAACAACCTATCCACCTCTTTCCTGCAGAGGATTTATTCTGTTTGATTTTCTTATCGAATCATATCACTTTTAAGTTATCATCTCTATTTTAAATCTCCTTAAGGTTGCGAGAGTGGTAAGTGAAAATCCCATCCTCTTCTCTTAAAACAATATCGTACACGTCTGTCGTCACCAGAAAATAGTTAGTACCTTTTTATTAGTACACTACGTTCTTCTACGATATCATAGTCCGAGTTTCTGCGCATTGTTGCGATTTACACTGAAATGACTCATTATTTGCACTACGAACCCGAGCCAGATTTCGAACTTGGAACTGGAAAGTGCTTGTTTGCAGCCATCTTATTTTCTTATGGTGCTTAACAGCTTAAAAAGATATTCCATATTTATAGCTTGACACGATCACAGCCTTTCGATATTCAATTACTGAGGCGATTGCATCACTCGCTTACTATCTGAACACGATCATACATGTCTAAGCCATTGGTTTGAAATTTCACTCACTAATTTGGAATAAAAGAGAGGTTTCCACTTCTGATTCCGTCAAGCACCCTGGTATTACAAGTCACGTTTAGCCATTCGGTGTGCAGCACCGCAAAGCCCCTCGAGAGCACGGATTCGGTAGCGATTGGAGATAGATCCTCCGCCTACGCAATATCTTCGAATGGACCAGCCCAAATCGCGCCATAAAGAATTAAAATCGGCGCGCGATTACATCAGAGAAGGAAAAGAAACTGTTTTCAGGTCGCTCATTACACAAGTCCACGAAGAAAGTGAGAGTTGTATTTCAGAAGGAGATAATAATCAGGCCCCCATTAATCCAGCTCCGCTAAATTAGTTTTGCTTAATACTGTAAGCGATCGGCCCACGCAAATCCTTAATCCCCTCATTCTTTCGCATCCACAGCATCAGTTGTTGCTGCTTCTCGATGCTCTCACCTCCTAATGATGCTATATTATTCGCATCAACTAACCACCGCTTTAAGACTTGTGTCATCTCTCACATGTAGATGCCGATGATTCTTCAAACGTACATACAAGTAAGTGTGTACTCGTTTGCAGATTTAAGCTGTACAATGGATATTCATAAAGTTACCTATATCTTGCCATACCTCGTCTGGGTCTATAATAAAATGAAATAATGCAAACCGACATTGTTGTGCAAAATAGCTTCAAGTATCTAATAATGAAACGTCTCGACAAATAGCCGCGTACAACAATGATGCACAACAATAGCTTTTTGAACGGCAACAATCGCCTTCAGATAACTTTTTGGAGGACATACAAAACTGTGTGTGAACATGTAGACCAGTGATTCCTAAAGTAGGCGACGCCGCCACCTAGGAGTCTAATCTATGGGGGCGCTAGACGAAAAAGAATTTTTATCCCATTGCCTATCATCTTTCTTCCTCGATAGAATTTTACTGGATTTATGGCATCAATACAACATCAGAAAATTGTCATACAGTAATTTGGTAGATATTTTTATCACTGCAGTGTTTAATATCCTTTCTATCTTTGTTCAGCTAAGGACATACAGAAATTAATTTTTAAAGATTTTCATATTTGTGGGGCGGTGGTATGCATCCAAGAGGGGGGGTAGCATGAAAAGGTTTGGGAAACACTCACGTAGACCCTCTATCTTCTCGTTATTGATATATAATTCGAATCAGCACGAGGTTTTGTTGGTGAAAAAGAGCATTAATATTTCATACCTACTTGATGTATCATCTGGAATAATAACATGTTTAAAAATTTAATTAATATATTAATATTTTATTAATTATAAACTTCCATGAATGTGGAATAGTTAATTAATATATTAATATCCTATTAATTATAAACTTCCATGAATGTGAGCCATTATGTTTTTCAACTACTGTATACTATATTTTGCCTCAGATTGCCTATATTTTGCTACTTTATAGGAAATGTTTATAGGTTAAAAAAAAATAATATCTCTATCTAACAGCGCCATTTTTTCCTAATATTTCTTTTCCAAGCATGAATCCCCCGTTACAGTCACATTGATTCAACTTTTTCTTATATTCTTCGGCAAATTTACGCCCTATTTCTTCAAAAATTCACCCAGCACACCAGCAAACAATAAAAACACAAATATCATACCAATTGTTACTCCCAAGGAAGCATGGACTTGAAAAAAGTCTGAAGGGACCGGGAATCCCGAAATTCCCGGTCCCGTCATACTTTTTTCGCGTCCATTCTTCCTTGGGATTTTTCCTGGGTGCGCACCATCTTGCACTAGATCACCCTTACCCGTTTCCTCTACCAATTGTCACTGTTGCGAAAATTACATTTTTATCATATCAGCTCTTAGTATCGTTACAAAAATTGTCTAGTTATTAATTCATTAATAATTAATTCTATTATTTTCTCTCGGTCGACCTCTCCCTTTCGGATCACTCCCACTCTCACCCAAATCTATTGGCACTTTCCTTTAGTACGCACTACGACACTAATTAAAGATTCCTCATCTTTAGCTTGAATAAAAGTCAAATCAAAGCACAGGGAAGAGGACAAAAGGCGAGACCGAATCCTCGAGCGGAGTAACCGAGACGAGCGATGAAATTTAAAAAGGAAATGGCGTTGAATATACCTGAATGTATCTGAGAGAGTCTTGGGTCCGCCGTGGGGGGTCCGTCATAATCCGTCTCTTCCTGCTTCTCCCCTATCACTCCGAGCGCCCTTTCACTTTTCGCCGCACTCCCTTTAACTTCTCCCCCTCCCTCTTTCACTTTCCTTCCACCGATTATGCTGAAAGTGATGACGGTCGAATCATCGCCTAAATCAGGGGAAATTTCACTCGGTGGGCCGCACAGGGAATCGAGGGCCGCTCTTCTGTAGTCATGCACGATAATTTTTGCCGAAAAAAATATTCTGCAATTTATACACGTCAACAAGAAGACCTCGCGAGATTGACGTCAAGAATCAAGATGAAACGCATTTTATTGAAACAACTTGACTGATAGATGCGAACACAATCTGTAGGTTTTTCCTCTATGAGACTGGGTTGGAGAAAGTAAGGCTAAAGAAATCTTCGCATCTAATATTGTTGGTTAATTTTCACATGCGATAGTTTTCGAGCTTTTTCGGGTCAAAGTGGTAACATATTAAGTTCTTTGTATAGATACTGCGATTCGAGACATTATTCGAACGCGAGCTTATTTTTTTGCTTCTAGACATTTTCTATTCAGAGTACAACGTGTTGTAATAGCGGTAATTACGGAACCTGCTTTTTTGCGTTTCTTTTAAATGGACGAGAATTTGGTAATACGTTCGCGAAAATAGTTCTAAACCAACCAACCATTTCCTAAGGTATTGTACATACCTCCGGTGTTTATTCCAGCGGTATAGGGCACGCGGGATTGCCTACAACTTGCTACAATACAATATAATGATTCCCTAGTAACGCAGGCAAACAACCAACGAAATATAAATATGAAATAACTTCTGTTGCACGTATTTGGGTGTAGTACCAGCAGTCGACATATGGAATACTTTCATAATTTAATCTTCATCTGCAGATGAAAAGACAAAAGGTCGATGATTCTTACTTAAGCCTTTTCTTTGTTAAAATGGACGAATTTAAGCATTTAATATCACGTGAAATTTTATTTATATCAATATAATTATCTAGCAAAGAGGCATTCCTGAGTAAATGGATTTGTATGCATTTCGGTTAAGAATGCAATCTGCTGTTTACAATCTTTGTAAACAAATAAAAACGATACGTTGCCAGGCTTTGGTTTTTTTACGAGAATAATTACAACTTGCTGGTTGTCATTCGTTATGACAACATCCTCATCCAAGTATAAGGATATAATTGTAGAACTGCCATCGACTGACCAAACATTCTGACGATTGCAAACAAATTAGAGACGACCTGCTTATTTGCCAATTTACGTTTCGTTATAACACCAACAACTAGGGTCTTTAATTATTATATTCAGTCGAAATACCACCAACTGTCGCTACTCATTCCCTTCGCCTACATCTAACCCAAATCACGATGAATGATGATAACGGATTCAAGCAATAGGCGCAAACGAGACCACAGCTGCTCCATTCGTAATGGGTTGTATCCATGGATTTTTAATCCATGCAGTCATACTCGCTATACTGATGCCGATGACATTTCCCGAAGGAAACACGTAGCTATGACAACTTAATGTAGTAAGTGACACTACTTTCATGTTATTATAAAAGTCAAGGGTGTATGGAGATAGTCGTATCATTTAATACATAAAATAGAAAGGGATTCGTTCTTCGATTCGAGCTTTTCCGTTGTCTTGGTTACTTTCAAACTTAAAACCAGGATATTGCGATAAGGACAAGGGATATTGTCAAGCAGTATTGTTAGATTCAATAATGAGAAATTTAGACAAATTTACAACAATGCCACGCAACAACAGCTTTTTGCGAGCGACAATGAAGATTCTCCAAGAGGTTTTAGACCGCCCATCGTATGCTGTATTATATTCCTCAGAAAACGCCAACAAACACGTTTTTAAGAGTCGTCCAAAAGATAAGTGGTACTACGCATTCCGTACGCCTTCCATCACCTTTCCCGCACATCACATTATCCGAGTGACGTATGATGTAGTCAAACAAAGAGGACTGAAGCGCAAAGGCGCCATTTTTGCAAATTTCTCCGAATTCCCAATCAACGAAATAGAAAAACAAGAAAAGAAATGCGATTTAAAATGAGCGCAATACCGCACTGTATTCTAGATGTGGAACCGGTTTCTTTGAGAATTCCTGGCTTCTTTCCAAGATCGCTTTCTTCCAGAGAGCACATTGAAAATGTTAATTACATAAAAATTATAGAGGATACACGGCTTTATAGAGGTGAAAGAAAAATAAAAAAATAATTAGGTGTTCTTAAACCCGATAAAAGATATAAAGCTATATGTTAAAGGTTGCTATGAACGACTACAACCGTTTCCAAGGCAATGACTGCTTTGCGAGAGGAGTTTCATTTTTGTGATGGAAAATTTCGCTCATGAATAACAGACATTTGTATAGTGTAGCTGAAAATAATAATCATGGGTGGCGTATTAAATCAGCTGCATATTTGGCATACATACATGTCTAACGTTTAGGATCACATATTAATGACTGACAAATAGGCAAGAATGGTCAACTGCTTCTTTTACCATAACTTTTCAATTATTTGCTACTTAATTTCAGCAATCTAAACACAAGGAGCAAAAGGGACAAATACTAATCCAAGGAAAAAAGATAATACAAAGACAAATGGTAGAGAAAGAGATATAGTTAAGGAAAAATTAGATATAAGTAGAATAATATCGGTAGTACCCGAAGAAGGATCATTATTAAGGAGGAAGGATGATCATTTAATCATTAAGGATTACGTTTAGAACACAAAATATATCAGTTCTCTTCCATCGATAAATTTCTGGATGAAGATCATATCGTTTAAATGCGGTATGTCTTGAAACATCGCTGAAAGATTTGTTGAAAATTTTAAAACTTGCAAAGAATATATTGTATAAAGACTTCCAATTTATTCCGCAAAACCGAGTTTTGCAAGCGATGCTTTACTGTGAAATATCTGTGGAGAACTGTGGACCGCTGGAGATATCTCATCTGGAGTAGCCATACACAGTGATGCAACTTAATTTTTCAAATTATGCAAGTGCCGCGAAAGTTATATAAATTTCGCTAAACTCAAAAATGCCGCTAAAAGTAAATAACAAATACGACGTCTTAACTTTGCTTTCATAAACATAACATCGGCTTGGATATTACGGGATTTAAATAAATATCACACGAATTTAAAATCATCTATACACCAAACGTAATGCTATGTTGAATTATAAACAAGGCATTATGTTGCGCAGAGTAAGGTCAACCCAACAGAACATGCTGAGCAGAGTACGGGAGTCACTGATACGGAGAATACATCGCTATATAAGGAAAATGTCGCAAGACATAGCAACAAATTCGCAAATTTGGCAGCCGTGACAATGCAATATATCAGCCTCTTAGAGAAGGGAATCTCTAATCGACTTTGGATTTAGATACTTTATAGCCAAGTAGATGTTGCATCCGTGAATTGGAAAAAGTACAAAAAGAGAAGGTACGCTTTACTGTCAATTACTCGGATTCATCGGTAAGCAAATATGCTCTTTCCCATAGGATGGGAAACTTAAGAAAAATGAAGAACATAGTTTCAATTAGCAGGATGAATTCAGAGATAATACTTTCTCGAAACAATCAATAGATATCGTGTGTTAGGCCGATTAGATGCATCGAGAAAAGTCAGGGAACTAGACGCTAGTCGAATGATTTATTCTTTGAACGATACACGATAAGAGAAGGCTATAAAATAATTTCCATGGTGCATACATGTCCTGTCACACATGAGAAGGTGGCTAACATGGTTTACGTGCAGACAGGGCCGACTTCGAACTGTTTACCAGAAAGGCAATCGCCAAAGGGCAATCAAGTACTTGAACCCGTGTCAATAGATGAACATCAGAATGTGTTTTTCACGTCTTATACATGAGTATTAGTAGAAATAGATCTTCATATAGTATACAATTACGCTTATATGTTATATATATAGTTGTAATTGTTTTTTGAAATGAACAGAACAAGTAAAATAACGGATGAGCAATGATCATCGTGTTTAATAGCGTTAGCATTACGTAACAATGATCCGCGCCGTGTTACTTGATATGAATTGAGGATAAAGGGCCAACAATTAGGAGAGCCGCAATGCAACAATACGTAACGATAATGCAGGCTAAAAATGTGAACATGTGAGACAGCGACAATTGTTGCTCCGGGCGACCTCACATCTGAAGCCGATTCTACCAAAGAAGTAGATGATCTGGCGATGCAAAACATGGTCTAGACAGCACAATACCCAATGTTCGCAATGGAAATGCGCAAATCTCTCTAAGAGTATTTTAGACGATTGATTCGTCGTAGGCATTTCGACATCGCTCTTTCCTTCATCAACTTGGGCGACTCAAAACGTTTCCACCGCGTGCTACATTCTCAAGCCTTTCCTCCTCTCCGCCCGCCCCCCCACACAAGCCCTACTGCATCCCCCCCACAGCCAACCACAGCGGCTTCCACATTATGTCGGCTCGGACGCCAATAATGATGATTTATTTTATGGCATAAAATTATAGGCCATTGCATGAGTAATGCGCGCAGAGGGTGAAAGGGAGGAAATGAGAGTGGGAGGGGTGTGGTAGGGGGGATAGGGGAAGGGGGGGGGGGGCATGATGGACGCGTGAAACAGATCAGTCGGAGTCGCTCTACGGAAGATCGTCTTCTCGATTGGTTCACGTCCTCTAAAATTCCCTATTAAACTCCAATTCTTTCATTTCTCCGTACGTTAGGCGTTTGAAAGGTTCCCGGAAGACGCTCATTGTCGCTCACAAAAAGCCACTTTTGCACCTCATTGTCGCGCGCATTAGCTTGTTGTGACTTGTCATTGTTAGACTCCATCAACAATGCTTAGCGACAATATCGCTCGCTCGAAATTATCTCTGATACAGTAGATTTGATCCTATAAACGTGTGGACGCCTCTCCAAAACTATCCGAACCGTTTCATCCAACAACGTTGATCTTTTTCTTCCCCTCCGAATATGCCGTCCTCAGTGGCATGCTACTTGCTGTCCTGCCAATAAAGAGGTCTCAAGTTCGTAACAGCAAGAGTGTTTATGTTCATTTTTAATAATTAGGATTGCAACATTCATTGTGATTACAATCATAAACGAGCGTAATTCGACGAGAAATTGACAAAGTGACACAAAGAAATATTCGATTATAAAGATAGTTATTTCCGGCCATTTTTCCGTAAAGCATTAGAAAGCCCACTGACATAATGCTAGATAAGAATATTAGTGCTCATACACTTTTAATTTGCCACTGGTAGACTTAATGGGGAATGCATGAATGAAAAGTGCGTATTTACATATCCCGAAGGTTGAAACTAAAAGAATAAAACTTTGAGGAATGCAAAAAAAAACTTAATACTTAGTTTTAAGTGATTCATCTTTTATTCTTCACGAGTGAATGTAGCGTCACGACTAATTAAAATTAAAATGATCTCATTTCAGCATCTCTACAGCAATAATAATTATTATAATACTTTTTATAATAATAATAACAGCAACAACAATGTTTGGAGCACACCCGGGATGGGTGAATGTTTCCAGTCCTGTGACTGAGAAGCGAAAAATTCAAACAACAACAATAATGATAAATATAACAATAATAAAATCGACCACAACAACCATAATAACAAAACTCTATCGATTCTTTAAAGAGTTTTAACGAGGGAAAAAGAAAACTGGACACAATCAAAACGGGATGTGTGGTTAGCCTGCGAATAGACAGCTAAGATTAAGCCTTAAATCAATCCAAGGCGAAATTAATAATTTTAATATAGGAAAAAGTTGTCAGGCTGAATCCTTGCGCCCCCCGCGAGGTATTTATTCGAGTATTCGAGGGGCCCCTCGAAAGACTCATTCTGGGGCCCTTGTGGGGGTGTTGCCCGATTATGATGTAGTCCCGTTTTTCCAAGATTCCAATACTTCGTCGACATCTACATCAAAGCCTCGATTCGAATGAGAGAAATATAAAATATGAGAGCGCCAAAAGAGATAAAGATCAGTGAAAGTTGTGGAGGCAATTGCTTTGGGCCCCCGGGAAGGGTAGGTCCATGAAAAGGGGGATGACGTAAGCTCCCGTTTACGATTAATCCACCGATTGACCTGGCATTTCGCATTGTGAAACGGCGGCGTGGGAAACCCCTTCTAGCGGGCGGCGATCGTCGCTTGTTCGCGTGAAAAAGACATCCGAAGACTGCAGAATTTGCCATTGATGAGAGAAAAGCCCGTCTCCGCGGAGCAGAAAAATGGCTTCGCAGTCGATTTTGTACAAACGAGGCGATGGTCCGAGCCGTGCAGGAAGAAGGGTGGATGGAATGAATTAGCGGACGTCTCGGGTTCGCGGATCGGCTGAGAGATGGCAGCAGCATCGTCTCAAAGTGATGTGCGCCTCTTGCGCTTTGCTTTGATACGCAGTTTCCACATGATCGTCGGGAATAAGGCTTTCTGTTGAATGCGGGCAACTTCTGAAGTATGGATACCAAGAAACCAGACTTATTCCAATGGACAGACAAACTGTATTTCTGCTGATATTGGTTTCATTTTGGCACCACCTTAAACGTTGGATATCCATGCATGCATATACATATGATTCAGACAATATAAATTTACCCTTCAAATACACTCTGCTAAGCCAAGTTTCAAGAAAAACATTCAATTCATGACGCCTTCTTCGGCAATGAACTTAAGAGTCACATGAACCATACAAATAAACAAATTAATTATTGTGAGACGGTTTGCATTGTTAGTAATAGCGCTGCTTAAGGCCTGGGACATGATTGGTGAGTTGTTAAGAAACAATCTTTGGATTGTTAAACCTTGACTATGACGATGAAACAATAATTACGAACAAATGAACATCGTGATACATAAATGGCAGTTCAATCGCTGAAACGCACAAATTTCAAACATATAGAATAGCACATTTCCTAAATGAACCGATAGATGTTACTTAACGCGACTAAAAGTACGTTAACTATCGGTAAATAAATAATTTTACAATCATTTTTTTACTGATGAAAATTAACCATAGCCTACAATGTTCCAAAACATCGGATGAAGAGACACGAAAGCCAAAAATAAAAGCGAACGCATTACGGCAGCATTAAGAAAAGACAAAAGCAGTGCAAAATATGATAAAAGTGACTTCTACTGTCAAAGGGTATAATCTGTTTGATTTTCACTATAAATTGACAGCCATATGGAAAATAGCTATAATTGTTAGTTTTCAGTAGCTCATTTCTGAAGGCATTTGACATAATAAGAGTTTAAGAATTGCGGGTTTAACCACTGAAATCACTCAGAGTTTATAAACCTTAGATAAGTATTTTTCTAGCATTGGCTGTTTGAGAGATCCACAGTGAAGTTCAGTTTCAATTGAGCGGCTTTCTCAGTTGACAGGCAATTCTATCAGTCTTCGTCCTTCCTGCTTCAAATTACGTTACAAACATTTCGCCGTCAATTTATATTTTGAATAGCTCTCTATTCGTTGCAGTAAACATTTTCACCTGGATATTTAACATGATAATACTAGATTTACCGCAATCACCGCAATACTTTTTATCATTCTGTGATAGTATCCTTCAAAACATTTTCATAAATTATTTCCAATATTAACATTTATAAAATTTTCTCCGAAAAATACTATTTGATTCAGCATGTTTTCATTATTAAGAGCTATAGCAAATTTTAAGTAGCCAGTGTTGCTATTGTTGGAAACGATTGTTATTACTTTATTCATTCTAAAGCAATTTTAACAACCTTCTCAGTCGCCTACGATGTTTCCATTCACTTTTCAACAATGAATTTCTCGTAGCACCACGCTCAACGCAACTAACATATATTAATAGATTTTAAAAACTTTTGCATCACTTTCATTAGTGTCATTCTCGTTGTCAAGCAGAATTTTCGCTCAAAAAATTTAAATTGACATTGTTGCAGGCGTTAAATTCTCTTTCTGAAGTTCAAACCTCGACGCCCCATTGTTTGCTGCGCCCTGAGGCAGTTCCATGCTGTCCGTCATCGGTCCTGGCGCTGTCCATATAAAAGAGCGATAAATACTTGACAACTTCACGAATAATTATTGACAAAGAATAGGATTCCATTTTGTTGTCGTAGATAAGTATTTCATGAGACGCAATGCATTGTACTTATTTAAATGGCACTCTTAGCCACTCTACTGTTCTGAAAGCGCGATTTTTCGTATGCCGTGTTATCCTCTGAAAATAGCGCGCGACTACGCTTTAATTAAAGCTAAAAATACACATTCGTAAATATCCATCGTTCATAATGAATAGAAACAGTTTTTCGCACAAATCATTGCTTTTGTAATCTACAGAATTAACAGAACTTCGCATTCGAACTGTAATTTCGCATTTATTCCGCAACGTAAAAATGAACCATCCTCTTGCGTAAGGAGTCACTCTGAGAATAGTATTGGAATTGATGAATATGAAATGGAGGTCACGTGATAAAAGTAATCGACAGTAAAACTGACAGGGAACCGTCTAATACGACCGCACAACATTTTCAAAAGACTCAAGGAAACGCACTCGAGTTCAGCCGATAAGCACAGTTCTGCATTGATGGAATCGCGATATTTGTGTGCCAATTCTGTAACAGTCCAATCCTAGTGAAAGAAAAGAGTCAAACGAGAAGTAAAGGAAGAGAAAGCTTAGCTAACCCCTAAAGTGAATTAATTTATTACTACGTTTGATTTTATGTGCATTTATTAGAAAAGGGCCGATCGGAAACCTATTAAATCTACAAGAAATATAAATTTTACTGTTTATTACAGGATTATTTCTACAAGCGAATGGAGAAAAAAATTGCACGTTCTAGGGAAATATATAGCGAACAACACGTATATCATAAATTAATAGTTAAGAATTCCTTCATTGAATTAAATATAAACTAAATGTTATTAATAGCGCATATCTTTTCTTTATGACGTTAACTAATATAGCTAATCACGAAAAAAATATTACAGACTACATATTACCAAAATTATTGCCTATAAGAATAGGCTTTTAATAATTTGGAACATAAGAAATAAATAAAAACTAATTTATTCGGTTAATATTTAAGCAAAAAAGAAGTTTTTTCTATCCCAACAAAATTTATAATCGAGAAAAAAAAAACAAACTCCACAAACAGAAGATATTGCGAACTGAAGTTCTTCATACGTACAAAAATTTCATTGGCAAATCAATTCCTTTGAAGAATGTGAGAGAAAATGGCAAAGATACAAATGTATATGTAAAGTCATAATCCAGTAGGCTGGTTGTATCTAAATCTACCCCACCAAAAGCTTTATAGTGGGAATGAAGCCTACTGGGCAAGATGAGGAGTGAATAGTTTATTCATAGTTTTCCTCACTGAGCCGTCACAGCCATAAGCAAAACTGACACAAAAATAAGGGATAATTTTCCTCTAGCCATACCTAAAATCAAAGTAAAATATTCCTCTTTTCTAGATACAGTAGCAAGAATACATATACACATTTCATCTTTAAACAATTATTGGACTGATCAACTATTGTATGCTTTTTCCACTTATTATATAATTATACAGAAATTCATTAATGATATCTCCAAGATTTATGACGCAATCACTACTCGCTGTTTCATACACAAAGAGGCTAAAACCCTGCAGGCCCACCATCGGAGTATGGCAGGGGGTGTAAACACCCGGCGGTCGACCCATTTCTTCCCTTTATTGCTATCGTGGGTCGGCCGTGGAAAGATTGCGTCTTTAAAGCGATTCATCCTCGCGTCTGCCTCATTGTGGCTTCATTGTCGGAGTAGCACAGGGGTGCCCGACACACGCCGGATCGCACGGCACACTTGTAGATGTAGACTATGGTTGCGTAATTCTCATCACATCTTCCATTAGCGCACTTTCACTACATTTACTCGGAAACCTGCGATCAAGATTTCGATCTCTTTTCTTATAAGAACATCCGACTCTACAACAGTTTCAATTGGAAAATTCATCTCCTTTTGGTTCTAAGAATGTCTTCGGTTAAGAATAATTCTCATACTTTCCATCCTTAGACAGACTTAAATCCATACACATTCTTCCATTCGTACTTCCAAAATATTACTTACTAAATTCGAGTGGTTTATTTACGGTCTTCTTCTCCCTTTTGATACATCGAAATAATAAATCAAGCATCGAAAAATGAAATAACATATCGGAAAGAGTCTGATTCGAATCGATAAGAATCAAATGGGCATCATCGTGGCTACAACGAATCAATTCCTCAACAGTGGCTAGAGGAGTAAGTAAGACAGCAAAAAGGCCCTTCCTATCGATCGTTTCCTAAAACTACCGTGACACATTCTCCAATAGCAGGCGCACCTTCTCAGGGCGTCGGCGGCCATCACGTGCCACTTCCATTTCGCCCAAAACTCATTATCATAATTATCCACTGACTCAACTCTCCGCCCCCCCTCTGATCAACCCTTGCCTTCCTTCGATTGCCATGCGGGACGAATTTAAGCTGCGGAGGGGGGCTCTCTCTGTGTTTGCTAGAGAAGGGACGCCCCCCAATGGCGTTTCCCCTTTTCTATCCGTAATTATATGCGACGCAAGTTACAAATGCCGACTGGTCGAAAGGACGGATCATTATTGGAAAAGGGGAAACCTAACGTTTGTTGCTGTTCATTGTTGAATTCGCCGTCGAAAGAAGGAAGACTGATGGTTGTTGGAAATGAAAAACCGAGCGATTGTTGCAGTTGATTGTTGAATCCGCCGGCGAATGGTTATTGTAGGAAGTGAGCGTTAGAAATTTGTAGCTGTTTATTGTTGAATTCGGCGTCGAAAGAGGGACGATTTATCACTATTAGAAAGGGGCAACTGAAGGATTGTTGTCACTTATTGTTGGATACGAAATAAGGACGAGTGATTGTTGTTGCAATGGAGAAACCAAGCGTTTTCCGCAATTCATTATCGAATCGAATGAGCGCGGAAATCGTCTTGATAGGATGCAGACTCTTGACCATATGTAGTCTTCTGCTTTCAGTTGTCAATTGGAAAAAAGTTAAACAAAATGCCTCGTGCTTTTCTATGAACTGTCCCAAATTGATCAGTAAGCATTGCTAAAGCATAAGATCTTTCTAGTTTATCGATGAAATACCAAACACTTTCATGACTAATGAATGAAATGCTAATCGATCAATCGGTCTGAAGGTTTGTATGGCATGGTTTGAAAAATTAAGAAATAACAAACACTTTTATAACAAATGGTTGTCGAATGAAAGCTAACCGATCAATCGGTCAGGAACTTTGTATGGTATGGTTTGAAAGATTAAGAAATACCAAACACTTTTATAACAAATGGTCGTCAAATAAAGGTTTACCGATCAATCGGTCTGAAACTTTGTTTGGCTGGTTTGAACGATGTCAGCATGCGATGGTGATGACAACCTCCTTCAGTAACACCTCTGAATTAATACACGGGTACGTAATGATCAACTGTCGGAATTCTTCGCATAGAAATAAAATCGCTAGGTTAAAACACTGCAAAATTGCTCGATACATTTAGTCATGATACTCTGTGTTCAGAAGACATCGTTGATCGTATGTGTTTACTCTCTTACGTGCTACGATCAGATACTGATTTCCTGTTTGAAAGAATGAGTAAAAGAGATATAGCAATTGATCGCCTTGAAACTTCAGCTTTCCACGGGTAATGAGCAATTACTAATAGAAGAGGAATATTGGATAAATAGGGCAATGACCCCTGCCAATTCCTGAAAAGGGCTCAGCAGAGTAAGCTTTTATTTAATCCGTCCCTTGAAACCATGAGTTGCTATTTTAGGAATTTCCTGGGTTTCGCAGTCTTATGCAGTATATCAGCAAACCCTCTATTTGTAATAATGATTGTTATTAGTACAAACTAAACACCTTAGATGCAACTTCACACAAAGTAATTTGACAGTTCATGGATGAGGTTCAGAGTTCCAACGTGTTTTCTATTTTGTTTATTACCATCGATGCGAGGTATATTTGTTTGGCTGATATTCCACAATTCCATTAATTGTGGTAGTAGTATTGTTAAAAGCTCTTCAATTGTTTTGGTCATTTCGCACGTAGGCCCCCACCGGGAATCGAACCTGGGACCGCTTTCACCGAGGTCGAATGCGTTGCCTAGTTGGCTATCCAGAAGCCCTCCCATAATTTTCAACGTTAAAACCAAAGTACTTCAACAGACCTAAGAATAAAATAGTTTGCATCTTCTAAATTGCTTGACTCAAACGTATGGGGAATGTAGCATGGGTGCATATAGTTAATAAAAATGCGTCTTCCGATAGCTTTGATAAAGAAGGGAGGTTTCTGTACGTTTTTTACATGCATACATCTTTCGCTTCGTGAGATGTTTCGAGATAGCTGCTGCAAAACCATAGTCTCGCCAAATTACGCTTAACTAGAGCGATTTTATTGGTGAACAGAATACGTTCCGCATGTCTTTTGATGCTGAATAGCGAGAAATTCATCTTTCATTTATCTTTTTCTCGCTTTTGTTCCTGACCATTAAGATGTGTAAGTTACAGAGGGATGAATGTTTCTAAATTCATTCTGATCACTCCAATTGAATAATATGAAAAGTGTTTCTTATAGAATCACTTTTTCCATAATTCATGGATTTCACAAATTGTAGAATTCCGGATCAATAAGGCAACCTACAGATAATTACCTCACTCCTCAGCTTGTCCAGTGAGCCTCATCCCCCTCAACAGCTTTTGGCAGTTTGAGGTTTGAAACTGGTCTGCGTGCCGAGTACCCTGCTAACAGCTCGATTCAAGAAACACGATAACTAAAAAACGCGAATGTCTCGACAACATTTCCGGTATAATTGCACGTAATAATGAGGAGGGCAAGTCCGAACCGAGCAATCGATCGAACGTGCTGAATTTGGTCCGATGATTCAGATCCTGAAAATAAGAGCCCACGTGTCTTATTCGTCATCTCGCTGCCTAATTAAATCTGAAATCAACGAACGAATGCTTGTCCATCTGCAGACAGATATGAATATTCGGAGGCCTTTGATCGCGGCGTCGAAGCCGGTCCTTCCGCCCCCGCCGCCCCCACAGCCCATTATTGGCCTAACTTCATTCGGCATTACACTTATGTCCTGCGCATGCGCTCTGTGCCGAGGAGTTGCAGCAGCAGCCAAGAGGGGAAGAAGACACGTAAACATCGCGCTGAGAGAGATTTCGGCCGCTTCAACGGCGAATAAAGCGACGACGAGGTTTTCAACTTCGGTTAAAGAGTTGGACTTCTGCGTCATTATTATTAGACGCTCTGATTGGTGGACAGCACGCTACGTCTACACTCGGCCGCGGGTTGGAATTATTAAACGCACTGACCCAATAAAACCTCCATTTTTATATCTTTTGTATTTTATGGGTTGATTTGGTGAGGTTGGTACCGTACGTTACATTCGTATGTGCCAAAATTAACGAAACGTTATTAGCGTTTTTACCGTTTCATTAAGCAAGTTGCTATGTTATTGCTAATTAATTTTTTTAACAATTACTTGTGAGTTGTATCCGGGGTCCATGGTAATTGTTTGTCATGGTAAATGGCAAACAACTACCATGTTTACATTGTAAACCAAGTACAGGTAATGGTACCATGTTTACCTTGTAACCATGGTAACAGGGCTGATTATGCTTGGTTTGGTTGCCAAGTAAATTTTTAAAAGAAATTATCAACAATCATCTTTTTGCAATATACAGGGCAGATTGGATGACTATATGATGTTGTGATAGTGCCGCATTAATAATTAACAACATTTCAAAATTAATTACAAATATCTGACAGATTAGGTTTATTTAAAATTATTTACCAACATCCGAAATCGGATGCTGTGTAGAGTGAGTTTTGTTTGCTTAGATCGCCATGCCATCGCTGCTTAAAGTTATCAACGATCAGTAAGAATATCCCGTGTAGTGGGCGGGTCGGATCCCTACAACATTCCAGGATAACCCATCATCAACAATGTACACATCCATTTTATTCCGCCAGTTCTTTGGTTAAGCTCCAAAGGCTCGTTTCTTATCGATCATCGAAAATAATTTACAATTCAATCCCTACCGGCCAAAGGCAAATGATGTCGACGCACTGACGAGGGCGTAACGGAACAGTTACGACAGTAAAACTAAGGCACCGGAAAAAATGAAGAATTGGCATCGCAGAAATTCTTGTTGGAAGGCCGGAATCGCAGCTCCAAATACAGTCGGTGGACTTGAGCAAGAAATGTTCTCGTTAATGGAGTTTCATTGAAGTCGGCGAATGCACTGGGGGAAGGGGGAGTGGCAGGTGGCCTTCTCTTCGCCCTGTTTCTTCTTCCCTAAGTCGAATGACTCACTCATCCACACAATTAACGCACCATTCAAACTCGTTCTTCCCAGAGCGCATGCGCAACACTCTTTCCGATCGAATGTTTTCAATCGAGGCGGACGCCTAACGCGAGAAATGTGCGGCAAAACTTGCGGAGAATGAAAAGTGTTTTCGTGACGAATTGTAGACGATTGAATTGTAACGCCCAGGGAGTGAGATGAAGAAGGCCACCGCCCCAGGGCGGGAAGGAGTCAGAGGGGCGTCCAAATCGGGAAGCGGGAATGAATCTATCGACCAATAAAAAATGAATACGTAGCACAGTTCTCGCTGGTAACAATAATTGTATGTGCCATACGTAGAGAGAAGAAAGTTCGTGCGTATGTACGCATTGAAGGTATTGTTACCTAAAGATTATTATTTTCATTAATTAAATAATGAAAAGGGAAGGACAGGAAAGAATTTGGCAGAAATTTAGATTTTTATGATGTTTCTTTTAGCGTACGAGCAATATCTGACTTTACTAGTAGATATATTTCTTTCTTGCCAAGCAACACCGTTGCTTCAATGCGAGTCTAATGAAACAGTATATATTCGAGTTATCCGTCAATTATTTTGCTGCAGTTAGGCATTGCTTGCCAAGCGTCACCGAAGCGTAATTATTTTGCTATTAAGACTCACTGAAAGACAAGGAGATTATTGGAATAAAGCTAACATATAAACAAACAACAATTTAACCGGCGAGTTATCAACAATGCAGCGTTAACAGAAAACGCTTTATAATAACAATTAAACAGTATTATGTAACAGTAGCGCTGAGATTGTTGAAATGTTAGCCAAAAGAGGTAAGAGCGAAAATTGTAACAGCGGCAAATGTTCTCAGAGGTCGGCTTCGCAGCTGATCCCATGGATTTGGAATTAATTCGTCGGTGTCCAACTGGAGCTTAGAATGTTGACTAAGGCTCTTCTTTTAATATTAGCACTTCATTTTGCTCGTTAATTCGTAAAGGAAATAGGTCTTGCATTTTAGTTAAGACTTCCTCCGATGAACTGTAAAGCGACATGCTTCCGTAAGAAAGATTGGAATTGGTTAAAAAAAGAAGATTAATTATTGATAACTAAAAGTGCGGAGAAAAATAAAGCTCGTTAATAAGTCATATACTGATAGTAACTGATGACTTATTAGTCCGTCAAACTAACAATCTAATCAGGGAAACATTACACGTGTTTGAAACAGGCAAGTCTTCCCTATAATCCTACATCGAAGTGTGCTTTAAGGAAAGGGTATTAAGATATAAGAATTATAAAAAAGGCCAAGAAGCAGGAGTACAGATCCCAGGTTAAAAAAAATACATGGCATAATTCTAAGAAGAACATGATTGTCCGCTAATAAAAACAAGAGTATTTGCGGTAAAAAAACTTTTGGAAAAAATATTAGTTTTGTAAATATTTTATGTACATGGAGATATTTTTAACCCTTCCGCAAAAATAAACTAAAATCTATTAAATGGACATAATTATGAGTTGATTTTTCAGTTCAGCAATTTCATTCGGGAATCAAGAAGAAAATGACAAAAGTAAAACAGTTTTACCAGTGCTAGAAAACACGAAAAAAATCCCTAGCTCATATATTGCTGGGAGAAAACTAAGATTTAAAATTTGAAATTTAATTTACGATTTAATCTAAGAAAACTTGAAATTTAATTTACGATGAAATAAACCAGCCACGACGATTTATTTATAATGATAAAGCGAGAGGTTTAAATGGAGATAAAGTAGCAATCACGTAAGGATTACGAAAGAGTCGTTTCTAAGGGTATGAAAATAAAGTCAAATCAATCCAATTTTAATATCGTTAAGATAATCACGCCATAATTAGATAAAGTCTTATTTTCTGAAGGAATTCTTTCTGGAACGCGAATTCCTCTTCCATCTATATCCTATTAGTTCCAAGGGCTAGAAAAGAGGGCACTTGGAAATGATTCAATCGCACTGGAAGTCTGTTCCGGTGCCAATACATTCATCATTAGGATGCAAAATCCGGTTCATGGAACTTGAGAGTTAACAAGAAATCGAAGAGAAAACATTAAACGTGGGCAACATAATCTCCATAAGTTCGTAGAGCGTTCGAAAAGATTCTGGGAGACTTTCATTGTCGTCTACAAAATGCTGTTGCTACGTTTCAATGTCGTCATTGTGATTGGACGCTTGAAACAATGCTGAGCAACAATATAGCAAGTCATTGTTGTAGTTTGAAACGACTCCAGATGCGGTAAAGCTTGACATCGGAAACTTTTTAATGCCCCTCGTACTTATTATTAATAATACCATCGATTTGTGTATATTTTGCAGCCGTCGCATGGCGATATGAATTGATGTGACAGAGAAAACGTTGAGTCATTAACCTTTTATCAGATGAATCACGCTACTTTCGATCAATATTAATAGCAACTTGGTAATCATCTCCTAATTCACAATGAATTATGCAGATACAAGACCATCCTTGAGAATAACCCGTGAAGAAAAAGCTCATGCCCTAAACCGGAAGAACAGAAGCAACCGCCAAAGAGCAAAGAAAAGCATCGAGCGTCAACGATAGAACATTCAACAATGTATCGTTCTCTAACAATTATGATAATAACTCTATGTTTTCCTTAACAATTATGATATGATGAATTGAGACCCGTTCGATGAATATATCAGTTTCGTTAATATTGTAATTACGGCGAATAAATAATCGAACATTTGTTTGTTGCGCCACATAGAGCGTATCGAAACAATAACAATGAAAACCGGCATTGTTGCGTGAGTATGGAAACGGAAAATTAAATAATAGTCGGCAGTAATAGTCAAAGTCTACTAAAAGGGCTGTCACATAAATTATATGTTTAGGGCTCAGAAAGGGTAACCTCTACGAAAGAGCTTCTCGACTGGTGTGAATAAGCTTCTGGTGCGCCGCAAAGTAATGAAGAGTACTATCTGAGGAACTCCTGGATAGTCAAGTGAGTAAGGCGTTCGTCTTCCATGCAAGCGGACCGGGGTTAGATTCCCGAAGGAAGCCCACATGTGCACAATAACCGCAGCTGTCAAGGCGGATTGATGAATGATAAGTACATACAATGTGAGTCTAACTTTAAGTTACATATGAACATAATTTTTCAAAATATTATCGTTATATTGAAGGGATTTTATTACGTAATATGTACAAATCAAGCAATAAAATCTTCTGACGTACCAACTTGTAATTTCGTAATTAATGCTTCAGCGATCCGCTAATTTTGCTTAAAGTTAATCATCGAGCGAGGAGGGAAGCATAACCGATGCCGGCAGCATAAAGTACGAGCTGCAAATGAGCAGTTGAAGACGAATTCGTTTTCTAAACGTAATGAGAAGATGTGAAGGATGTCCGGTCGAAGTCCGCCTTGCGAGAAGTGGAAATAGAGGCTCCGTAATTAATTATGGCGCTGGCCGAAATGGCGCCCGACACATGATGAATTTGGGATGGGGCGGATGTGGGGGCGGACCCAAAGACTCACTCTTGCGGGAGAACGCTCGCCTGGAACTGAAGCCTGGACCTCGCAGTGGAATGCGGTTCGCTTTCGTCAAACGGCAAGAGGTCAACTCGCCCTTCAAATCTGTCGCCTAAATACATAGGAAAAGAATCTTTTGGCGGTTTATTCCTCAGAATTTATCGATCAAAGCAGAGGGTATTCGGAAGACGTAGAAGACGTATCCCCTGCTACATCACGTAGAGACAACACGTTTCGCGGTGTTTTTCTGTAACAGTCACCTTGTTTACACCCACGTATTGTTATCTTCTGTAAATAAAACTTTCCTGTACTTTCAAGTGGTTATTTTTAAGGCCATTTACATTGGTAGAAGCTTCAACAACTGATGTCTCTCTATATAAGTACCCTGCAAACCACATTTCGGCGTGTGGCAGGGAGTGCACGTACCATGACTCTACTTCCGTTAAGTATAACTTTCTCGTATCGTTCGCGGAAAAAATGAATTATTAAATCGGTTCCTTCTAGCATCTATTTCCGTGCTCTTTCTCGCAGTTTGATTATAGAACAAGGCAACCGTAACTGTTACGGCAGAATTGTACGATGGTTGCTAAAATAAAAAACTCTTTAACCGACAAAACTAACAAAACCTTAAGATTTGAAACATTACAGAATTATTTCGCAAATGAAACATCAAGTTCCACTCAAATCAGCTTATGCTGCGTAGGTTAGGTTGATTCTTTTGTAAGAATGCGCGACGCTGACTATAATGGAAAAGTCACCGATCACTGATCCTAAGAGATCGCACTCACTATTCCCTTTCGGAGTATGCACGATCACCATGACTTTATTCACCATTCTCCAACACGATTCCCTGTCCTTGCAAATATTTTTCACTAAATCTGTACCTCTTTTCCCACATTCCCTTTCATCGTTAAAGCTACTAATATAACTCATACCACTCAATACAAAAGGAGACTCTAGGGACATAAAATACGGAAATTCATTTTCCCTGCCATAGTAACACAATAAGGTAATCAGGTTGAAAGTTGCATGCACCCCTGCATTACGCCGTCCATCAGGGTGTTTGTGGACGTGAATCTCTCTTAAGTAATTCAAGCCTTCTCGTAATCCTTTCAGCCACTTTACTCGTATATTAACCATTGGGTGCCACGATTGGAGAAATAAGCGGGAAACGAATATTCTGAACGCCAAGTGAGCTGATTTTTGCAATTGATAAGTAGAAATGGAATTCGTAACAGTCGGGGAGAGTACAAATGGGTCGTAACGAAAAGGTTGTGTTTCAAGTAAAATGAATAGAAAATAAAACATAGATATAAATTTTGATAAATTTTAGAAATCTGTGAAAACCAGAGAAATAAACTGAATCAGAGAAAATACCACTAATAGGATTACTAGAGTTGTATTCATCTCATATTCTTATGATAGACTGGGATTCTCACCCATCCGCCGTCTTCGTATAACTTTCAGCTTGCATTTATGCATATGTACAAATGCAAATGCAATTTCAAAAAAGTGAAAACAAAGAGGCTTATCATACTAGATCAAACATTCATATTAATTTATTCTATAACTCAGTTACCTAAGGGTGCAACGGCTTCGTTAACTTGCTGTAACTTGTGTTTAGATACATCGACAGAACACACACGGATATCTTACCTACATTTCTTCTCTTTCTCAAGTTTTTAACATCAGAAAACGATATTTAAGACTGGATGAAAGACACCCGGTAACTACCGACCCGAGGAATTTCAATAGGCTAGACTCGGCTTCTTCCTTTGCCCAACTTAGTCCCGAAATTGAGAATAGAAATGAGACATGACAGAAACAAAACTGAAAATCCTACATGGAGATGCGGATTCGTGAAAACGCAATAGATAAGGGAAGTAAAGAGACCGTTCAAAAGCAACACAGTGGTTATTATTCTCTGTAGATGAATTTTCAAAGTAATTAATTAATGTTCCATTCATCAACATATAGCAGGTACAGGATAAAGTGCATAAAAAGTCAATTCAAGGGCACACATTAGGTAATTAAGAAGCAGACGATATTCTTGGTTTTTCTGCTGTACATCAAGTGTGCGATTCTAAAGCAATCAACTGATTAGAAACTGATGTAGAAGATTCGCAAAGCCGCCATTGGACAGACGGAGGATGGTTATAACTAAAAGAAGTTTGGTCATGCATATCTAGGCGTATCGAAGAGAGAGATATTTACGTCGAAGCACTCGCCATTTGATGGAATTAAATGAAATGGCGACGATTGGTAATTAACTACAATGACTTTAAAGCGCCCACAATGATACTGCGTCACTTCCGTTGGGATCTCATTTCTGACAACAATCGAGGTAAAAACATCAGTTTGATCTCAACAATTGACACTGCATGGAAAATTTCATTAGAAGAATCTATGTTGTTCCTAACAATGACCAGAGTGCAATGGAGGATAAAGTGTGACCCGTTAGCCTCTTTTCTGCGTCCAGAGAACAATTAGAAGATTATATCATTCCTACTTACACAGTATGTATGTCTAATAGGTTGAGTTTTCTTTGTCAATCTCAGTTTTAATAACTATTTCTGCTGCCAAAGCGTTATGAATGGAATACTTTTCATTTTCTTTTGGAAGAAGAGAAAATTGTACTTTTAGTTTAGTTTTGTACATGGTTATGATAATATGAGAGCTACTGAGGTTTGAGTGCAATGCCATTTATTTTCGCGATTCCTTATTAAATACTTTGATAAGTATTACTCACAGAGTCATTGTACCGCACTTGCATGGATGTTTTCCACTCATAGAATTCTAGCTCAAGGAAGAGAGGAAAGGAAAATTACTTCACCTCTCATCTCTCACGTATGTCCCATTCTCTAGAGTTTTCGCCGAAACCGGCATCCGGGTTGTGCACTACACAGATATCTCTGCAAGGTTAGATAAGTATCCTACGAAACTTAGTGATAAAAGTAATAATAATGATGAATATATTCCACTTACATAATTCCTCTCGACGTTGTGAATTGCGGATTCAAGCACCCTCTGCCACGCGCCATTGGCGGCTTGCGGGGTTTCAATGTAAATGAACAGCAGCATTATATAATTCAGAAAAACACAAAGAGCACTTACGAATTCTCTGAGCCTAGCAGAAACTAGAATATCGAGTTTCATTTTATTCACAATTTCTGGTACTTTATAACGCAATGGAGGGTTCTTTATGCGGCCCGTCGAAAGATCAACAACAGTCCGTGCGGCCCACCGAGCAATAAGCTGCCCTCCACCCCTGTAGTGGAGGGGGAGGCGTGGACAGTGGGGAAGGGATTAAAAGGGGAGAATGAGTCATGATCCCATCGGCTACTGAAGCGATGAAAACAACGGAAGATCGGGCCGCAATCATCGAGAAAAGAACGCGTTAAAACGCGGTGTGGGAGTGGAGGGAATCGAAGGAAGAAACGCGGCTTTTTCAAGCGAATCGTCGGCGATAAAAAGAACTGCGATAGTATTCAGCGTTTGTCAGAACTCCTTTGAGGTTAGCAAGAAAACTCACAATGCGTAGAACGAGAGTATGGAAGTATAGGGCTGAGAAAAGACGCTAAAAAGGCTAAACATATTAACAAGATACCCTTCTCTGCAAGTGTTAATCATTATACCTTTAGATAATGTATGGGAGTATCATTTGTAGAAGCTTATCTCTGTATAAATCGATAAACAATGCAAAAATTTGAAAACACGTTGGTATAAACAATGCAACATAGTAATACCAACTTGGCATACGCAGTATTGATATTAGCAACGCAACAATGTAACAACGAGTTAGTATAAACAATGCAACACGGTAACAACAAGTTGGCATACACATCATTATTATTAGCGACGCAGCAATGTAACAATGAGTTGGTATAAACAAGCAACAACAATCACCTTAGCTGCAAACAGTACAACAGTTCAATTAAAGCGTTTCTGAAACTAGGTCCGCAATAAATACACGTTCTCATTTACTTTTAATCTAAAGACAATTAAAACTTATGATCCGACTTAAATGCACTCGTAGAAAACGCACAGGATATAAACTTGGACCAATCATAAACAACTAGAAATATCATAGCTGAGACTAGTCGCTTAAAAATTAATTTTTTCTCAAGCGATGCGCTATGATAGAAGGGGGTTATACATATGTTGAGTGGTTCATACACCCCCTGCCTCGGTCTAGAGGGGGGCTAGCAGAGTCCACTTGCATAGGCAAACCAACGATCACTCGCTTCGCTTCATCTCATGAAAACTGTCAACGAAACATATTTCCGATGACGTAAAACAAAAGCGTGCGGTAGGCGGACGTCTTTTGTTTTGACAATGGCAAAGTGGAGATAGGACGACGGGAGACGAACCTAGGACCGGGCGAATGAAGAACCGACCCCTAACCACGTTCGATGAAGACGTGGAATTGATCGCAGGCACGGAATCCCATTTCCGGTACAGCGGGGCGAATCCGCCATTGCTTGCCATAAATGCGTGATGATTATTAGGACATGTTTAGTCCACTTCTTCACATTCAATAACGCTATGCCTTCCTCACTTTCACCACATTGAAAAACGTGTATATGATTGGATATTCTTCTTCCGCGCCTTATTCTACATCAATAATGACTGGTATTATTCTTATGATTAGACTTATTGTTGATTAAGTGATCGATTGTTGATTGCATTGTTTGCTGAACTAAGTGATTGATTATTACGTCTGTCTCTACCTCAATTCTTCTCCTAAAAGTCGCTGTTTAAATTTTTATTAGTGCGCTAATTTGTTTGTATAAGGGAACGGAGAACGGTCTATCCTTGAATTAGTTTGCACTTTCTTAAATATTGAAAGTTCTTATGATTTGAAAATGACCTTTGATCTGGTATGTATATATTTTTTTTATATATTATCGAAGTTGGAATTTCTAAGCCCACTCAAGAAAAAATAAATCGACGCAAGTGAAAGGAAGGTTCGTGGGCGTTTCGGGTTGATATGGACAGAGGCTTAATAACGATATATTACGAGGTTTAAGTGGTTCAAAAAGGAAAGGACGCTTAGAAAACGTATATGAGATTGGCGAATGAAATGCCGAAGAATTGTACGTAGCTTTAAGAATAAAAGAGAATGTAGTAATAGATGAACAGACAATTCTGAAGTATGGAACGTGTGCAAGAATGAAAGCATATCGAATAACACAGCGACCTCAGTGATTTGCTTTTCCTTCGCTTAAAAATCAATTGTTGTGCGAAGGAAGTAGTTTGATTGTTGTGAACAATATTTATTGTTGCAGACGCAATTAAAATTAATACCCATAAATGTATGTGTTTGTGTGTTGCTTGGTATGTATGTTTAATTTATGTGCGCATTTGCGTTACGTTTGCTTTTTTTCGCGAGCATTTTATTTTCATACGAAACATATATTTCAGCCGCCGACAATGAGTGAAGAAGTCTGGAGAACTGAGGAAACAATAGGAAATTGCAGCGCAAAGACTAGTTTGATATTTTCACCTTCGGAAAACAGGAAATGGCCCATTCCGATAAGTTGGCTGGGGCGAGTTGAGGAAATTTCAGCGCGCGTTTTCTTGTGTAGGGCGAGATGGATGGATAGTTGTCCGTCCGACGAGGCGCATGCGCACAACGGCAACAGCGCACTTCCCCTCTCTCCACCTCATTAAGCTCCCCCTCCCCTCTTTGTACCATTCTCGTATATCGCAGATAACAACTCGTAATTAACCCAGCACGAGTCTTCGCTTCCCTTCAATCCCAACGCATTATTCACTCGCCCGCTTCTGCCTCCTCTTCCATCCCAACGGCCTCTCAGACACGCGGTTCCCTTAACGCGGACAGAAGACGCTCAATAACAAAAGAGAAATGCAATCCGAGCATCGCGGCTTCCCAACAGTACGAAACAAAACATGCGTAACAATGATACTTGTACCTCTCGGGGAAAGTGTGTCAATAACCTCTTCGAAACAATGGTCATGACAACCATTCAATAATAATTGCAAACAGTGCACTGTCCCACCGTACTTTTTTGTCACTGAATAGTTCCCTTGCTTAAGATTTCCCAAACATTCCCAATTGAATACTTCGTACGTCCTTGGCCATCATTATTGCATTCTACCTTTATCTTGGCCTTCCTCTCCCTATAATACCATTCAGAGTCATCATCTTTCTTATTCTATTTTCCCACATCCTGTCAATACCTCTAAGCCAATTCTGAGTACCTCTTCCACAATGTAGCGCTGCTATGGACACGTTTCCGAGAAAGAGTTCAACAATGCAAACGGTTTGCTACTAACAATAAAGCCACTATTTCAGCTCGCACTCAATTATTGCCCATTCGTTTCAAAATATATATTTACTACTTTTGAAAATAACTGTCTATTACAGCGGCATCCCTATTAGACCTTGTTGCAATCTGACCAGGATGTACGTATCCCGGCTGGTGGTGGACCTGGGCTGCACTGACGTTGGTGCCATTTTGGCCTTTGAGGTATCAACTTAAACAAGATCCTAAACAAGTAAATGGTGCAATATGACCTAAGCTGTCGACGCACCTTAAACAATAAACAACAACTTAGCCATTCAGTCAACAATCACAACTATTGCTGAGTTGAAAATAATAATAAAAAACACAACAAAAACAATAATAACAACAACAGCGAAGAACTTATTGAGAGAAGTTCAGTAGACCATTCTTAACATTAACCTTTCTGATCAAGCTCACAAACCACCGTACCCTAACCAGAATTCAAAACCCGGTACCTCAGTATTTCTAGAGCTATCACGCTACCAAGTTCGGCATTATATATATAAAAATCCAGTAAGTAGGAAAGGAAATAAATCTTACTGAGGGAACACTTTTTCCGTAAGCGGATGGGATCTTAGTGTTCCTACCCGCGCCTCAGTCCAAGATATTTGTTTTTCCATTAATCTCCATCGATATCGCCGCGCTGTGATGCAACGAGGAGGCCTGACCAGCAGCAGTGAGTGTATCCGGCACGGCGGGGATAAGTAAGGGGGGGAAGGGAATGCAGAAGAGCGTGAAATTAGAGTGTGTGCGGGGGGTTCGAAGGAGGACCGCAAAGAGGAAAGCGAGCATCGATTGAATTGGCTTTTATGATCAAATGCTGGATCGATGACACGAAATCATCTCCGGGGAAATTATCGAGCTTTAAATCGAAATGGAATAAGAACGGACGCGTTCTCTTTCCAACGACATTCCCTCCTTTTTTTAATTCGCATCTCATTGCCGACTAAAATAAGTAAAGGATTTTTATGCAGAAATAACATATGAAGATCGCGATGTTAACCCTAGCTAAGGACCTGAACGGTTTGCTTTTGCCTTTTAGAGCAAATGGGGAATCTACGGAAGTTTCGTCACTGCATCTACATAAATACCCTGCAAGCCGCATTTCGGCATGTGCCAGGGGGTGTAAACACCAAGCGTTCGAGTTACCCTTGTAGCTTATTGATGTCGCGTATCGCTCGCGAAAAGAGTCCCTAAAGCGACATGTCCTCGCATTTATTTATCTTATTTTGCGCTCATTGCAGGATCGGCCGAAGTAGCAGGGGAGTCGCATGATACCGATTACGTTTTCCGCATATGTACTTTCTCTGAATATATCAAGCAATCGCAGCCTAGCATCTAATCTCCTCTCTTTCAAGGATTCCCAACCTGAGTCTAAGTATAGGCTTTCTCTGCAATCTACACAAAACTCTGAGTTGCTTTTAAAACAACAAAAATACTTAAGTAGGGTTCTCACGAAACAATCCTGTGCTCTTCCAAGAACGGTGCTTTTCTTAACGTAACCTTAATAAAGAAGTTGACTGCCAAAATCGCAGTATTTATTAACGATACATAACTGCGCCAAAGATCATAACGAAAACGGACATGGTTTGATATAAACAATGCTGTTAGATAACAATTAAATAGCAGTTAAGTTAAGTAAGTAAATTAGACAACAGTGTGAATTCACTCCAACGTGGGTCCCGCTATACTCGATCTTCCGATCACAAAAAGGACGATGGTATAGAAAAATGCCCCAAAATACACCCTCATGGTTACTTCACGAACACAAACTAATTCTTGCTTTAACCTTTCGGTAGCTCGAATCATAAATAAAGCGGATTCTTCCTAATTAACTAAAGGATTATTTCTAGGGGAATGTCGCAAACGAAATTACAGAGATGAGAATCGAATTCAGTAACATGCTACTTAATTTGAGATGCCACACTTGAGGATCGCCCGTACTTTCTTCTAATTACTTACTAGAATAACAGAACGTTTAATAAGTTCCGAAGCAAACTTGAAATGGCGTCACTTTTCTCATTTTCGAAAGATTTCCCGAGGAATTTTGGGACTGATGAATGAGGGCACCGAAAGAACTGAGTGGTAGCTGGTTTCGGCAAAACTTTTCTTCGCTTCATTTCCTCATCATTTCTAGGTTTAATTTAGTTATTAATAAGAGTCGTTGCCAAGGTGACAGCAAAAGGAAGCTGCGGTACAGTTAGTTCAAACCTTTAGTCAATATCGGTGTAATGAAATGTCCTATTTCATGTTGTTCTAATAGGTCTCAACATATTCACCCCCCCTGCCACAAGCCGGGTTTACACCCCCTGCCACACGCCGAAAGGCGGCTCGCAGGGTATTTCCGTTGATGTAGATGCGGATTCCAAGCGGATCAACCATCTTCTAATTTTCATATTCTAAAACAACCCAATAAAATCTAAGCTAAGTCAACGTCTTCTAAGCGGTTTCGATTAGGAAACAAATAGGCTTGCACAAAGAGCGGGTATTGTACTCTGCTTATTACCGTTTTAGGCTCTTCGACAGGAATTTAGATGTAGAGACTGATTAACGATAATTCTGCGATAAATGGAAGGAAGAAGTAGAACTCAACAAGGATGTTGATGAACTCAATCCGTATCCTCAATGCCTTCAATCGATCTACTGGGTTCGCAGTGAATCCGAACTAATTGCATGCTCGATGCAGTAAAGTTATAAAATATCCAGATTCTTCCACGGATTCTCCTCGAAATCAGATTTATTACTGCAGATTTCTCAGAGTTATATACGTACTTAAATGGATAACAACCAATCCTGGAATCTTTTACTCGCATTTTCCCCTAACTCTGGACGAATAACCAACAGAATTACATGCCATATCGTAGGAACGTACAGAGAAGCCTGGATTATTCAAGTTAATGTGGACCGGGGCCACCTTGGATTACCGAAAACACGGATAATATGGAAGGGTCCTCTTACGTAAGTAAATAATGAAATAAACACGCTATTTTCATGCCTCGCGACGTGTATTTAAACACAATTGATAAAAATCAGAGGTTTAAAAACACTCCGTAAGGCGTATGTCGGAAAGCGGAAGTCGCGTTTAGAGTCAAACGGGAAGCTCCGGATTACCGATTTCTGGGAAAATCCCTATGCGCACTTCGAAATCAATGTCTCCATTCTCAAGGCCTCCACAATAGGAAAACTTTTGAAAATAAAATATTTCTCTTTTCCTTCATAATAACACGTCAATTGTTCATATGCAGTTTTAACTTTTCTTCTCCGTTTGTCTCCGATTATTATGCCGATGTTTGCTTGTCTATGGTGAAATAGCTGTGCAGGTGGTAGTGTTGGTGCAACGTGATGTAGTTACAGTAAAAGTAATTTAAGCGGTGAGTCGATATATATGCGTGAAAGTGAAAAAGGCAAAACGCATAAGTATGTACTTATATATAATAAGGAATCTCGGTTAATCGGGACCTGGATGATCGATACTCATCATCCGCAATGTTTAAAATGAAATAAGAAAGCTAAACTATGCTCGTCAGGCAGTTAAATTTCAAATGAATATAGTTAAGAGTAATACGCGAGGTCCAAAGGCAATCCAACTCCTAGAATGAATACTTTATAAATCTCAAGAATATTTTGCTTCATAATGAATTACTACTTCATACTACGACTGAATTCAAATTTTCCAGTCCCAATTTGGTTTCGGATTACATACTACAGCCAATAGAAAAGCAGAGCTCCATTTCAGTTCTCAATCAGGCATAAAACTGCATAAGTTAAAGCTTAGTTCTTCTAAACATGCGATTTGGCAAAGCTATGTACATACTATGTACGTCTTCACTGTATTCGTCACTCGCATGATTGCAAGCAAATTCCGACTGGTCTTCGAAGCGAGATATGTAGAAATTATGAGGGAAACCTACCATCTGTCCTCTTAAATCATAAGTCAGCTACGATAGGACCTTTTCCGACGTACTTCAAATTGAGAAACGTACATTCAATATATTTATATAAATTTAATCTTTCTAAACTCTTTTTCTCGCTGGTTTAGACCCTGTATTCATTATTCTGTTTCACATATGCAGAATTTTATCCTTCCTCGCTTAATTCAATGTATGTACGTTTATTTACGAATACTTAAAAGTATAACACTTTCAGGGGCTTAACGATAGATTTCGCATACGAGGGTACGGCCCAAATACGTTGAGGTCCCATATTATATGCTGCTTGGAGGCCACACAGTCTCACAGTCTACAGTCACGCC
The DNA here is from genome assembly GCA_000376725.2 of Ladona fulva. Classification (NCBI taxonomy): domain Eukaryota; kingdom Metazoa; phylum Arthropoda; class Insecta; order Odonata; family Libellulidae; genus Ladona; species Ladona fulva. The sequence continues at coordinate 665,617 of KZ308202.1, read as the reverse complement.
ACAGAATGCTTCATTTGAAATTATTAGCAAGAAGCATCCCGTTACAAAACAAAGAGAATTACGACAGAAAACAATTGACTGAAGATGACGTAAGACAAAAACAATGAAATTGAAATGGTATGAAACAGAATTGATAGATATCCTGCACTAGGTATCGATCGAGTCCGCTTGCAACACTTTAAATGAGTTACTTTTTCATCCATGGGTATAATTTTCTTTCGGGAACGGTTCATCACTCTACGATGCTAATCATGCAAATAAATTTGCTTGGGAATTTCATCGAAAACTTCCGGAAATTCATTAAATCTACTTTTGCTTTCAAAGTCGTTTTCGGTACTAGTTGCATTCTCGGCCATGCCGAGGGCCTCCCGCATTTCAATCGGAGCGCGTGGAAGATTTCCGATCTTCGACACTAGCGGCGCTGCGATCAATCTGAGATGTATTGAGGAAATGCACTCACCAGTGGCTCCATTTTGGTGTGCAGATCCAAGGGCGCTGGATGACGAAGGACCCCTTCCTCTTCCATCGCATCCACCCTCCCCTCCTCCCCCTCTTCTTCTTCCCCTTCCTCCCCTTCACCCTCCTCCTCCCTCTCCTCTTCTTCCTCCTCCTCCTCCCCCGGACCCACCTCCATCACCTCCTCCTCCTCCGCCCACTTCCCCCCCTCCTCCCCACCTCCCTCCACTCCCCCTTCCTCCTCCGCCACCGCGGAAGACACCACGGCTACTGCTCCGGACCAATGCTCTCCTGAAATAACAAAAACGAATTAATATCCTCCCTTTTCGCCGACACTCTTTGGCGGACGCCATTACACCGACATTCTAACATGCCACACAGTCATTAGGCTCTCGACTGATCATACGTATACCGACATTCAAAATACGCGGCACTTTTTCTTGGGCGAGAGGACGACTAGTGTCGGTAACTGTATGAGCTAGATAATTAATTTCATGGACTTAGACTTATTTTACAGATATAACACACAGGGTTAGGTTGGGTAGAACAAAGGGATGGATAAATACAGAAAATATGAACGCGAAAGTACTTAAGGACTGTCATTCTAATACTTTAGGAAGTGCACTTCCTTTGTGGAGACCCCCTGACGATGGAGGCTTTGTCTCTAAAATGCGCATAGGGATTTTCCTAGAAATCGGCAATCTGGAGCTTCCCGTTTGTCTCTCAACGCGAGTTTCGCCAGCCGAAATACGGCTTACGGAGTGTTTTTAAACCACTAATTCATTAACAGCCATGTTCCAATTTTCTTTTCATTCTAATACTTGTCTGGCTTTGAATACATATCGACGCACTATTTACGTCGACAGTAAATGCGCGATTATATTCTTCCACATGACAAAATTTGGCTTCAGACAAAGCTGTGTCGGTCAGAATGAAGGGTCCTGATAAATATATTCTTAGGCTTTTGACGTCAAAGCACATTTGGCCAAATTAGTAGGATTACATTGGCTATTGAATAGGGATAAAAATACAAAAAACTCCTCCTCTAATCCTTCCTTTGCTGGTACGATCTCCACGATTTTTCAATACCTATCCAACTAATTGGAACAAATTCTTCCCTGGCTGACGTTATCCCGAAATTAAGAAGTTTTTAAAGCTCCCACTTCCTTCACAAAGTCGGGTATCACAACTTTTATCACCTTATCTAAAGGCGTTGCAAAAAATCTTGCGATGCAATCCCTTAGGCGGGTTCTAATGCATCCATTTTCACACACAGAGAACCTTGAGTCTTTGGGCTTGGACCTATTTACAGTTTATATCTATCATTCTTTTATTTCAGTACAACCTACTATTGATTACATTCCTCCAATTTGGACTACTGCTTCAAACTGTAATGTGCAGCTGCTATAGAAGGCTTTCAACCCCTTCCTTCCCTTCTCCGGGCACATGGAATTCCTCACAATATTCCTCCTGATTTTCCAATCCCTACGTATTGCTCCTTTTCATTCTTCTTCGCTCCATATCTTGGGCTGTATCTGCCAGCTACGATACTGTTCTCTTCCTAGGTTTTCCTTCACTTTTCGTTCTTATACATACATTTATATTTCAGGACCTGTAATGAAAATCTTTCTTTGTCCATTTTCTTTCACTATGCCGAAGTCACATGATTCCTGTCTCTGTCGCCACTTCACGTTTCAAAGAGGAATAAATACTAAGCTGTTTGACAACTTATAACACTCCACGGCGATACATATAAGGTTGAGCGTTTTGGGTGTAAATAAATCTTGACATCAAAAATAAAAGCTGACAGATGCTTACACTGCAGGAACTATAACATTTCTCGATTTGAAAGATCCGAAATCTGGAAATCCTGAACAACAGAATATAAACCTGGTTTGGAACCTGCCAGTGTTCAGCACTTAGGTTGTGGAACTCCATCATCAACTACCAAAAGCCATGGAGAGGGAATGAGGCATAAGTAAGCTGAGGTATGAGGTCATACTTAACTTACTGAGTCAGAATGCAACCAGCAGAAAGGGTTCTTGTTAGTGTAGCACCAAGGAATGTGATCTAACCAATACCCCTGGAAAAGGAATGAGGCTTCAAAGGTAAGATGTGGCATGAGGCCCTCGGTTTCTTACTGAGCCAGAATACGATGAGCAGAAAGAGTTCTTGATGGTGTGGCACTAATGAATTTGATCTAATATATAACTCTTTTCGGAGCATTTAATAAGGAGCGAATCGCATTATTAGATAAATTTTGCACTACCAAGCCATGAACGATACTAACACAAAAGTAAATGAAAGATACATTTTCCTTATCCTGTAGGAAAGGACAAATGAATAAAATTCCATTAATCAAGAGAAGCAATTCCAATCGAATATAATTTGACCAATTTGCTTCCGAATTCGTCGCCAGGCATACATCACCACTAATGAATTTTATATTATTTCCTCGAACCGCTTCATTAAATATTTCGTAGTCATTATGCCGGTTCCTCAACGCGAACGCAACAAGTGCGGGAGCTAACACAAAATTCTGTCGCATTTTACACCAATGCACCGTTTGATTTATCTCCAGCTTGAATAAACCTCAGCCAAGGTACCGAAATAATTGGAGACGCCATTTTAATTACCAAATCGTATCCGGAAAAACCTTGTCGTGGTTCGGGCCTTCAAACACGATCTTCACCCGCACACTCCCGAAAAGGCTTTGGTAAATTAAGAACTATTGCACTACTGTGAATTTTAATCCAAAGTTTTCTTACTAATGGTAATGGGTATTACCTTAGATCCCTTCCAACTAGTAAACATACTTTATTGAGTGTTGCCATGCACATTATTGAATGTGATGGATGCATAAAGACTCAGAATACTAAGCTATGGTCTGCAACTATAGAGTTTTGAAGCAGGTAAAGGGGAAACAAAGCCTTTGACTTTCACGGTAAAAATAAAGGGTGCTAAAATACGACGCACTTAAAATTCAACTCAGTTTAGTGTAGTTATGATTGACGGGGAATTTGATATTGAATAAATGAAAAATAACGTCTTAAATCGGGCGAGTTATAGACTAAAAGTAGTCACTCCTCCTTAAAACAACGTCATTGCTAAAGATTCCCATAAAAAAGAAATCACTACGCGTTAATCACTTTCTAGACGCACATTTGTCGAATTGATATTAGGCTGAAATAGGAACCTGGTGGGCTCCCGATAGCCGAGTGGGCAAAACGGTCGACTTCAGTGAAAGCGGTCCCGGGTTCGATTCCCGGTGGGTGCCCACGTGCGAAATGACCTAAGCTGTCGAAGCACTTTTAACAACACTACTACGAACCTGGTAGGAAAGTCTAACATGCATGAGCAACTTATATAGACAATGATTCAACTGTTTCAGCAGAAATTATAATTTTTAAATTAAAAAAACTAGCTGATAGCGAATATATTGATACGTATAACTCAATTCACTTCATATTGGTTAGTAAATTATGAGGTTAAAGAAATGAATTTTTGTCAACGAAGCTCAAAGAGAGAAATGAAAAATTTTCCACACCATTTCCAATACGAAGTATTTAAATTACAGGCAATTCAGAGAACCGATTTTAACGTGTCCCTAGCTAAGTATTCGCGGATGGTATTTAAATATCTGCAACACCTCTTAAAGGTACAGATATAATACTATATCAAGAAGAATTGAATCTTTTTCATACGTTCTTTCGTGCAGAAAAATATTATTAAAATTTTCTTTTGTATTAATTTGCTCATGGATGTGATCTTATAAAAGCTATGCGATGCGATTCTCTGGATTGATGACGATGATCTATTGATGCATTCTATGCTTTACTTCGGCCTCTGAGAATACAATCCAAGGGATGGAATCGTGAAAACTGAAGGAAGGAAACGACGAAAGAGCGATAATGTGGATGAACGTACTTTTAAAGAAAGATATTTCCGCGATGACCAAATAGTACACTTACGTTAGAGTACTAGTATTGGATACCATGGGAGCAGTATATACTACTAATTGGATACCATGGGAGCAGTATATACTAACAAAGACGGTGCTTCGACTCAATTCATATCTGAGAGCCAATGGAATGAGGAAAACGAAAGGGAATCGCTGTCGTGGGTTATCTGAATTAGAGATCTGAACGCCCGAATATCAAACACTCTTACGTTGCCTTGGTCTTTTTCTTTGGAGAAAATAATATCCCGAAATTATATAAGATTGACTTGTAACAGTGAGTGGAAATGGCCATGGTAAACGTGTTGTCCATTGCGTTTTAACTTAATGAGTCACAGACTTGGATTACTTGTTTCACTTTCTATCCCAGGCAGTACTTAACGAGGAACGAATCTGATCAAAAGTAAGGATAATTCAACCCTCAAATTTCAACCTCGTTCAAATATAATAAGGACAGTATCCCATCAACAGCGTATCGATGACTTGTGGGAGTTCGCGGATTAAGGTTTCTAATACCAACGGAAGACTACACTTCTACAGCTTATTATTACCCAGAGTTTTACCTCTGGTACTCTTTTTTCGAAGGCTGAGCTGAAGTGTTTCCAAAACTCACCGAAATATGACTAAATATAACCTACCATTGCTGTGTATTGAACCCCAGCCGTCTGCATGGCGAATTATCACTACATATTACTGCTACGCCGCTGTGGTCTCCCTTACAAATGTACACATATCGGAAACTCACGGGTAAAAGATTGTTTCCACTGTTTATAGGACTCGGCTAACGAATACAGATTCGAATAAGGAATGTTTCATTGGATGCGCACTCTACCAAAAAGCAGAAAACATGAACTGTCGGGCCATTCCAGTATCTTATTGTTTCTCTCTGAATGCGTGTGGCAAAGAAATGAGCTGACCTCATCACATAGAGGGCATCCACCAATCCAAATGGGCTGTACATGTTCCAGACAGCAATAAGGGAGGTGCCTGATAACATCATGTTTCGGCTAACGAAGATTCCGGCTAACAAATTATCTTCGTTAGACGAAGTATCGCTGAACAACGTCCTTTGCCCAAAAAGTCTCCCGAATGGCTTGGAAAAATGTTCTGCCGCAATAGCTTAACGGACAGAGCACCCGACCGGAGGCCCGGGTTCGATTCCCGTCAGACTTTTTTCAAGTCCATTCTTCTTTGGGATTTTTACTGGGTGCGCACCATCTTGCGCTAGATCACCCTTACCCGTTTCCTATGTTTCAAAATCTTGTTACCTTACGCATACGCCTCATGGACAAACCCCTACCTTCCTACTTTGTGTCTCCAAGCATACAGCAATCCATACCTTTTTGCGTTGTCTATAGCCGCTGCGTAATTGCAGCGATTTTAGCACCTCCTCATTATATATAAATACACAAGATAAAATCGTAATGCAAATAAAACTATCGTTTGATCTCTCAAGAAGGACGGAGGTGTGATCGATCAGCGGAAAATGCGAGATGAAAGAGGCAGGCGTCGTGAAGATTAAAAAAAGGGGGAAGCGGTGAATGGGGGGGGGNGTGTGTGGGGGGGCGCCTTGGAAGGGGTGGAAGACCTGTTGCTCCAAGACACGGCTCATCTCTTCCTAAGACGCTTCCCCCTGCAACTGTTGCTCGCATCCAATCGCCTTTTTTTTACGTCGCACGTCTAAGACATAAACAGTGTTATCCCGCGGGACTCACAAGTCGTAGATGGCATTGGCATTCTTACTTTAGAATCAGTGAAATATTAAAACGACCAGTTCGGAAAAGACATTGGGGAAAGTGGTCAATGGACTTCATACAGAAGGAAAGTTTGTGTTGTCATGGAAGTGAAAGGAAAACAAATATAACGAGTTGGTACCGTAGCGAAAGGGGAGTCGGGTGCTTAGTTACCAGTTTAGCGATTTGTCACTATCTATCAACTTTTTTCTTCCTTTACAGAGCATTCTTTCTGTTTTAGAGACATCACGGACTATATCAACCATGTTCTGCTACGTCGATCTTTCTCTACGTACTCTTAAGCTAACTTGTTTGATTTTTTCCAAATGGAAAAGTATTGCATTCAGTCGACAAAACTCTTACCATTCAAGAAGAGAAATAACTTTCGAATATCTAGAATATCTTTCACCTACACGACCGGTTTCGATAACAACGCCATAATCAGGTCTAATTTTGATATTACAAAGTTATTCTTCACTTCTTAATAATTTAATTCAACGAAGTCCGACCTAATGTGATTGAATACAACCGGGAGTCCCGGTTCCGTCAGACTTTTTTCATGTCCGTTTCTCCTTGGGAATTTTTCTAGGTGCGCGCCTTATCGTGCCAAGTTACCAAGACCTATTTCCTTGTGTTTCATGTTCATATCATACATTTAAATTCTGAACTGATATTCCATTTATAGAAGCGAATTTCGGCTATTTTATTATTTAACTACTTTTACTTTACTAAGCAGAGTTAAGATATTTTTAGCGAATTTTCAGTTCAAATAGCGAAATTTTAATAAATAAATCGGCATCTTCGATTTCCTGGAAGTTTCTACATTCGGGTATAACTTTGCATTTCAGCCACGGCAGTAATTTTTAAGATAAATTTCATTTTACACGGTACATACATGGCTCCAAGTCAACGAAAATTGGTGGTATGGATTACGATTTGAAGTTTTTTTATTTTCGCCCCTATTTGTGGTCTATATTTGAAAAATGAGCGTTTCTCTTGTCAGAGTGGAGATTTAGTGTATAAATAAAAGAAATATTTTGTAGCCATGCACTAAAATTTAGTCACTGAGGTAATACAGGGGATATGGTTTTTGCGTAGAAGTTATAACCGGAAGTTTTAGGGGCTGTATTGAAGAAACCCAAAACGTGAAGCCCTTACCAAAGGTAAAGGGGAACAAAGATCAAAGGAGTCATAACAAGGATACAGGCTAATTACAGAATGATTATTAGAAAAAGTAAAAGGTCTGACCGGAAAAAATACCGGCGAGGGCTAGGTCAATTTCAGAGGAAGAAAACTGGAGACCTCAAAATGAGAATTTTCGTTGGAATTTTGCGTGCGAATTCCATACTTGTTTCAAACTGATGTTTTGATTACTTTGACCTCAAGAGATCGTAGAGAGAGCGATTTAAGAGAAAATTTGTACCGAATTTTTTCCCTTTTTCAAACGATGAAGACTCGCAGATTCATTGTAAAACCGAGGATTTTTATCTACTTCATCTCTTCTCCAACCCAATTCTTTCTTTTCGTCATTTCCAATCGCTAACATGCCATTCATATATCGGCTGCTTTTAGATGGAATTTTGATGAAACGGCTGGGAGACAATGAAATGCACTGTTGGGAATTATAGTGTTTTCCGAAATCGAATTTGGACTTCTGAGAGTAAAATTAAAATTATATAAGACGATATTGTGAAAGCGAAGGACCGGGAATTGAATACTTAAGCAATGGGTATGAGACTGAGAAGGTCAGATGGCTTTCGCTCATTGCCGTCTGTTTGTACTACAACAATTATAAACCCTTGTATGAGTTACAAGTTCATACCAAATATCTTGCAGGGGGCGATGACGTATGATCTAAAATACTGGTGCACCTGCCATCTACTAAAGCGAAACGTTTAATTAGAGAGCTCTCTGTTAGAATAAAGATATTTGCAAGAAAAAGGTCGCAAAAAGTTCTTGTATATCTGAATGTAGATCAATGTTTCTCATTCTAAAATAAGCATGATAAATGCTTCGTTTCTTCACAGCACTCCGCTAAGCCTTCCTATCGTTATATAAATCTTTTACTACAGACTCACTTATTTTGCAATAGATACTAATTTATACCTAAGAACTCCTAAATCTATTCTCTTCAGCATATCTCCAGCCTTCATTAGTATTCCCCTGCACTGTAATATCTCTTTCATTCTCATCTTCCAATATTTGCATTCTCTCGGCGCGTGACTTGAGGCACACACTTCAACAGATCGTCTATAATAATCGCAAATCGCTCTAAAAAAATTCAGTTTCGAATTTACTAGCGCCATCTCTTACCCTGGTTCTCCTCTTATATTATGATTTTAAAATAACATTTACAATTTTGCTTGAAAGTCGCTAATGGTGACAGTAAAGTAGCTTCTTGGCAATTACTTCATTGCAACGCTTACAGTTGATTACCTAGTACAAAAACATAGAACACACAATGTCTCTGAAGAAAGTATCGTCTCATAATTCACACAGAAGACTCAACTGGTGTTAATCTTTCTTCCAGCGATTAAAATTTCCCTTCCCGAACAATCTGATTTATTGGAATAATTCTTTACAAAAGTACCGTTTTTTTGCTTAACGTTTTATAATTCTCAAATACGACACTTGTTTGTTGGTAGTAGTAGTAGTATTATTAAAAGTGCTTCGACAGCTTAGGTCATTTCGCACATAGGCTCCCACCGGGAATCGAACCCTGGACCGCTTTCACTGAAGTCGAACGCGTTGCCCACTTGGCTATCCGGAAGCCCCACTTGTTCGTGGGATCCCATACACTGCATATATACTAAAGATAAGTCTAACTAGCGCAAAGAAGCAACTTCCACGGCATTTTCTTCGCTTCTACTGAAGTTTCCTTCAACGATGCCGAGTTGCATAAGTGCCTCTCAAAATATGATTCAAATTCTGGTCCATCTCTGAGGCCAAAATCCTAAAGGGCGGTTATGAGCTACCAAAAAATATGTAGAAAAGACGAGGCTCATAAGGGAAGATGAGGAGTTTGCCCTTGCTTTCTACACTGACCCAGAATTCTTTGAATGGAAACGTACACTTTCGTGCAGCACAGTGATCTATTGAATAACAATTTCCTTAGCATTCAATAAGAAGTGACTATGATGAATTCCAATATTCAGCACCACCCATATCTATGTAAATAAACAACGAATAACGCATGGTTCACATGCTTGGTTTCAGATGAAAAGAAATAAAAGAGAACAAGACTGCAGTAGCGGGGAATCGAACCCGGGTCTTCCACTTCCGGGCGGTTGCTCTGACCACTGAACTACCACGACGGTGCAAGTTCTGAGTTTGAGACAAGGTCAAGAGTTTTGTTGTGGTAGCTTAGTGGTCATAGCAATCGCCCGGAAGGGTCGATTCCCGGATACGGCATATTTTTTCTCTTTTATTTCTTCAACCTCAGTAAACGTCATGGCCTCGCATCCATGAATAATACTAACGATGAGACCAATTAAAAGGGATGATAAATTTCCCTAAAACTTGTAACAAAAAACTAGAAAACATTCCATGGGTCAAATGGTAGAAGTAAACGGGTGAGGGTACCGCATATTAAAATCACAAATCATATTCACCCTTTGATTTCCTCTATTCTCTCCGTACATCCCCTCTAGTGTGGCAGACCCCTTCCCTACTGGTCACGCATACTTTCCTTCGATCCGCGTCCATTCATAATCAAAATCTACATGAACCAGTGACAAAGGAAAGGAGCATCGGTTGATGCTTCGATTGCCCACAAAATGCTGGAAGGAAGGCGAGGAAAGGCTTTGACAGCTGAAGACATAAAAGAGAGCTTTGGAGGGACAAATGAAGAAGACGTAGCAGAGGGCACATGTAGGCGGTCGATAGGAAGGTTCATTGCAGCGATCGCTCCTCAACGCATGCGTACCAAGATATTCGTAGAAAATGAGACCACGTTAATAAGATCACCCGAGGGATGAATGGATGGCCGTGGTGAAGCTTCTCACCAGGGCCACGTTTAGACACCCGCCTCAGGGGGCAGCTGTCAAAGGGGCGTCAATGCGTGGAAATATGAAAGTTATATGAATGCCAAAAAAATGAAAATCGAAAACGAAGAACGTTTGTTAACAGAATAACACGAAATGATGTCTGAGTGAAAAATGTAAAGGATATGAGATATTGTTCGTTGAATTTTTGAATTCTAGTATTGACCTAATGTTTCCATCTACTCCGTCTACCCTAAAACGGGTGACACCAATGTCTAAGGCAGTGGTTAACGGTGCACCGACCCTGGGAATGCGATATCTTTCAAATGGAGTACCATTCACAGTAAGTGCTCATTCACAATATAAAAAATGATCTAATAAAATAATCTCACTGCAGTAATGACACGTACACTACAATTTCACGAAGGCCTTAACTTATAGTAAGTGCAACTTTACCTATATCAAGAGTTATGGCCGATTTCAGTAGTTTTCTAATTTTCAACAATCCCAACGTATGAACCATAATATATTACGAGTCTCTCAAATTATTGAAGTAGATTTCTACCTCGGCATATTTTAAAAGATTCTTCAACCAACAGCAGCCACTAAGGGGGTTGGCTGATGGATTTTGGCCATAAGGATTCTACAATTCCTGCTTTATAAACCTGGCTCTTGAAGGTTTTGTCCCCTAATATATGAAAACCTTATAAAATTTCCATACAAGCAACACTTTCCTATGCTGTTGATTATCAATTTCAAGTTTCAACCTCAACGGAAAAAGTTTCAATGCAATGCAAAATTAACTAAATTGCTTACAGTTTTTAATATGGACCGAGTATCCGGGTGAAGTTAATATCTGAGTGAAAGTTGTTCGATCGAAAGACTCTTCAAATCTGATCCAATAAATGTTGATCTACCAGGAGTAAAGTGCAGAGGAGGAGGAAGAAGTTTCAAACACCTTTACTATAAACTTTGAGTTTAAACTGCTGTCAAAGCCGGTTTTATTGAGTAATATTTGTGGAAGCCTTGTTCTTTAAGATGTTTTACATTTGCTACATTCAGCAGCCGAAAGGATCACGAGAGTAACTTGACTGAACTCCCACACCAGAGAAATTTCCTCAACATTCGGATGTAATAACACTGAATCACGCACAAGGAACTGTTTTGACTGTATAAGAAGTAAATAGCTGTTTCATCTCGTTTGAGTTTTTTATCGAATATGTTTCAAGATATTCACCAGAGAGATGTTGATGTGCGGTTGATGACGGGATTACGTCTTAAAACTACTCTCATGCTTACAATGGAATCTGAAACATAGTTCCGATTCTTTGAAATTACCCATAAACTATTAAACGGCTTTATCACAGAATATAATATTTCATCACTCCGTGTACGCACTATAGAGTGTTTCATTGAGACAACAGTTGATTCGGCATTGCAGCTCGCGTCTGCAGGAGGAAGTGGCAACAAGGAGGAGGTAAATTAGGGCTGAAGTCTGCACAGCAATGTAGTCCTCATAGTAACATTTATTTACAAAATAAATAATTCCTACTGGATAATGAGAAATACTATCATTCCAGATACAAACAGATACATGCTAATGACAGACCGTAAGTGCTCATTCACAATATAAAATAATACACTCATGTTCTTACGACTTATTTAAAAAAATTTTTTTATAGTTTGTCGATTTTTTAATATTTTTTAAAATTAAATAATTTTTATTTACGTATTTATTCATTTATTATATCGCACTCAATTGGGTACTTTACTGTTTGCGGTAAATAAATTATTATTATTATCTCATCGCAATTAAAAGGAATGCTTTTCGTTTTGATATAGAAAGGAGAAATTGACATTTCATTTAAATTTTGTCCAAGTCTTGTTCGTGACTGTGATTGTATAAAAAGTATGAGTAGAGTGGGATCCATCTTAGTTACTCCTATTTGATGCTATGAAAAGTGTTAATCAGAAGGTCATTGTGCCGCACTCCTTGGATTTTTCCTTTTGATTCAGTTAGTAAAGCATAAATTACCTCACTCTACCTCTGGCAATGTATGCTTCTCTTCTGCTTCAATGACTTTGGTAACTTAGTGCAAACCGGAAGACGAATCAACCAACCTTCGGATTTAATACTTCATAAACAGAGCGGAATATTTCAGAACATTACTAACATGCTGACGATATATCGCTGTCAGGGGAAACCCATACACTGAAATTATTAGTCCCTGGTAAACAACACTTAAATGATTCCCAAAGCATAACGCTCACTTTTTATAAGTATCATTTTGCTTGATTGAAGTCACATTTTCTTATGAAAAGTCGGAAATCATCTTCCAATAAATTAGCTCAATCGTTGCATTGTCACGCACTTCGGCACTCTTTCACACCTATTGAAGAAATTGTCCCAATATTTCTTTGATAGTAGGTAACTGGCATAAAATTATTTACTTTTTCCTCAAATGCTCCGCGCTACGTACCCTACAAGATAGGAACGTAACTAGAATTTAAGTGAGTGGCAGCCTACGCAGATCGGCTCATAATCCAAAATACTACGCTTTTTGCTCATATAAGATTTTCAAATTAAGGCGGAGGTGTGGACAAATACGTACATTATCTTCAGAATGATTCTGAGGAAGCAATTACTCAATGTTTCCCTCAGTGCTGCTATATAAAATCCTTGACGTCGGCTTCGAGTGCGAATGAAGAAGATCGGCGAATTGAAAACAAGTGAAGGCATCAAAGCGAATAAGAGCAAGAGGCCTCGTTGAGGCAGTTCGAGATGTTTGAGAAAACAGGCGTAATTCATTCGAGGCGAAGGAGCATGAGGTTGAAGGAGATGAGAATTTCTACAGCGTTGTTCGGAAATTTGCACTCATTACTGTTCGAAATGTTACCGTAATACTGAAACATAGACAATAAACATAGAGGCGTTAAAAAGGTTCCCGGAATCAAGTTTACCGCGTCTAGAGCAATCTGAAACTAAAACGAGCTAAATTACTATAAATACACTACATAATAATAGAATAGAATTGTTGTGCAGTATTGTTGCGTCTAATAACAAACAGAGGGAGAAACGGATGGCGAAATGTGTGGCGTTTTCCTTTTCGGTGAAAGCGGTCCCGGGTTCGATTCCCTGTGGAAGCCCGTACGTGCGAAATGACCTTTTCTTTCTAACTTCGAACGACAATACTACAAAAAAGAGCAGACGAATCAACGCACACAAGAGTCACGAGAATATGCAGGAAAGGAAAGTTGGGAACTGTTATTCAAACAGAAAGAGGAAATTAAAAAATTAGGGAACGAACGATATTTTCTAGAATCAGAACAAATTATTTCAATGAAAAAAATGCAATGAGCCAATTATAATGCAAAATGAGATCATGTTTGGAAAACATCAAAGAAAGGCTTTATTGTTCCTTTTAATAAAATACGCAAACATAGAATGGCAAACGTTGCAATTCGATCCGATTACGTCAACAGTACGCAAATAATACATAAATCTATCGGCTATCTCGCAATCTTTGATTATTTGCCACCGCCACTGCTCTTTATAAATAATTAACAGAAGAAATCACAGAATTGTCGACTTGATTAAATGGGTCGCTACTTTGTTCGGAATATCCTTTATTGAAACCAAATCTTTGCTATGGAAATCGTCACGGATAACTATTCAGTAGGGAACATAAAACCACAAAAATTTCAAGAACATAACTTTCAGAGGTTCTCTCGAATTAAAAATATTCAATTCCGCAAGATATGGTAACAGGAACGGATCACAGAGTCACGGATTAGTTAGAAATATTAGCTGTATTTCCTAAGTAATTGAGTTACCTCAATATAATGAGCTAAGGGACAGAATACTTGAGGGTGAGTTCTTAGTCATGCGCGGATATAAGCAAATATTACACCAAACAAAACTGCAGACTAAGTGAAACAAATGAATACCGGAATAGTGTACTAACGGAATATTCCAAACAAAACTCACTCAAGGAATTTTTTTTGAGAATTTACAAAAATGGGATAAATAGTATGAGCAAATCGAAGAAGAAAAGATAGGGAAGCATCGTGCTGTATAAGGTGAGGAAAGAATGCATGTACCTCCGGGGAATGTGCGTCCATTGTTAGCAACGGTAGGCCAATCTGATCACTGCACGTAAACACTACAACTGATATGAAAGCGCACCTCAATGATCGAATTATTGTCCAATGGGAGAATGGATTGGGCACAAGGAACATTCATCGTCCAAATTTCTTCGTCAAAAAATTTTAGTATACATCAGAGACCTTCGCAATCTCACTGATAGTAAAGTTAGGATATATGCGGACGATACGGTAATTTACAGGGAAATAGAGAGTAGAGAGGTTAGATTAGCTCTATCGAATTACTTAGATAAAATTATGAAATGGTGCGATGATTGGCAGTTAGAGCTGAATGTAGACACATGTTTAGTAGTTAACTTCTTCGAAAGAGAATCTATTATTAATGAAGATTATATGGTAGTCTCCCTTGGATAAACTTATTAACGGTACAATTGGTGAGTTATCTAGGAGTAACAACATGGAGTACCAACATCTATAATATATGTGGATGAGTACTTGAGAAACTCGGTTTCGTCAAGAGAATAGTCGGTCGGAGCGAAGAAAAAGTTCGCAAGCGATGTCATTTGGCGTTAGTTAGATCTCATCTTGAGTATGCGTGTAGTGTATAGAACCGTGCCCTAAAAGAAGTAGCGAAAGGCGATACGTTTTGTAAAAATTGCTACGATATTTCAGTGAGCGTTACTCAGATGCTTCAGGGCGCAAAATGGGAATCTTTAGCAGTTAAAAGATTTCAACAAAGGATCAATTTACAGGATGAATTTAGAGAAAGCACGTTCAGAGCTGTTGTAGTCGATATACTGCATCCAAAATGGTACACGGGCCGTTCCGATACTGCGAGAAACATCAGGGAAATAGATGCTAGAACGAATCGATTCAAGCACTCATTTTTTCCGCGAACGATATGCGATAGTAATCGCTCAGAGAAGTAGAGTCATTGTGCATGCACCCCGTGCCACACGCCGAAAGGTGGTTTGCAGGGTATTTACATAGGTACAAAATCTGCGAAGCACGAACGGTTTCTATCGTTAATTCATCAGATTAACGTATCCAAAAACATTAAATCACTATTTACGCGCATACTTTATATTCACTGAGCAACTAGACAATGTTAGGATTATCCTACTAGGTAACTCTAACAATTTGAATCAAACTGCCAGTCTGAAATGAATATCTCATGTTACGGATATACCTACTCTCAAAATAATCGCGAAGTTACAGGAAGTTCTTACGCTGCATCGCTTTTAAGGTGACAATAATTCAGAATGTTGTACGTTGTACTATACGATATCTTCACGCAAACAAGCTGGAGTAACAAATAATTATCAGCGACATATTTTGACCAAGAAAGAATGCGAAACGAATGAAAGATATGAGAATGTACACTAAGCGAAGCAACAAATCTATCCTTCGAACTTTTTAAGATTATTACCGACAGTGAATACATACAGATCAGTTTCTAATGTGGTTGTCAATAAATATCTACCGAATGGCATATAGAAAACAATGACAATCTCAACTGGAGAAGCGGTAATTTCTTGGAATTCCATGATAAAATTACACCATAGGAATGAAACATACTCCAGGAGATAGATCCTTTTTTACTATTTAGCAAAACACCACACAGTAAAGAAAGAATCGACCAAATCCGACGCACAAACTTCATCGGTTAGAGTGCAAATTTACGTTGAATCGCTTCATATGAATTGAGAATTAGAAGTGCGATTTGCCATAACGTCCAGAAAGCTTTATTAGGTTGCTTGATATATAAATACAAAAAACGTTCGAACAAGAGTATTTAAAACAGGACAACGTTCATTACGTTACTAATACTTCATATGAAATATAAGACTATGATAAATTATGCAGGAAATTCCCTCGAGCTGTCCGCCGGGTCACTCCTTGATCATCGACTGCTCCATCATCACTGTTCATCCATCGACTTTTCGGCACCTCTTTTTCCCTCTACACGATGAAGTGTATGGAACATAAATAATATAAAACTTGAAGTGTATATAAAATACAACTACATACTGAAGATGGCATCAAAGGAAGGTGCCAAAAGGTCGATGGACTTCGAAGCAGTGACCCGGCTAATTACCGGAGATAAATTCCAGCATAATCTACGGCTGAAAAACACTACAGCATTCTTATAATGAATAGGTGTCATGAAACCTTTCGTCACTTTTTACGGTTTTTCAGGCTCTAAATTATGGGAAACACAAATCTGACACACTCTTGGGTACTATCGTGACAATTCGTAAGATGCGTGCCCGTCTTTGAGGTGGATGATGAAGCCCATGCGACGAAACCCACCGCTCTTCTTACCTATGCTTGCAAAGTTTACTAATACATGATCAATTTAGCAAGTGAAAATCCGATTCCTGGTTTTTTTAAATAATAAAGGCCAGGAAAACTGTAATAGAAATCCAAGGAGACACGGGCCCGAAAAAAGTCTTACAGGACCGGGACTTGAACCCTGAATTTCCACTTTCCTGGTGACTGCTCTAGCCGAACGGCATGACTAACAGTTCTGGCACGATAACTCAATTGACTAGAGCAAAAATACGGAAAGAGGAAGATCCTGGTTCGA
This sequence comes from Ladona fulva, assembly GCA_000376725.2. Classification (NCBI taxonomy): domain Eukaryota; kingdom Metazoa; phylum Arthropoda; class Insecta; order Odonata; family Libellulidae; genus Ladona; species Ladona fulva. The sequence goes on along the minus strand of KZ308202.1, from coordinate 648,793 downwards.
GGCCCGGTACTGTCAAGCTTCTTTCATATCCGTTTCTCCTTGGGAATATGTATTCCTAAACGCACGCCTAAACTTGCAAAGTTACCTATTACCCGTTTTCTCATCAATAGAATCCGCTGATGAAGCTGTTGTTATTATACTAGTCATGTTGGATTAAAAATGTCGAAAATTAACTCGGTTTGTGAATTGAAGAGGAATCACGTTAAGACGCCATGAGAAAGTAACGCTTAAGGTTAATCTTCATTAAATAAAATATAAATTCCAATGCACCACAGAAAGAAAGGAGACCAAACCAAAGGAAACGCACCAAAAGAGAAATAAATTCAACAAAATATTTAACACGAAGCTGGCAAATAGCTTAATCCATCGTGCTAGAGAAATAGCGCGCTTTTAAATTTATTTATTTCCTTTGTTTTGTGACTTACGGTAGATTAAGATACCTGCATAAATGTTGCTTCTAATACCCATCTACCAGTATCGAAGAAAGCTGAAGGACCTTGTCTTAGAATTCGTAGAGCCTTCAAGAAGTTTCCGGAAGACGCTCATTGTCGCTCTCTAGAAGCTATTGTTACGCCTCATTGTTGCGCGCGAGAGCTTGTCTAGTCCTTTCATTGTCAGATACTTTCAACAATGCTACATGTAGTTCGAAACTATCTCAAAAGTAATATAGCTTGATTCAGGGATCTCTTTGAACGCCCTCTCGTAAAAGGAGAAATTATACTTTTTCAACTCATTTAATTAAATCATAGAACAAAATGGCGACAGAAGAAGATGATTCGCGATTTTTTATAAGAAACGGACGTTGCAATAATTTCACCTCTCTACCGTCCAAGTCTGCATAAAATGTTTTAGTCTCTCAGAGTTCCCCTGTCGAAAAGTACCAGACTTTCCGATTAAATCGGTAGTAATAATATAATACTAGCGATAAAATTGCATGGAGTGTCGCTATTCGAAAGCAATGGCAATATCAGCAGATGAGGGACAGTTAACAAGAGTTAATCAAAGAAAGCGAGGAATGATTGGGATATAGCACAGTAAACACTATTATTAAGAGGTTTTATAATGAGTAAATACGATTTAATAGTACCTAATGGGTGTAGCATTACTACTATTAGCAGTTTGTAGTCCTCTGCTTCCAGGCTGAGCACGTTAACCTTAAAAAAGAAGAAAAAGAAACATTTTCATCATTCTACTTTCAAACATCCCTTCCATACGTTCAAATCAACCTAACACTTTCATATAGAACAAGTAAATAAATCTTTCGATCGTTCAAATCATTATCGCTTAATTATACTGCCATATCTAACCCGATAGCTCGTTCTCATGTATCATGGATAGCCAGACCGCGCCGGTATCACCCGAGATTTAAGCGTCTCGTCCCGGAAAACTTGCGGGAAACAAGAAATGTCCCGAAAATACGAAAGCACAAATTAGAAAAAAGCGAATTACGTTCTAACCTCTATTTCAATAAGTTTAAAATCTATTCTAATTAGCCACTATTTAGCGATAAGTTTAGGCACATTATTTTGACCTTATATCCTGGACTGTCTTTGAGAACCAAAGTATGACACAAAATATGGAAATACAATCACAGATAATTTTCCTCGATCAAAATTAAAAGGTAAAACAAAAGATAATCATAAATTGAATATTTTAAATCGTTGATTAAGAAAGGCGGTAGGAAAGCTTGCTAACTTGTTTTTATAAAGCACTTATATTTTAAGTTTCCCGTTTCGTTCCCGTGTATTTCTGTAGTTTTGTTGGTTGTCCGTGTTTTCATATTTAATATCTGAAAACCGTATTCCCATATAATTCCTGACAACTGCATTAAGTTTACTGATATTATTTTCCTGAGGCACGGAAATTTCACTACCAAGAAAATCGGAAGTTTTAAAATAGGTAAATATAGACTGCAGAATACTCGTTTTCTTGTGGTTTTCCTTCTATTGTAATTCTATTATTTGTGTTTCCATGACTATAAACACTGGTATTTTCCAGCCTTGATGTTTCCCATATTTGCGGGAGAGTCCAGTGATGAAGAATATCGAGTCACAACACCAAAAAGCATAACTTTTAACCACTTCCAGAGAAAAAACAAATTATTTCTTAATTATAATGCGCTGACGAACAAGATATAAGAAGGTTTTTGTCATAAAATTAACACCCTTGGTGATGATTTGATGAAACCGGATAAGAAACATTCTGATTATGGATAACTTCATTTAAGTTACTAATTTATTGATTGTTTTGCACATTCTATTATCTTTTATCTTGTATTATGAACATGTTTGCTTCTTTAGATACATCTGAACATATTCTAATGCAGTGTCCACCAACTCGCGGCCTACGAATCTTATGCGAACCTTCCATCAATTCTATGCGGTCCATGCCTCAGAGCAATCAAATATTTCCACCGTCTTTCGTAAGCAATTGTCCATTTTTCATTAAATAGCTAAAGAGGGAACCACGCATATTTTGATTAAGATCAAGCGCAAACGGGAAATTCGGTACTAACGCTAAATATAACCGCAAAATTACGGATAAATCGGCAATTATCCCAATCAAATTTCAACATATTAAACCGTGATTAGTTATCTGCGTCCCGTAAAATTTTTCTAAATAGAAATGCGTTGGATATCCGTTGAATCTATGAGTTAGGTTGCCGATGCTGTAACAACGTATTTGATGCGGAATCTCTGAATTTGTGGTTTGTAAGTAAAAAGTCGTGCTCCGTCACACAGAATTCTTGTATTTAGAGATGTACAAAGAAAGGAATTGATGCCATAAGAAATTAAAACTCGAATACCATGCGTTTTAAAAATGAGCTTTATGAAGCAGTCATTACGCGATGAGGAAAAGTTAAAACTCTCACATCGTGACACACAAAATCTTTCGATGAAATTAGTTCTGTTGTGTATACGCCCATATTTTCTTTCTCCCGAGAAGGAGTCGAACCCGGGATGAGTGAGTCACGGTCCATTCCGTCACAGTCACAAACGAATCATGTTGGCGAATAAATGAAGACTTTTAGAGGGAAATCACGTTCATTTAACGGTAGGATATCACTTTTGTGTCCTAAATTAACGAAATGATTCATCGTTTGCTACAACTCCATATATTGTCGTATAGTTTCAAATTGCAGCATCTTAATTTCGAAATCATACTATAAAATACTTTGACTTTCATTTAGAAGTTGTTGTACAATTGTATATTTATAATCGCACTGATTTATATTTGCATCTGTATTTGTAATTCAACCTTCTGTTTCATTTAGTCTATTTTTGGGAAAATTGTTTTCAAGAGAAAATTATTTTGCATTGTTTTGTCGTTCAGTGTTATGAAAACAATTCCCAACATGCGATTCCTCTTGGATATTGTGTAAATGTACCTAGAAGATTGACGAATTCTATTCTCTACCCATATTTGATACCGGGGGTTTTTCTAATCTTTACCGTTCAAACTTCAGCGTTCGGTTTCATAAGACTTTGTTGCCGCAAACAATAATTGCCGAAAACTTTTCTTCGAGCATCTTAAGAAGTCAAATTTTCTCTTCCTCACACCCATTTATTCTCACAATATCATTTACAAAACGAACCACTCGGCAGCTTTCTTTCAACTCAATCATAATTCCGCCGTCTCATCATGAGGAAATTCCATGAATCACTCTCAAGATTCCCGCCCCATTGCGTTGGCCCGTTTATATCCGCAATGGAGTTTTGATTTCCACCAATCAAACGTACTCTTCCAATGGACTAACAAAACATGCAAAAGGAGAAAATGTTTTCCGTACCATTTAAGTCTTATCGCAGCCGTTGCCATCATATTTTACGTAATTACAGAGGCTTACAGGGGTGAGTTCCGGATCCAAGCTTTTCCGTGTCCGTGATAATTACATACTAAAATGAAACCGAGCCATATTGTCGTGCAGTGCTGTTGCTAGGATCTAATAATGAAATTTCTTAAAAAGCTTATGCCCACACCAATATAACCAAAGAACACCTTTTTTGCGAGCGACAGTGACCATTTCCGGAAAAATTTTGATCGCAAAATCTAGAATCACCTATCAGTTGCTATTGTGAAGGATTGCTTCTTAGTTACTCAACATAAAAGGAAAAAAACTTACAATAATAAATTATAGCAACATAAAAGGAAAAACCTTATAACCAACAAGACCGAGTGATTTTTCTACAGGGGCTCCCTATAGCCAAGTGGGCAACGCGTTCGACTTCAGTGAAAGCGGTTCCGGATTCGATTCCCGGTGGGGGCCTACGTGCGAAATGACCTAAGCTGTCGAAGCAATTTTAACAATACTACTACTACTACGATTTTTCTACAGTAGGACAACTGATGATGAATGCCCTAGGAGGTAAATGTGACTAATAGAGTCACTTAGTTAAGCATGGAATCATGAGGAACATGAACTTATTGAGATGAATTAAACTCGGAGATAAAATATAAACTGATGAGCCACGAAGAGGCGATGTAGGAGTAACAGTTACTACGCAAGAGGTTGAGGAACACATTCATAGCAAAAGACCGCATGTATGACTATAAGCCCAATTTGATAGCATTATGCTGAAAATGAACCATCAGAAACTGCGTGACCACGTACCCAGCAGTGATACTAGTAGCGAGAAAACAAATGCATTTCTCTTATGAACTAAAAGAAAATATTTCCCAAGCAAATTTCACTTTTCGCGATTATCCAGGCTGAGGAACGGTTTAAAAAATATTATTGTAACTAAGTTGATCACAGGAAGTAATGAAAAGACAGAAGGCTTAAAAACTGTGCTCCAACACAACTGAAAGTATAGCAATAAAATATAGCAGCCGGCAAAGTCGAAATCGGTGGAAAAATTCTCCGTGATGTTCAGTAATATTATCGCTTATATATAGCAAGCTCAGTAAACAACGTAACCTCTTACAACTGAGAAAGACTAACCAACAAATCCAGCCAATACATATATCATTATCTGTATATATTATAGTTATCATTCACTTCGATCCTTCTTTTGTTTAAAATCAAAGAGAAAATCTTCACGGTTTTCGATACATAAAGAATAATAGTTTCTGAACATAAATTATTTCTATATTTACTTATGACTATTTAAACCAGTCGCTACCACTCATAAAATAATGTACTTGTAAAATAATGCTTCGTTACATAGAGATCGATAAATAAAGGACGATACCTATATATTTATTGAATATAGTCGCGTCTTAACGCCAGAAGTCTTAGTGGGATTGTTTATCCAAAACGCCAAATTTTACCAAAGAAATCAAAATATTTTCGCAATTGCGAATCGGAAAGATTTTATGGTAGGAAAATTTACCGGATAAATGAACGGAAGTGAAAAAGTCATACACTACTAAACCTACTAGACCTCCCTATATAACAAACCTCGTAAGTATATTTACGTTGCATTTTTGCCTCGTTTTCGTAATACGTTTTTCAAACAAAAATCTACAACATGAATTAAATTTCATAAGCGATGAAGAGGACGTTAGCAATTTCTCCATAATCAAACTAACGATACTTCCACCAAAGGTAATCATGACATACACAATACCCCAATGGGCCATCTCGCGAACCCCACATTTCGTAATAAATCCACCACATTTGACATTTCATTGAAATAGTATTATAAACCTTCGCAAAATAAACATAGGATAAAAATTAACATGGGATATATAAACAAATTTATACGCGACGGAGCTTATTACTATAGATTCTGAAACCACTGGAGAAATGAGAAAAGTGTATAACTCAAACGAAGTTGCTTTTAAAGAACCGGTGTATTGGAACTCACTAACTGCGCAGCAATTGAGAATATCATTAACATATTTACTTTCAGAAACACGGCAATTATTTCGTGGAAACGCATTTCGAAATCGAAACCGGATCATAGTCATGTTCTCGCTTTATATCTAAAGACATCGACAAGACGAATGCGATCGGGCTCAAATTGCTACATTAATGAATAGGATATTTCAAGTTATAGTTGGTTTGAACTTTTACAGTAAAAGTCATTTGGGTTAGAAACTTGCATAAAAAACATAATCCGGAGATTTGTAGCTACAGAAGGATACGAGAGAGATTATTATTGGTGCGATTTTCTGATTTACAGACAAATTAAGAGGCAAAATAAGGAATAGTATGAAATCCAGAGGAATCATTCTCATTAAAAGTTTGTATATACGTATGATTAGGCCCCATATAAAAACATTAGGCCACTCTTATAAGGGGTATTGTATATATTCAGTTATTAAGAAAACATATTTATTCCTAGAATGAACTAAGAAGGAATAGTCCCCATTTTCTTTCCGATTTAGGAGAAATTAAGTATACAATACTGAGAAACATAATAATGTATTTAAGATTGTTTAAAGAAGTGAATAAATGGGTGTATGCTACGGCAGACTATAGGTTCCCCATCCAAGCAAATTAGACCCCATCTGAAATACTGATGCTGCATACAAGGGAATATTACGCGTGAACTATAGAAGGTTCTGATCTATGTCAAGAATAGCTCGAAGGAAAGGTGATTCTTATATAGGAAAGATATTTTAACAGGAAAGATTTTCATAAAGTATTACTGAGTAAGTTACAGACGACACGTAATCGGAGGACGGCGTATGCGTACACGCTGCACGCAATTAATGAATATATACTGCGAGAAATGACAAGGTTAGAGATTATAAGACTGGTGTGGGGGTGGCAAATCTATGGCACGCGTGCCCGGAATAGCACGCGAGAGAATGTCTTCGAAACGCGGAGCTCTGAAGGCGCTATATTTGTCATAAACTTTTTAGCTTAAATATTGAAACTAAAAAAAATGAATGACTTTGAATGATGATTACTCTGATGAGATATAAATTTGAATCATCCTCAAAATCTTTAGCCCATCATTGACGTTGAAGCATAATATTATATTCATTTATCACTAATGTTTGGCATTATACTGACACGCAAGGATTTAATTACAAAGGTACATTAAAAAGGGCACTAAAAACTCGCCATTCGACGTCGTTTCAAAAACGTATTTTCTTTTCCAGGGGAATATCAAAATGGGACTAGGTTAAATCGTGCATACAGGCCCTGCCAAACGCCAAAAGACATCAAGCGAGGAACATGTAAAAATGTACAATATATAAGGATATATGTACAATATACAAGAAAATCATTGCCTATGTAAGGACGATAATAAGATTGTAATCACGTAATTTTTACAGAGTTACCGTGGGATGTGAAAAAATTAAGTAAGAGAAGGCATTATGCCTTATGTTTGCAGAATTGTGCTAAATAAAAAACAGCAATATTTTTTTCCTATGATATTTTCTTGAGTTTTCTAACCAATTATTTATTTCATCAGCCAAAATTTGGAGAGAATATACGAAATAATGATGTCTTTCGAAAAATAAATTACAACTATGGACCGAGAACAGAAACAAATAAGAAATCGACATTGAATTAATTAAAAATAAGATAATAAATTGATATTTACTTGTTTTAATGAGTGAAAAAAGATATATTTGCTTTTTTAGGAGAGAAAGACTGCAGGGAATTAATTTTTGTAATTAGGATTGCTATTAAATCAGATAAAATTTGAAGGTCAGCTTGGATGGAAAGTAATTATTATTTTAGATACGGTCAAAAAAAACTGAATTATCAGATTATCCGAAGAAATGTATTCCTCAAACAAACAACATCCTGGAAAAACAAAGACTAAAATTTGAGTTCTTCGAATAAATAAACATATATGATGGTAATAACGAGATTAGGTTGACGTTCTTTGGACGTCCAAGGCCCCAAAGCATCATTTAAACTTAAACAGCAAAATAAACTTTCTGAAACAATGCCAAAATGGTAAACCATAGTAAAACCGAATTGGCTCATTACAATTAAATAAAGCCATCGTGTATTGAGTTTGGCTATAGCAAGATAAGTATTCGGCTTCGATTCCCGGTGGGGGCTCACGTGAGAAATTACCTTAGTTGTCGAAGCACTTTTGAAGTTACTACCACTATTACTAAGTATTTGGCCCAGGATAGAGAAAAATGTCACTGTCATCTGTTGTTTTAATCTACGTCTAGCTTACTGTTGTGATCATGTGACCGTTACTGAGGTATGAATGATTCTGAACAACGGCATTCATTTTAGTCTCTTCCCGTTGAATGCTTTGAAAGGTGTTATTCATTGTACTATACTTAGACTTTTTTTGCTCATAGCATTCAGTATCAGTGAGGAAAGCGAGCAAAGTACCTCACTCCTCATCTTGGATAGTACCACAAATTACTTCACTCCTCATCATCTCGCTGTATCCGCAGGACCGTCGCTAATGATCAAACAAACCGGACCTTGAGTACAACCACACGAAGATAGGTCAAAGGAGGAAATATATATTTAGCCCCTGAAGTTTAGGCAATTTACAAGGTCTCCACGATTTCCTGTTGCCTAAGATAAGTTGTAGGTCTAGTGTAGACATCTACATGCTTTCCCAGTAATCACCTTAGTTACTTCAATGGCTATCAAGCCAAACGCTATCAAAGTTAAGAGATTGATTCCTGTTATGACGAGATAGCGTAACATCCGTTCTACATGCTTTCGTCTAAACATGTAGGTACAATTATGATATAGCTTTCGTACAAACACATGCAAAATTTTAAAACTGACAGTATTAAGTCCTAGTAGACTAGCGACAGTAGTAAGATTTGATAAACAACACCCTATAACCATTGTCCAGTTGATGACATGGCACAGTTGCCAATTCAACGGTTTTGTTTCTATTTTTGCTATCTTTTTCCTGTTTCAGAACCTACGAATTAAAAGTGAATCTGAGGTCAATGAATGTGATTCAAACGTTCCGATTCTATATTTACCGACTTTACCACGCATAATATTAGAGGGACGTTCAAAAAGTTTCCGAAATCCAGCTTTTTCCTTTTCACCACGGATACTTTTCATCTAAATTAAAACTGAAAGATATTGTCGCGTTCCATTGTTAGAAGAACATAACAATGAAATGTCTAAACAAAGTCACGCGCACAGTAATTAAACGTAAGAATAGCTTGTTGCGAGCGACAATGAGCGTCTACCTAGCTATGTCTCTATATATACTTTTGATTTTAAACATCGGTTAGTGGTACGACACATGCATGACCACATACATTTAGAGTATTCTTCACCGATGTTTTTAGCAACTTACCTACTTTTTTAATAAACTTAGCGAAATATATTTAAAGAGCAAACCGGAATCTCTGAATTCCAATACCTTTGAACAAGGAAAAGAAATTTACAGCATATCGAAGAGATATTTACGAGGTAATTAATCTTCTCTAGCGATACTTGGTGGAATTTAATATTGTCGATGCAGAAATAAATGCTAATCACAAAATGTTACACAAAAATACATGCAGTTTTCCAAATTTACGAATCGCTGTTTCATAATAATAAAAATATTAGATGACTCTCAAAATAGAAACTAAAGTTTTGGCTTTTTCTTCACTATGGAAGTCATTTCACTTTCTAACCAGGTGACAAGAGGTGGACTGTAGACCCGCCCCTTTGTCTTACAACTTATGAAGAAAAAACGCCGATAGCTATGCCCCTACATCTTATTTCTGCGTGTGCAAGACAGTGTGGCCACGGTGGACTCAGATAGGAAGAGAAACCGATTGTCCAAAACCGAGGCGTCTGGTCAGCGTAATTTAGAGTCACAGGTACTAAACAATATATCGCTACATCTCCAAGGTTGGCTCCCCAGTCGTAGGCTTTCAATACATTGAGAACGGCATGTGAAGGAAACATTACGACCGACATGCGAAGGAAGTTGGAGGGATAGAATGCAGTTGATGGCAATGAATGTAGTGGCAGAGATAATAGGAAGGGTAGCGACCTCTCCATTGCTCTCGGTAATAAAACTCACGGCACTGCTAAATCTCCCCTCGCAGTTAACCTGCGCGCGCATACAAAAGCATTCGGTTTCAACTGCCATTACAGCAGTGCCATAACTATTGGAAAGGGATAACTTTGGATGAAGCGTAATTAGCCTGAAAAATACCCTGGGAATGAACGAAAGTACAAAATAGTTGCTGGAGTAGAGCACCCTCTTAGAAAGATCTGGGTTTGTGTCCCAATCACATACGAATTTTTCACATCCGGTTATTGCTTAGGTTTTCAAAACTTTTTATGCGGTCCGAAACCAAAATGGGCATATCCTAAGCCGTCTTTTTCTTACAAACTATATTTTTTGAGAAAAATCCGCGATTTTTTGACACTGTTGTAACAATACGCAACAATCTTGTCACCCGGTAACGCTGTTTCTATTGTTGCAGTATTTACAGCGACAAATAAAATATCAGACAAGAATGGAAGAAAAGAAAGGAGAAACGGCGGTTAGAAACTTATCTAATGAAGAAGAACTCCAAAGCCGTAAAATAACCAAGGCAAAATAAAAGGTGGGAAGGAGACGGAGTAGAGGATCCACCCTAAGGTAAGCCCCCTTTTATTTTACCTTGGTAACTTTACGGCTTTTGAGTTCTACTTCATTAGATCAGACAAGAAGTGAGACCTAGCTTTTAAGTTGTTGATCTGGAGGGGGTGCTGAGGTGCTCCTGATAGCATGAGTATCTTGAGCATTAAACATCGCGAAGAAAATTATCAGCTCCAAATTAATGTGACAGGAATATAATTTCATGATTACGTGAATAATTAACTTTTTGCGAAGCATATTCGCGAGATCTGCATACATTATGTACATACTGATTACCGTTAGAATGAATATATTTTTAAATAAAGGCGCTGCGTGTCTGATCCTATCTAATGACCCCACTTCCGTCACTCCACATTAAGAAAAAGAGAGATGAATTTTGAATTTAATTACACTATGACAAAAATCCCGATTTTTAGCTAATGTTCTTCATTCACTTCTTGACTCTCACATTGCTATTCCAAACTTATACTATCATAGACCTTTTCACTTTGTAATTTTGACTAAATTGCGGCTATTGTAAATATCTCTATGTGATACTCCAATAATAAATATAAAACGAATCCTTTATAGACGTATCAAGTTATAACAATGACATCAAAATTGCTCTGGGGAAAATTAATTAGTCGATTAGTATACCATTCTTCTCAAATTAAACTACTGTACACCTACTATTAAAAAAGAGCAAGTTAGACAACTAGTTCGCCCTTTCTTTCCTAACTGAACCAGGAAGTAGTGAGAGGAAATTGTACACGTGAGTTCAGAGCAATGCCCCTATAAATAAATGCTTCGTATCATTCAAGAAAGAGAGGAAAAAATTACATATACATCAGTAGCGTTCATATTATCCCAGCCATGAACGAGATTTATGTAAAGGTAAATGGAATACATGATTTTCTCTATAATTTACCACAAGACGAGAAAATATATTGAATCTTAGGACAAAGTAATACTTTCCAATTGCATAGCACAGCAATGATAAATTACTCCCTAAGGAGCATTATTCGGAGACTGACGATTTCGACTGAATCGTCAAAGAAACATTCCAGGGATGTCTCCGAAGAAATGATTTATTCCACAGTCTAAAATAACTTAGCGTCAATAGGGAAAGTTCGAAGAGATCAATTAAGGCGTGGCGGACATCAATCAACCGATCATCAACTGCGGCTGTGGGCAAGCGGTCACAGAAAAATTCCAACGTAAGATGCGTCCACCAAACGGAATATTTCGTTTCATAAGGAATTCGCAAAGCAAACAAGGCTGCCTGATTTCGTATGTAGTAAGAACGCATCCTATGAAATGCAGGACAAATGCGGGTGACATGGTCCTCTCTTAACCTGAGCGCAAGACCATCTAATTCGAATAATAACAACAATAAAAAATTCAAAAAATTAAAATGATACAAAAAAATGTACTGGCTTAAACTACAGAAAAATACAAGTAGAAAAATAAGGTTTATGGACTCGTTAAAAATGAGATATGAGCTGAAAGTCAGAGTTACCCGCCAATAGAGCGACCGATAAAATTACGGTTAAGATTGTTTATCACAGCTATTCGAATTCCGAACAAATATGCTTGAGTAAACTAATGGCATCCTTAAGGGCTGGACAACGGAACATGTCAGTGAAATACGGAATTGACCCGTACCAAACGGGACACCTGATGACCATAGAGACCAATCGAACCAAAGCAGAGGAAACTGGAGGAAATGACGCGATTTTGAAAGTTTTCCGCTGAACCAAAATTATATGAGTTACTACTCGGCATTCACGGGGAGTATCAATAGAAGCCTACATTTACCAGTTTCCCGAAACTTTCAAATGAATTGATCCGGAAAACACACCTTTTCCATCTCCAAAGATCCATCATCTACAGCCGTGGTTTGCTAGTTATTTTACGCGCGGAATAATCTGTTCTGATATAGCAAAAGTAGAGGAAGAAAAAGAGGATATCATTTTTTAACTTTAGAAAATTCAAATGTTTAAAAATTCTTTTTGAGATTGAGCAATGCGAGAAAAAGAATATGAGTCCTGAGGATCACGTATTACATTTACCTCAATCTAGTTTACGGCTGTCATATTATGAAAATGACATAGTTTTGAGTGATCCTGAATAATGGTTTTCTTGTAGGTTTCTTTTAGTCGGATGCTATGAAAGTATTATTCACAGGGTCATTGCTCCCTCTTTTCCCACTTATTGCATTCTGGACCAGGGAGTAAATTGAGGACTAACTACCTCACCCCTCATCAAACATAAAAGTCTCACTCTCTTTCAAAAGACCTTTGTGTGTATATATGAACGGAATGAGGATTCAACTATACCTTGAGATGTTGATGGACCGTGTTACCGCAAGCAAGCAGTTTTCTGGTTTGTAAATGCATGTATTTATGTGTCAATAAGAGCAAAAGGATAATAGGCTAAGAAGAAAGATGAAATACAAGCGAACATGTAAAAAAATCAGTGTGGTAGTATCATAACATCAGATGGCGGAGAATTCTTCGCTCTAGACAAGGGAATTATTAATTCGCATTTTCTACTTCAATTCTTTTTATCTCAAGTGGAGAAAGTTATGTTTTTCTGGCTAAGTAGGAGTTTATATGTTGAAAGTAAAAACCTTAGCTGTAACCTCTAAAAGGCTGACTGAGAATTGAAGAACTTAACACCTTAAGAACTGAGAAATTAATAGCTATTGTTCGCGTTTTCCATAACTTTGTTGTGACCAATACTGCTGTAACATTAGCTGATAGAGTAATATCGTTGGATCTAACGTTGCTGGACTGTTCTTTCTATTATTTGCTTTATTTCGGATCTTTCCTTTCCCCTAACCTTTCCATGGCTTATTCACTTATGTGTGATGTTCATTTATCTCTGACGATGATAAATTTGACGAGATTTAAGTCACTAGACAAGAATTTCAATCATAATACTCTACTTTGATCCGAGATGTTTCATTATTAAGATATGGACCTCATCTCTTAATTTTCATTACGGATTGATGTGTAACTTGAGACTAACATATTGTACCACAGATCAAATATCAGTTACCTTTTCTTCAACCACAGCAATTACATACAAACAACACAACAGTCTATTCTAGTAATACGCTAAAACTATCGCTTCTATCTCTGAAAATAGAGAACCCTCATTCTTGGACAAAGTCCGCTACAAAACACATAACTTTTAATCAAACAAATTGCTAATACAATGATTTTAACAAGTATACATGAACAGAAGTGCTTTGCGCGGAGTAATGGGGACTATGATACACATTTTAACACATTGTTATCTATGTTATTATGAAAAATGTTTCGCTAAAATATTACGTTTTTCTATTAGCTAATCCTAGCATATAATTCCATCATTTTATGACGTTTTAAGAGGAAAAACGCTTACATTCTAACGCGCCTTAGCAATATTACCTTCTCTGAATCTATTCAGCAAACCTAGGAATTGCGAGCGTCTTATGAAATAGGCAAATTTGATATTTTATCTCCCAAATACAACGAATTCATCACAAGTATCATCATTTAGAAGTACTATCATTCCAATACTACGGCAAAGTACCGTCGGCGACATTTTTAGGACGCGTATTGGAACAAAATAAGGCAACAACATCAACTGATTACTACGCTATGGGCAATTAGGGTTAAAAGTAGGATTGATTTGAAAGAATTGATAAGCGTAGATTGTTTATCGCCTACACTCACGCAACTGTCTGTTCATAAACCAATATGCATTTTTTAAATCTGCTGTGTTGTCAGCGTTTAACATCACTCATCCTTTGGAATTGTTAAGCAGTTACTGTGGATCCAAGTTTCCCTAACTAGGTTATACTTTGTCTAGCATAGTTTCAAACTAAAATGGAGCGTATTGTCAGGTAGAAATGTTGCAAGTATCCAATAATGTTGTGTCTCAACCGCTTGGATATCAAACTAAAAGAAAACCTAGCGATATTGTAGTGCAGCATCGTAGTAAGATTCTAATAATCATAAGTCTCAACATTCTATCGCGTGGTACACTGAGGCATAACAATAGCTTTTTGCGAACTACAATGAGCGTCTTCCAGAAAATTCTCGAACCAACTGAAGGTTTGTTTACTTCTTTGCACATCGTCCTGATTCCTACTGCTGTTAGCCAAAAGAAGCAAGATTTGAAACTACACAAAGCGAATTCGGAAATAAAAAGATGTCGAAAGAGCGGGAGTGAGCGGGGCGCTGCCATTGGTCGCACGGCCGACGAGAAATTGCCGCCAAACATCCGAAAGTTTGGGAAGAAGTTGAGGGCGGATCGATTGGAAGGCGCGAGCGTTTATGTCTCCCGAAGCACACATAATTCACGTCAAATCGAGCACGGACACTTCACTCCTCACCATGGCCGTGCATTTCTAGGCCTATTCACCGATGATCTGACTCACGCCCGTTTTCCCACGCGCCTTCCAAATCACCCGTCCTTTCTTCTAATGATCCTGATTAAACTCGCGCGTATTCAAACAGTGTTCCCTACGCGGTACTTCCCTACCCGTCTTTCCTGGTGCATAGGGAAGGGAACTTTACACATCTACGACCCCAAACGTACTTGCTTACAACGGCATTGTATGTGTACTCACGACCCGCACTGTTTGATATCGCGCTAGAATAAGACTATTGAACCGTTACTGTTAATGGATTACTAAACTATTTTATATATACTTCAGGGCTGCACCTGTCACCGAATGATTAGCTACGCTTCCATATTAAGGAACGAATCTCTGCGCATTTCTATAAAACAGACTCCCGCTGAAATCGTGACTCATGCGATTTCCGGAAATTACAGCGATTTCTAGCCGTAGAATGAGTCTAATTCGAAACGGGAAAGAGAGGGCAAAAGCCGTGAACGTTTAATGTGGCATGTATTTCAAGAAAGGATAAATCAATTCTTCCTGGAAGTTTACTCACTGGAAGGCGTCACGACAGCCCTGAGATTACTGTCCAATTACCTTTAGAACAGGAAAATAAAATAGGTTCAATATTTTCTACAAATACAGACTTTATGATATATCGACAATGATCTCTGTATCTTCTCTGATTCACTTTCCGCGGAAGCTAACTTTGGGCGGCGGGCAGCCAAGGCGGTCTTGCCGCCAAGAAGGCGCCAATTCTACCGCTAACGCCACAAACTCATATCCTCCCACGAATCGCTCTTATTCCTAATTAACAATTTGCTTCCTTTTTTCCCTCACATGCTTCCAGCACTTTACTACGCACGAAAATCACAATCTCTCATTGTCGCTCATTTAAAGCTATTTTTACTTCCCACTGTTGCTCGCGCAAGCTACTAGAGACGTTTCATTGTTAGATATTTGCAACAATGCTGAATAACAACATCGTTCGGTCCTGTTGTAGTTTGAAACCACCCCAGATGGGGAAAAGAGCGTTTCCGTAAATTCTTTGCTCGCCGTTCGCAGACGAACATTCGCGGTGCACTAACGCTTTCATTGGTTTATTCGCTCGCAGATGCACTTTGCGAGTTGAGGGTGGATTCAACGAGAGACAATAGCACAAGTCCACATTTAGTCCAACAGAAAACGTCACCACACTTGCATCACAAGCATTGCTCGCTGGGGAGGGGTGGAATGTAATTTACGGCCTCATCTACACTGAGGGTTAATCCTTCCACAGCTAAGTAAGTTACATTTAAGAGGGAATTGACAGATGGTCGGCCTACGCCTGGGGTACTCCGGCCCGCTGCAAAAACGGGCCGAAAACAGTTGCTATGCCAACACATAGGGTACAAAACACACGTGCTTGCTATGATAACCCCTTCGGAGTTGCTACATACTTCACTGTCACGCTCATTTGACGAACTAATTAATTACATCTGTGGAAATATCTTACGAGATAAAATTACTCGTATTCCTTTCTAAAACATCTACTCACTATTTAAATAATGCCGAAAAATATCATCAAAATTTTATTGGAAAAGAATTTTCAGTCCAATCTCATCAATCAACCAGATTAATAACACAATTGTGTACGGCTCCGCCGGGATACGAACCCGGATCGTCAAGCAAGCACGCAAACCAAAATGTAACATTATAATGGTGTTTTCTCAACCAGACAAGCAAGCACTTTGCATGTAATGAGGTGGCCCAAATATCAAACGTGGCCCCCCTGTGGAGTGGGCACGTAGGAAAGAACTCACCCGAAGAAGAGCTCCAAGAGGTCCGAGCGAGAGTCGCCGTGGTCGTCGCGACGGCGCGGGACCGCCCCTCCCAGAGGGGGCGGGGCGAACTTCGAGGGGCGGAGTCCTTGTGGCGCCAGGGAACAGGCGCCTCTCCCTTCCAAAGCACTGCGATCACGCGGGACTCACAAGCACGCGGTGCCTTCGACACGACGCCGCTGTCGACTGTCCCTCGCGCGCTGCAGCAAAGCGTGTGCGGGCCGAGGGCGCTGCGGTCGACGCTCTGAGCGCAGAGCGCTCTGGCGGACGATTCGAGAAGCTCCCGGCGCACATGCGCGGTGGAGGAGCCGCTGTAAATAGGGGTTGATTAACCCCCGAAACATTCTTTGTTTAACTTTTATGAGGCGATTGCGAAACTCGCGACCCGTACGCCGCTCCGAGCAGCACTCTGAGAAAGTAATGAGCGTGTACCTCCTCTCCCCGCAGTTTTACTTCGAAGATTTGAATAATTTTATTTGCGTCGATAACGAGCGGGGGTTGGATTGGGATTACGTCGAGGAAATCTTCTGACATCCGTACGTGCATTCGACGTGGATGAAATTCGACTCACTCGACGCAGAGCATCAAAAATATCCGGAGGACGCTCAATTTTCGCGCATAATAATTTGTTAACGCTCAAATGCTGCGCGCCCGAGTTTGATGAGACAGCTTCTATTGTTAGACACTATCAACAACGCTGCACAAATGTATCGATAGGCTTAATCTTTGCGTGGAAATACTTTGGAAACTGTAAAGCTCTATTTGAGGATTTTTTCCCTCATATACATCACAATATGAGTAATCTGTAGTGATAAAGAATAATATTATTTTCAATGTTCTTCAAAGTTAAATTCGGAAACATGGTTCATAAAACACAAGGATAAACGCAGTGGAAAAACGGTATATATCACACATTTCCGCGTCTAATAATAAGGGGCTCTATATGTAAGTAAAAGATAGGGGCATCTATCAATTACGGAGGCTTTGGATTCTAATAATGATAGATGGACATTTTGAACTTATGGAATTCGGGACAAGCAACATTACTCTACGACAATGCAGGACGCAAAACGGGACACTATCACAATCTGGATTCCTATAAACAAGGACACATGGACATTCCTATCTCTGACACATGTAGAATGAAATTGGAAGAGACAACGTGAAAATTTCCAAACTATTTGCGTTACTTTGAATAACACATCAAGAAGGCCTCTGCAGAATCCTAAATCTACATTATAAGGAAATATTAAGGGAATTATCACAACTTCCTCAAGGCTTACAACGTGTGATATTGTATTTTTTATTTAATCCTTACTTCATTACAAATTACATATCTTGTGGTGATAAATTTCTGGGATGGAAAAGGACAAAGTGGCTTGTGCCTATAAAATACAGGGTTATGCAATAATAAAATTTATAACGCATTTATCGTAGCAATTTTAATTCAGTCGCTACGATGATTCAAACAGGGGGCATACCTATTGACCTAGTAAAAATCCCTTCGTCAACGGGACAATATGACGTTATTACTTCGAAAAACAATTGACGTCTTGCACCCGAAATGTATCTATTTCGTTTTCTGCACAGTTGCATAAACGTACCCACATTGACATAATTACACATTTGAATAGTCTTCATTCGGTGGCATATTTCCAAATTTTACATTTCCCAAGCCACCCTTAATAACAGACGGAAAGAAATTATCTCTAATGTGAATTGCCGATTATTTTTCAAGTACAATACTTCCTGAGTGTAGCGCGATTTTTACTACGAAAGCATTCTCCGTCAAAATAGATTCAAAACAGAAAGTCTTGTATAGGACTTTACTTATCTCATGAATATTTTGTTGTTAATCCTATCACTTCATCTCAATGAATGCCAAATTTTTAATTTTTCCTTCTGCACAGGATAGAGGAAAATATATGTCATTTTAGAAAATTCCCGAGGGTGGGCTGATTATGGACTATTTACTCTAACGAGTAGAATATGTCTAAAAATGTTGTTGATTGCTAAAGTATCTTTAAGATAAATAAAGTGATAAAGTGGTTCCTGCTATCATATTTTTATATGAAGTATTTTTTGTTTCTCTTTCAACAATGGGTAAAAGAAGCATCTTCCATTATTTGTTTCAGTCTTGATTAATATTGAGGTTACATCCAACTTACTGAGGTAAGAGCGGTGTCGAATAATAGCATTCACTCCCTATTGGATTCTATGGAAAGTGTATTATCTAAGGCCATTGTGCTGAACTTATGTGGACACTCACAGTCTCAATAAACCTCATTCCTCTCCAAAATGTTTGTAGCTAAGGTATGAATTTTGAGCTAGCATTCAGGTTGATGACCACATATATACCTCGCTAAAATAATAAAATCGGTGAAACATGATAAACTCTCTCCAATTTTGAAGTAAAATCAACCGAATCACAAGATAACCATACAAATGTGAATGACAAAACGTTTGAGGCGAATTCAGATTGTAAGTCGGATCGATGGAAATGATTTCCGTATCACAGAAGGGTTTTTGATTTCAGGAATAAAATCAGAAACGAGACAGATCCTGAAAGGGAGTAAACCACTTAAGAGTGAGATTTAAGGAACGCAAGCGACAAAGAAGAAGGAAGCATCGTATTGAATTGCATAAAAGGAAGGGTTGGGCGGTTTGATTATTCGATATGGAACTATTGTAGTACGCCAAGCCGATCACTGAAAGCGCCCTTAGCGGCGAGATGTTGAACTTTTGAATACATTAAACCAAAGCTACGCAGCCCATTGGAATCGTGTCATGATCTCGCCAATTACGGCATGATGTTGTATACTGAAGGCTAGCCTCTGATTTAGCCAAAGCGTCTGTTATCTGCCTTGATTTCCTGCTCGATTCTTAAGTGCTTTATAAGACATACATGTAATAATTCTATTGATGCCCCTTGATTCGAGCCTCTTCCTTAAATCGAATAAAGTTTGCTTTTGTAATCAATGAAATATAGTCGATATTCCTGTACACAAGATTATTACAAACAAATGAGCAATGCAATTATTCCAAAAATAAAGATTGTATAAACAATGCAACAATGTGTACGAGTTACTATAATAACGAATACTAAATGAAAAATAGTTCAATGCATAAGCGGTGCCACTACAAGTTAACTCTAACTAAACATTATATAGCTGACTCTTTTTTATAAATTAGACTACTACAATCGACAACACAATACAGACCAGTTGCTATTGACACGGTTACAGTAAACAATGCAATAATACACAGGTGTTATTATAAACATGGTTACTGTAAGCAAATACGACATGAAGTTGACTCTTTGCTATAAATGAAACTACTACAATCAACAAACAATGCAAACGCGTTGCTATTAACATGGTTGCAGAAAACAGTGCAATAATACATACGCGTAGTTATAAACAAGTTTACTGTAAACAGATACGGCATAAATTTGACTCTTTGTTATAAATGAGGCTACTACCATCAACAATACAATTTATATATGTTGGTATTAACACGGTTACAGTACACAATGTGATAATAACACCCGTTGCCATAAACAATGTGAACAAGTTGCAGTTAACAGGATGTCGTCAAAGTCAGCTCTCAAAAAATAGAGCACACGGAGTGAAATATAGGACACGTGGACCAAACAAGATGAAGATCTGAGGATGAATGAAAGCGAAGGAGCGTCTGTTCCTTTGATACACAGAGTTTTTCGATTCGAAATCAAATTTACGAGAAAGAATGTGGGTGGGGCGGCGCGCGGGATTCCTTGGAGAAAGGAAATCGAGATCCGAAGTGACGTCAACACGGGTGGAAAAAAAAGAAAAGCGGGGGGCGGCGGGGATGCGTTAAGGTCGAGAGGGAAGAATGTACTCGGTTGAGGAAGGTCAGCTTACAAAGAAACGGAGCGACGACTGTGGCGCCGCCCCCCGAATGCGGCGAAAGAGCGCAAGACGCACTAAGACTAACATAAGGGGAGCAGATTGTGTGGCGAAAGCAGTCCAGCGCGCCGCTCCTTTCTTAAGGGTCGTCAGTAGGGGTTCCGCTCGGGAATTCCTTCTCGTGAATTTATTACGCTTTCTCGTTCTCAAATCCCTACACAAGTTGGTCGCTGTAAGGAAATTAAACCGTACACACTCCCTTCTAATCGAAAGTAAAAGTGGCTAATAGCAAGAAAGTTATCGAGTGTCTGCGAAGGTTTGGCTAAATCAAACATGTTGTAACAAATGGAGTATATTTCAGTAATGATAAAACGCATTCATTATAAGCGAGATGTACTTTGAGAAATCCCTAAGTAACAAGGGAGTTATTGTTGTACACAATAATGTTATCTTGACTTCTTATTGTTGCGCGCCTCAGATTGCGGGGGATTTTCAATTATAGATACTCGCTACAATGCTACGTGACAATATCATTGTAGTTTGAAACAATCGCATAAGACAGATTTCAGGAACTTCATTGCTGAACTGATTTCTTACGTGAGAAGTTTAAATATGGTACTTTTCCGACGCTACCTGAATATGGGGATTTTATAGCATGCACATTGACCAACCGAAAGACAAGAATTTTACAAGTGAAGTCACTGGGGGAAAATTCATAAATAGCAGATACAATGAAGTATTCTGGAGTTACTCTCACAAGCGATTTCACATGGGGAACCCACATCCTTAATATATCTGGAAGGACACCTCAGAAAGAACTTCATCGAGCAAATTCTCCGGGATAGTGAAGAAAAAGTCCGGGAACTTTAATACTTTTCACTAGTTAGAAACTGGATACAATATGAAACCCTGCATCAAAGTGTCATATTCGTGAATTAGAAAAGGTTCTGCGACACACTATATGAGTTCTGTTAATGACTTGCCACAAATCAGCAATAGTTACCGAGAGTTACAACCACGAATTAGGATGGTAATCTTTACAAGAAAGAAAATTTACTATCAGGCTGAATTTCCTCCATTAATTCAGTAACAATAGGTTCTCCGAAGATGATGCAGATTTTATTCCTCCACTCTGTTGTATGGACCAATCTAACGGTAATATTATGGTAATAGTCTCTAGGATACTAACTTTTGAAAGTATTAGTTATGTCCTACTTCATTTTTACTTTTCCGTGGACAATACACGACAATAATTGATTGGAGAAATAGTTTGCGTCACGAGAAGTCCCTGCAAGCGCAGAAAATCGGCTTCCAGCGAGTATATATGCAGCGGCGTAGTCGGAGGGGTTCGACTGTCAATCAACCCCCAAAAGAGCCAAAATGGGTTTAAAAATGTTATGGGAAGTAAATTGAAATAGTTTAAATGCTAACAGTTCTACGCGCCACTTTTGACGTGTACATGTAAATATGAATCTGATTCCATCTTTATTACATAAGTAAAGGAAATTGGCACACGACTGTTAATGGATTAGAGGTTTAAAATTACTCCGTTAACTGTATGTCGATAAGTGGAACTCGCGTTTGGAGGCATACGGGAAGTTCTGGATAACAGGTTTCTGGAAATCGCCCTATGCGCATTTCGGAAACAATGCTTCCATTCTCAAGGGTTCCACAATCGGAAATTATCCAAGAAATATTCCAAATTTCTCAAGGATTCCACATTTCCATTTGTGGAACCCTAGAGAATGAGAATATTGCTTCTTATATCATTGTTTATTAAAGATTTTCATGCTCCTGTCATCTATAAAAATTATTATCTATGAGATGAAATCCGGAGCATAATAGGAAGCAAAATTAAGCCTCCCATAGTACAAAACGTCCACTACAAAACTAGATTGTGATTTATTGCCATCTGTCTGAAACCCAGTATGATTTTATTAAGAAAGGAAGGCGACTGGCAACCGGATATAATACCTCTGAGTCAAGCATTCCCCTATGCTCCTAATAGGATGATATTTCCCAGTTTGGAAATCACTGCAAGGCGAAGAATCTCAATGGTGTTATTCATAATTTTTTCCTATTGGCTCCTAGAAGTGCGAGCACCGATGCCTCTCTCTCTTCGGATCCTTTCAGTACACACTGATGCCATAGAGCGTAAAGCATCATCGGTAAGCGCAGCCAATTACCAAACTGTGTACTTACGAGTACATTTGGGGAAACGGCGTAACTCAAAAAGAACAACCATTTGCTAAACCACTCCTGAAATATGGACCAAATCACCGAACCATATCTCTCCCCTCACGCGAACGAAAAACAGGGATATTTCTGGATAAACGGCGTGTCGAATGATACGAAACATAACGTGGAATCAATTGACGTGTGCCCACAGTTGAAGGATGGAGAGCCGTATATCTTGATGAATAGAAGACACGGAAGCATCATTAGCGATAAACTTGGAATAAAAACAGGCCGTTTGAAAAAGGCCCGTTTGGATGCGCGAAAGAATTTCAGTCACTTTATTTGTGATTCATCGATGTTGAGAAGGAAGCTAAACATGAAATTGCTTTCATGCACCAGATCACGTATGTTGCGATAAATTGCACGCAGCGAAGGAAATACCAGCGAAAGGAAAGTAGTGTGTAGCCATTTATCCGGAGAATACCGAATAGGGTCGTTTCCGGAGTTCACGTTGTCACATTTAAATAAAATTTAAATCTATGGAATTAGAGTAAATAAATATCTCTATAGTTACGGGAGTAAAAATGGTGGAATGGATAGAACAAAAATCTGTAACTGGTATTAATTCATAGATGTTATCGACATAAAGACTCTTTAGATGCCTATGTTTATTAGAAAGAGATAAATACATGGTTAAATAAGACACCCTTCAAATAGGGCTGCCAATGGTTACCTAATACACTGATGTTATCGACATAAAGGCCCTTTAGATGCTTATGTTTATGAGAAAGGGATAGAGACAGTTTGAATTCAATGAAACAACAGGGTTGCAGGGTTTCAAACAGGGTTGCCAACTCCAGGAGAGTTGACTGCGGAGTTGCCCATCCAAAGAGTAGTTTATTTCGGAAGATTCCGGGAGACCATTTAAAAGCAACGTTTCCCAAACTTTTTTACGCTACCGCCCCATCGGATACAATCCACCCCCACCCCAACCGTCTTCTATGAAAATTAATATCTGTATTGTTAAAGCTGAAGAATAGCAAAAACGAAAATGATGGAAATATCCAACAAATAATACAGTTTATGGTAATGTCAGTTGCTGTATTGATGCCATGGGTCCATTGTTCCATTTAGAACGAAATGTAACTGGCAATGGGATACATTTCTTTTGCGTCAAGCGCCCGCTTAGATTAGTCTATCGCCCCCTATTTGGGTGGGTGGTAGTTTTGCCCACTCTGGGAATCACTGATTTACATGATTTAAAGAATTAATATATCCACCTTAAAATATGGATTCTTTGTTGATAAATGGCATATATGTGGAATTTTATCACAATTTAACTAGCTCTGCTTAGAAGTGTAATTTGGATTGTTTATTGATTTGAATCTTACCGCAGTATGATTAACGTCAGGTGCCACATTAACCTCTTCCACATCAACTCTTACGACGTAGTAAAGTTGGAAACAGTTGAGGGTGATCTAGCGCAAGATGGTGCGCACCCAGGAAAATCCCAAAGAATGGACTTGAAAAAGTCTCCGGGGGAGGACTGCTGACATTTAACTTCGAAATCAAACAAGCCGCAGAAAGTTACAAAATGCGGTAAATTAGCCTACGAACCCACGGATGAGTCTAATTGAGTAAAGGCGGGAGATTTTAAAAATTATCGTCTAATTCCGGGAGAGTTGGAAACCCTGCTTTAAAATTTTTAGACACGCACCGTTAACAGAAATAAAGTTTCTTGCATTTTTGAATGAACTCGAGAGAGAAAAACTCTAAAAATTTTTTAACACCAAGGATGTAAACCCTGAAGATATGAACATTTTACTGCATCTTTTATTCTTGTTTTCGTATTGCTCGAACAAAAGGTAGCCAGGTGAATGGTTTCACGTTGTAACTGAAACATTTAGATAGATGTATGAATTAGAATAGAAGTTTAACTTGACGGGGTTAAATCCACGCAACTCTATCGCCCTACCTCCCACCTATCCTCGTATATCGTTTTAAGAATCAAAAATATTAATAATAATAAAGGACTTTATTATGGCGAGATTGAGACTAATAAGTCTCTTCTTACATCTAACCCTTAATAAAATATTGGATAAAGACTTGCGTGTGATGAAATACCTCCGAAACTTAAGATTAAAGCAGAAATTTCACACGAGGGAAAACAGTAAAGAGTACAAAACTCCACAGCAGATAACAATACGAAGCTAAGAAAACACAAAAGAAAAACAACGGAAATAAAACTAGGAGAAAAGAAATCTTAAGATGAGTTACACAAGTTTTTGAACTATGCAGCATTAAGTAGCATTGGAATACTAAGCAGGTAAGGGAGAAGCAAATTACAGCTTTCATTCCAACACATTTATTACAGCTTTCATTTAGTATTATATTTATAAGTATAGTATTTTTCATAGTATAGACTCCGTTTACATCCGTAAGGTAAACAGTCTAGGTTTAAATGGCAAGGATTGCGTTATTGAGAAGTCAGGGTCAGACGGGTGATAGTTTCATAGGAACACATCTCATGGCGACTAGAGAAGATCTTTTGCTATTACTCATGCCAAAAAACGGAAGCGTTCTCAATGGGCCTTTTCGTCAGTATATAAGTATATAATTCTAAACTTAATAAGCTGTTTTCATAAATTATCAATTTTATCGATCCGCCCAAATTTCCCTATCCTGTACTATACCAACTCCTTCATCTAACTTTCTACAAAACCTCTCAGCAATTACGACCGGTAGTCGGAACGCCATGTTCCCTCGCTCTTTTCTAGCTTTATTGAATGTCTCTAGATGTACCTCATCCGTCTTACATCAGAATCTACCTAAAATCACATACTCTATATAATTCAACTACGCAACAAAATAATTCAAGACAACAAGACAGAAAAGTATTCATTTTTATGTTTTAAGAATGCGCCATTCTTGTGTTTAGTTTTTACCAAAATCAGGAAAATAATTGTAGAGTAATAATTCCCCTTTCTTATATAACCTTGATGGAAATGAAATGTTTCCAAATCCTGAAATGAAGAACAAAGGTTTCTTTTTTAAAATCTTTCGGTAAAGTGGATGCATCGGTCGTTGTATGCACCATCAGCGCAGAATTGGAATTAAAAAGAATTTTCAGTCTCCCAAATCATCAAAGTAATTAACTTTATTAAAAGATTGTAACGTAGATTTGCTTCATACACAGCGACCGTTAAAATGAAGTATCTGTGCTCTAATAAACTCCCTGTCAAGCATGACGGATTCTAATTTAGTTTTGAATTGTAAGTCAATGTAGATTTTTATAAATATCAATCATGGTAGAATTAAATCCTAGAAAAATAAAAGAAAAGTATATAAATTACTTCATTCGGATTTTGAACAATTTTCTTGCATATAAAATGAATGATTTAATATCTTAGCAATGACAATTATGAAATTAAATATAATCTATACTTATAATAAATCTGTAAGGGAGCCGTTTCTGTACATTAAATAAAAATTCTAAAAAGTGGTAAATATGATATTAGAAATGATAATGAGTCCAAAAAAACATACTTAAAAAATTATGTGTCTGTTATCGGATCACGCAAAAACTATAAAACCGATTTTGGTGAAATTTGAAAGGGTGATAATGTATGTCCTGAGCTGAAACAAAGGTTACTTTTTATCCCGATATCTTAATATTTCATGGTTTAATATACCAAAATGTTTGTTATGACGTCAAAGACGGAGGTGAA
Source organism: Ladona fulva (assembly GCA_000376725.2). NCBI lineage: Eukaryota > Metazoa > Arthropoda > Insecta > Odonata > Libellulidae > Ladona > Ladona fulva. Next base: position 622,312 of record KZ308202.1, on the reverse strand, counting down.
AGAGAGAGGGGTGGGGAAAGTGGGGGAGGGGAAACTTTATTTTCCCCTAAAACTCTATAACTAAAGGTTTTCCATCTTTCGAGATTGGCACATTATTACATCTCTTTCCCAAACAGATTATAGGCTACTTTTCTTATGTCTTATAGTCCTCTGTTCGATCTTAGACGAGGAAAATGTTTTCCGTAAGAAATAAATGTAATTTTTCTTTTGCCGCTTGCAGCCTTCATTTATTTTGGAAAATGAAAACAGGACTCATTGTACGGAGTCAAGAAGTATCGTATGAAAGCACATTTCATAAAAACTTCCTTTCTAACCGTCGATTATAGGTTTCGGGTCCAAATAACGTACACTTCAGTGAAATATACGAACATTTCGTCAAAATTCATCATTTTCGACACGACGTCATCTGGACGACAAATTCAATTGTTAAAGCCGAGTTTGTTTATTTACTATCAATTTTCAACTAAATACGCTATGGAATATCGCTGTAAGAAATACACGGTGATATATCAATGGCTCTTTGCCTGAATTTAAACTCTAGGGCACTTTTCGCTTACAGTAGTAGTAGTATTGTTAAAAGTGCTTCGACAGCTTAGATCATTTCGCACGTAGGCTCCCACCGGGAATCGAACCCGGGATCGCTTTCGCCGAAGTCGAACTCGTTGCCCACTTGGCTATCCGGGAGCCCGTTTTCGCTTAGGATTTCATTTTTAAAACGATGAATTTCAAATATCGCTCACATAATAAGTCCCCTCAATTCTCGTTTGGTACGTATATTTTACTATATTAATACTCAAAATTACTTTAGTAATGAACTAGATTTTGCTTGCTAAGAGGTGCTATGGACTATTCGCATAATAGTTATTCCTTTGTATCATAAGGCGATTGAACGGATAGTAGCATAGTTGAATTTTAAAATGTGCTTCGACATCTAAGGTAATTTTGTTTATATGGGCCCGCACCGGGTATCAAACCGGGGACCACTTTCACCAAAAGCAAACGCGCTAGCCATTTTGACTATCTGGGAGCCCCTTTAACGGATAGTTTACATAAATTCCCACCCACGTGTGTATAGTTTTCGTATTTTATATGTGTGTAATAAAAAAACTGTGCTAGGATATCAAATATAAGATTCCATATAAACAAGCACATTGTAGAATTTCTTACTTTATTATTATCGTTTGAAATGAACGGGCAATTCTACAAGCTATTTGTATATCGAGTTTTATTTTCATAGTCGATTATCTACCGTTTATTCTTTGATTTCTTTCTGTTGTATTCTCAGAGGCTCAATAAGAAAGCAATGAGTAAATTAAACTAATTTCATGATGAGCTTCGCTTAGGTGTATTTTATTATATTGTATTATATTGTAGTATACGATTGCTGTATTTCGTAGATAGGAGACGTATTGAGCTCTTGCTGTAAGCATTTGGGTAGATGGAGGTTTGGGTTTCTTTAGTTCGGAATTTGACGGCCTTTAGTGCTTCACCAGTCATTCACACAAACACACTTTCACTATCACATTAATTCATAATGCACTCATAGTTTGAATTTTCCTTCCTTTTATTTTTCATAATCTTCGTTTGCCTTCTTTGCCTCATGTCTATATTCATATTCTCTACTTGGTTCCATATTCTGGGTTGGCTGGTTGTGTTTGGCGCTTGTGATTTCGATTTTTTCGTGTTCTCTGTTTCTTTCTTTGTTTGTGGTCTCTATTTGATTTCATATATTTTCTTAATATTTATGATTTTAATGCAATAAAAAAACTTAATTAAAAAAACTGACCTCATGACAACTAATTCTATTTCTGAAACCGAGATCATTTCCATAATTTTCCCGTTGAGAATCAAAGGGTACTTCAGCTAGTGTAATCATGTAAGTCATCTAATCATTAATTCTACCACATCTGCAATTCCTCATAAACGCAAATGGAAAATGCACGAGTTTTGCGTCACCGATTTCTTTGGTCGTCAAGGAGACGGGAAAACAGAGTTATGAACCAAAATCAATTTTCCACGAAATAAGAAGAATTTAAACATAATTTCCTTCTTCTAATGCTTCTCTTGATTTTTTTATGACCATTGTTTCTAGCTTAATGTTCTAAAAGAAACAAATACTTCACGAAGAGAAAACTAGGTTTACATAAATTCTTCATGGATGCTGTACCGAAGGACCTGAGTTCGAACCCGACACATTTAGGTATGTGAAACCTGCACAGCTTTTCAAACTGTGTTGCAGAGGTCAACCGTTCGGTAGATGGTTGGAATAAACGGACATGCGGATGTGCAGTTGAATTTACTGACGTACAGAGAAACAAAGAAAGGTCTACCAATGATGATCGCATAAATTACATTTCGCTCTCACTAGATGTCGCTCTATAATCCATTTCTGCATGTCCGCTAAGACGGTCGTCATGAGTGGAATTCGGTGTAATGTAAGTAAAGGGATGTAAATAATGTGAGGGATGCAGAACTAACTCAATTCGTTCTGACTTGGAAACTAAAGCATTTGCCTTGCGAGTGGAATTCCGCGGTTCGACTCCCTGCCTTATTTTCTCCCCTCCGTTATTCTTCCATGTAAGCAACCGTCAACACAGAAAAAAAGCGAGCTTATGCCGCGAGATCGACTTTTAAAAGTTCTTCTTCTGCAGGAGGTCAGACGGATGAAAGCGCACTCTCCGCTAATTCTTAAGCTTATCGCTTTAATTATTTCACAGTTTGTGACGAGGAATCCCATTGATCATATCACTCTTCATCGATTTTGAAGTTCTGTTTATCGTTTTAAAGTGGCAACATAGAAGAAGTACTATGAAGAAATCTGTCTCGGGTTTTCATCCGGATCAGGGCGTCTTCAGGGATCTTCAGGGTGTCTGATGTCCGCAGAGAGAGTAGCCGAAACGTCGGTGACAACCAACGCCCTGATCCGGATGGAAACCGGAGAAAGATTTCTTCAAGCAATTCGTCGGGAAAACACAAAATCTCTCTTCACCTGTAGTGGAATTGTTAAACAGGCTTCAACAGCTGAAGTAATTTCGCACATGCGTAACCACCGGGAATCGAACCCAATACCACTTTCATCATAAGCCGAATGCGTTGCCTACATAGCTATTGGGGGAACCGAGTAGAACCTAAGTAAGAAGGAGAGAGCATCGGTAGCTTGAGATTTAGATTGCATCTCTCATACATATACAAAAATGCCCCCGCAGTGTGATAGCAATTCTTCCATTATGGGGTATCAGACACCCCACCGCAGTAATGGTCCTCCTACAGTCTACCGCAAGGTTTACTTATTTCTTACGTATAGAGCGTATTTTCTTCAGCTTTTCCGTTTAAAGTTATCGTCTATTCTTTTTTAAGTAAAGCACGTTCCGGAAAAAAATTCGAAAACCATCCCTCAGGACGACTTAATGTAAAAACTCCATTTATTATAAGGCCTTACTTTACATTACATTCACATGAATTAGATGAGATCATTAATACTCAAAGCTTAATGCTTTTATGAATGATTTGCAACTATTATAGGGAACCTTTTCTGTAATATCTTTCCCCTGGTTATTCGTAGAGCAGAATACATGCAAGCAGGATACGCTTAATGCACGGCCAGACAGTTTGTAAACATCAGAAAAAACAGTAGTTAAAGTGATTCTTTTTCTACTTCGGTACGTCCAAACATTCTATCGTATCAATTGTACACCTCAAGGTCCCGAGATTAGATGAACCTGCGGCTTAAAGGCCGCAGACGGCCCTTTGTAGCGTTCATTGGGTCCTTTCCTTCTTCCAGCAAATTTAGTAATTTCAACGATTTTGTTTCTTAGCTTCACCAATGGGGAGTTTCAAAAAGTTCCTAGAATCGTGAATTGTTGCAAAAATCTAATCTATCTCAAAAATCATCAACATGTTCATGCGCGCAACAATGAGATGTAACAATAGCCTCTCGCGAACAATAATGAGCGTTTTCCAACGTCATTTAATCGAAAATTAAAAGGAAAATAATCTACATCCGTTCACTCGACGGCAAGCCTCATTTTTCTGGGTATATTTACGACTACGGACTAAAATAACTCACGAATCACGTTACTCAAGAGCGGCCTCATAGTTTCATGCGCGGTCATACGTTTTCTTGGGTGGCCGAATGTTACTTGTGACCTTCGGTCGGAAAAAAAAGTTCCCCACCCCCGGACAATTAGAACTTATACATCGCGTCTATCAAACGCGGCCTAATAGCTTTATGTGCGGCCCACGCGGCCTTCAGATTAAAAAGTCTCCTCCAGACTTAAACGGAGTTAACTTTGAAATTACTTCTTTAAATAAGTAAGATTAAAATACGGCAGGATTAAGCATGAAATAATCTGGAATTCCTGCATTTTCTTCGTGGGCTGTGATGTAAAACCGTTCCAAGATGGGGAGGAGCAGTCGCCTGCTTATAAATGAGGGCCTATGAATATTTGTGAGAAATCTGGTGGTATCGGAGAGAAGACGGGCGCCAGTGGCCACTCACCCCATCACTTTCCTCAACCACATTATTATTTCTGGTGCACCCCATGGGATGGACCGTGCTAATTATCCGAGCCTCGCTAATTACAGCTCCTCTTCTTAATTAGGGAGCGCGTCCTCCTCCTCGAGGACAGCGGCGTGGGGGGAGGAAGGGGGGG
>KZ308202.1:535631-617390 GCA_000376725.2 Ladona fulva | reverse complement strand
CCTCTGGATGCAAGAACATCCCTTGTTTGTTCATCGTACGTAATCTTACTAAACTTGCACACATCTTTCAATATATCCACATATCTTTGATTGCCCTCCCTTTAATCTTAAACATATGTACGTATCTATCCTCCTGGATGACGTTAACCACATTAAACCTGCTTTTTTATAAAACGTTGGAGGAAATGAATACAAAAAATGCTACCGGATTGAGATGACGTCAAGAGTTGACTGACAAGAATAAAACATAGGAAACACATACGTCATACATTCATGTGTGTGTGTGTATATATATATATTCATCAATCTTCACTTCTTCTGGATCACATTCATCGCGTTCAACCAGTTTTTATTTTGTTTTCCTCTTCCTTTAGTACCACCACCAATTATACTTTCCTCCAAACCTGGACAATTGCCTTCCATTAATATGCTCAGCTCATACGGGAACCTTCCAACCTCTTCCTCCGCTTCCAACTATAAGTCTTATTTATTAACAATACTGCTCCACACATTCCTATCCTTGCATACACATTTACCAGCTGCATCTTTTCATTTTAACCCTTTTTAATATTTTCATCAACCCTCTCCATTAAAACTCATTTATCATCTCATTCAATCAGCTTTTCTCTCGGCATTTCCTCCCTCAGGTACCGCTAAGAATCCCATCATCTTTGAAATTCCGCTTCCATGTATTCATGTCCTAAGTCCGAACCAATTTAAATCACCCCTTTCACACTCATCACGTAGCCTGTTTCGCTCATTACCCATTAATGTTACTCACATTTGTTTCTCGCTGTTGATACGCACGCTCGAACGCTCTGTGAATTAGTTTTGGTGAATACTCTACGGCTAATGTACGATTGTTAGGGAAAACATAATAAATGCGACTGTTGCAAGTTCTGTGGCACTTCAGTTCCCTCTCTAAGTCTCTCATGCGTTGCTAAGGAAGCGATAAACAAGTGTATTAGCGACAGAGGCCACCACAGAGTAGTGATTGTTCATAAGTCAGTTGTATCATCGGCTACACTCGCCCGATTGTTTGCCCTCGGAAAAATGATTCTGTTAAAATATTTTCCAGTAAGTTAACTAAATGCCGTTTGAATGCTATATAAGAGAAATATAGAAAATACAAGAAGGATAAAGCATGTAATGAATGGATAGTGGCCATAACATATGCATACATCAATAAATTAATACTGTCCATAACATATGTACTGCATGACGCAAATATGAAAGGAAAGAGGTGGTATGTTTTATGAAAGGTCAATTTAAACTTACGTTATCTATGGATTGCGGTGAAATGACGAATCTTAGCATTCGAAGTGGTTGTGGGTGCTCCCAAATGGAGAGAAATACCAAGATATCTTGGATCTTATCAAACTCTCTTCAAGGACACTAGATTTCTGTGACAGTACGAGCATCACCCACTACAAAAATTGGTTTCCTGCAGCAATAAGACTGAAAATAATTATTGAGCGTAAGAAATACATGCCGATTACGATCAGAATACACTTTCCTTGCGCAATCTAAGGAATCGATGGCGCAGTTTTAAAGTTGTATTCCACGAGGAGCATTAATATGAACACCTTTAGCTTCGGAAGACACTTCGGAGGACCTTTCCCCACCCCTCCCTTTGCAGCCTCCCCTTTCGTTCCGGAGAGCATATCCGCCCCAAGTTAATCACTGTAATAACGGAGATGCGAACTCATTTGCATAAATAATACGAGACTCAGCTGTTGGCTTCATTTCCTCTGGAATTAGAAGGCGGCGGTGGTGGGGCGCCTTTCTTTTATTCCCCACTTTAACCTAATGTCATCTTCTCCGCATTCGTCAAACCTTCGGTTGCTAGGATTCGTCTACGGAAGGAATCTAGGGCTGAAAGAGAATTTCCGTCGCAAAGGGGAGAAGTTTGTCAAAATCAGAATCTTCAGCGATGCGATGATTGGCAATTAAAGCACAATGTAGACAAATGTTCCGTAATTAACTTCTTGGAAAGGAAACCTTTTCATCCTATGTCATCGAAAAATTTAAGTTGCCAAAATTACTTCGAGAAGTATACGTTTTTAAAATAACAGTAATTTCGGTTAGTCCAGTGAGATTCGATTTGTATTACTAGCCATCATAATCTCAGAGATAATGGAAATGCAATCATAATCCCAGATATATGTGAAATGGTGCGATGATGGTAATTAGAGCTAAATATAGACAAATATCCGCAATTAACGTCTTCGAAAGAAACTCTGTTACCAATAGTTATTCGCGCAGCCTCCGAANCATCATAATCTCAGAGATAATGGAAATGCAATCATAATCCCAGATATATGTGAAATGGTGCGATGATGGTAATTAGAGCTAAATATAGACAAATATCCGCAATTAACGTCTTCGAAAGAAACTCTGTTACCAATAGTTATTCGCGCAGCCTCCGAAAGAAAAACTTATTTACAGTACGAGTAGAATCGGTGGAATAACCCACACGTATAACTTAATATGGAATACCCACAATCATAATATATGTGGAAGAGCACTTAAGAAACTCGGATTCTTGAAGAGAATAGTCGGTAGGAACGAAGAAAAAGTTCGTAATCGATGTTATATTACGTTTTATAGGCCTCACCTTGAGTATGCATGAATTGCATGGGCCATAAAGTGTTGTATTCGAGAATTAGAAAATGTACAGCAAAAGGCGATAGGTTTCGTATAAAATTTTTGCGACAACTCAGTGAGCGTTACTCATCTGCTTCAGGACGCAGGATGGGAATCTCTGGAAGACAGAAGATTCAAACAAAGACTTTACTAAGTTCAGAGAAAGTACTTTAATAGAAGATATAGCCAGTATCATGCGTCCTCCTTGTTACATGGGCCGTTATGATACCGAGAGAAAAATCAGAGAAATGAATGCTAGGAATAGTTGTTTCAAGAACTCATTTTTTCCGCGAACGACATAAAAAAGTTATCGATTTGAGAAGTAGAGTTGTGCACCCTTTTCCACACGCCGAAAGGCGGCTTGCAGGGTAAATATGTAGATTTAGATGTATACTCCTTTAACTAGAGCTTTAATCNCGACATACAAAAGTTATCGATTTGAGAAGTAGAGTTGTGCACCCTTTTCCACACGCCGAAAGGCGGCTTGCAGGGTAAATATGTAGATTTAGATGTATACTCCTTTAACCAGAGCTTTAATCTTACGTACACCATTGAGTATTACTTTACCATGCACGCAAATATGAGATCCCCGCCTATAAATGTTTATATTTGTGAATTAAAACTACAACTGGTCAGTGAGAGGCGATATTTTAAGCTAAGATTTACTATGATAAATCGGTGAGCTCAGTTACTCAGATGCTTCAAAACGCAGGGTGGAAATATCTAGAAGATTTAAACTATGGCTTAACCTACCCGATAAAATAAGAGAAAGTAAGTCCTCAGAAGATTTGCTGTAATGTGTCCTCCCTGTCACGTTAGTCGTTATGTTAGTGCAACCAACATCAGGAAAATAGATGCTAAAATTAGTCGCTTCGAGAATTCATTTTTTTCCGTAAACGGTACGCGACAGAAACCAATTAAGGAAGTGAATGCACCCCCTACCACACTCCCGAAAGTAGCTGGCAGTGTGCATATGTAGAAGTGATATCTTACAGTCGCAATAAACCCTACGATTGTTACCATATATTCCCATATACAGGGCCGTAGTAAAGGCGGGGCAACTACCCAGGGCGCAGTCTCTTATGATGCGAACATGAAAGTTTATCGAACCTTTCGATTTCGATAGATTACGTTTCCTGGTATTGCGTATTCGACCAAGTTTTACATATCAATGAAGTATTGTGTGTGACAAAAATACCTTAGGTATATCTTTGGTACTAAGTTATGAAATTACGAAATACAGCTAATAGTTTGTTTTCGTTATTCGTTATTATAACAAGGACGACTAATTTTCAATTAGGAAGGAATATACACTAACTATGAAAATTCAAAGGAATCTTCATACTTCTTGTTTGGAAAAACAAGCAAATTTTTAAAAGTTTCGCAAAATTCCTAAAATGTTCAAAAAAATACAGGAGCCGTTTTTCTCCTTTCTTGTACGTACCTATCGTCTTTGGAGAATTTTCATCGAAAGTTTGTCTTTGAAATTCAGCCTAAACAATTATGTATACGTTCTGACCTATACAAAGTCTTAGTCCTGATTGATAAAAATCATCAAATGTAACAACAAATCAAAAAGTTGTTAATTTACAACCTACATCCATTTATTGATTAATATTTCTAAAAGCGAAGCGTTTGCGAATTGAAAATCTGACCAAAATATCAACCTCGAACTACGAGCATATTTTCCACCAAAATGAAATCTAGAAAACCTCACAGACGTGAAAGCAAGAGAATTTCAAGGGACTGTTAGCAATCTTCTATGAAGTAAAGAAATAGAATTTGCAGTAGAAAAGGTTTAGGAAAATATTTAAAGTATTAATGTGGATAAACCCCAAATAGTTTTTGGAACAGCTAGACCAACCAAAGTTAGAATACCAGTATCAACAGCAGAAATGGGTAGATTAAATGGATGGAAAATGGATACGGAAAAGGGTCAAAAGTGGCTATGGGAGAAGAGTGTACATAGAGCGCTAAACAAAGACCTGAAAAGGGAAACGAATATCGCAAGGGAGCTGTAGTGGAAGGAACAGTGTGATGAAATAAAGAAGTTGAATGAAATTTGGACGTTTGGTGTATTGTTTAGAAAGGTTAAACATTTGACTTGAAATAAAATCATCACTTCAAAGGCTACTATAAAAAATAGCAAAAACATTTTCAGTGACCCAGCCACGTGATGGGGAGGGTGAAAAGAATATATAGGGAAACTATACGGTAAAGACACGAACCCTGCTGTTATGATGATGATGATGAATGAGCAAGAAATAGAAGCAGATGGTGTTGGATTAGGGTTAGAATCAAAAGAACTCTGCGTATAAAATGAAATAAAGTAGTGTATGTTCACGGGATGCCATTTGAGTTACTTAAAATCCCTGGGAACAGGGTGAGAAACAACGCACCGATATCTGAAGGAAAATTAATGATGAAAGAAAGAGGCCGGAATATTTTACTAAGAAGATCCTGATTCTACACGAGGAAAAGAACAATGTTGGAGAATGTGATTATTTCCGTGCGTTATAATAGTATTTCATGAGGCAAAAGTTAATCTAAAGGATCTTAATGGAATTAATAATTAATTAATATCAGAAAATATCGGAAAAGATTCGCTCGGGTTGCAGAGAGGGCAAGGAAGGCGGGGTGCGATGGAGGTAATGAGGGTACTTATAGAAAGAAGATTTAAGAAGGATATTTGTAAGTTGATCATGAAAAGACTTTTGATAGATAGCTGTGGCCAACGGACATTGAAGAGTCTAAGGTTAGATTGGAAAGATAGGTGATTGGTACAAAATTTCCGTATATATGCATTCTGTTAATTTCTGTACGGATAAGGATAACAGATGGAAAAAGAAAGGGCCGAGTTATGGAGCGGAGTAAGGCAAGGCTGTGCTTTATTTGCAGCATTTTTTAATATATATGCAGAGGAAATGGTGAAAGAAGCTTGAGACGAAATTGATAAGGGAGTGAAAGTTGGTAAAGTAATTAAGTCAGCAAATGCAAAATTAGCCCTACGGCTGGTTGGATCCTCTTCACATAAAACTTTAGCTACCAAGAGCCATGGGAGTTAACGAAGAGTACTATATAAGATGAGGATTGAGGCTTTTCCACTTATTACAAGAACATAGCAAGGGAAAACAGAAGGGAAAAATGAGCAACCTTTGGTTTTTCGTCAAACCACGAAATATCCTCAGACGTTGCATATTAAATGGAAAAGAAATTACACAACTGTTTAAACACTAAACTAAGCTAATTACTAGTGGTTTAAAATATTAACGTTACCAATTCCCTCGTGTATCAACGCTTTCCAAGAAGCACCTCATTCTATGAAGGCGATGTACATCCTGCAGAGTACTTGCGGGAACTTCTTCGAAACCTGTAAAATACAAAATGAAATATATGAAGAGCGTAGATAAAAGATAAAATCGGTAGATTTGGCCTAAGATTAATGATAATACAATTAGGGTACAGAGGAAGTGATGTCCTAAGGCCACTAAGCAGAAGTGACTTTTCGATCTAGGCAAGTCTGCCTTTCTAGTTGTGTGTAATGAAAGGGTTTCGGGTAGTCGATAGGCCAATGGCTCAGATTCTCCTCTTGCTTTCCTTCTCCAAAAGGACTTTCTCCTCCGTCCGTTGACATTTCTGTAGTTATAGGGGACATCTTTCAATTCCACTGTAAAACGGGTTTCATTTCATAAGAATCTCAAGAAAATATAATGTAAAGACCATATTTCATAGGTAAGAGATTATGTAGGAGATTAACAATAATCTTCGCTTTAACTCTAACAAACCATAGTAATACCGGGTCCTGAAGAGAACTTACGTAAAGGTCAATTTTAAGTATACATTATAATTTGGGGCCTTATTCTATTTCATCGGGACAAATTAAACAACTAAATCGTATACATAGCATGAAAGCAGCCAAAGGAGAATATATAAGTAAAGTCCGACTTCTGGTGGCAATAGGCAACAATAACTGTCTTATTTTGAATCAAATTCGACTTTCATTGTAACTATCTTCCAACAGTCATTTCAACAATCAGGGCGTCCATTGTTGCCGGGCGTTACTATATTACTTGCAAGTATAAATTTAGATTTGTATCTCGCCAGTGAGGTATGGCAGGGCATGTATCAACACCTTACTTAGTCTACCCCACCAGCTTCTCTGATGCTATTCGGAAAGAACGACCAGAAGTAAATATCCGTTTTAGCGATTATTTCCTTGTAACGCTTGGTCGTCTCCTCTTGAAGATCGCTTTCGTTGTTTACCGGAGTTACAATACCTTTTACTTCGCCTAAAAACTTTGGACCGATGAATTTTTCGAAAAGTTTTCGAAAAATGTTCGATGGTATACTGCATCGATTCTTCAGAACAGTAGGTCGATTGTCAAACTTTTCCGATAAGAACTTTTCAGTAAGATAATAACATCATTGCTGTTGTTTTATTCAAAACGAGGGCTGCATTGTTGACTTATATACAAAATACTTATCTGAGAGCGAATTAATTGAGGAAATTTAGCTTCAATTTGTCAAGTAAAGGTAAATATATCAAGGTATTTTCAGTTTGAAATGGGAATATATCATTAAGCTACGGTTGTAGGTAATAAACACAGTCTGTTGTTGATGTTATGTATAGTTTGACGATCATCGGAGGAATAAACCGAATTTTAATCGAAAGAAAGGACATTGGAAGCTATCTGCAGTTTAACATAAAGTCAGAGAAAACACGATTACGGGACACGCCATAGATTTTATGCAAGGCCCTTGCTGTTTTGACTGTTCCTAGTGTGTGTGTAAAGAAATATTAAGGGACACTAAGGCGAGTAGTTTTTAAAAATCATTCTTTCCGCAATGACAATTGACTGAAGAAATAGGGCTATCGCTTGGTTATCACACCCCCTGCCACACACCCATAGCCTGACTTTAGAAAATTAATGTAGTTGTAGATTATGTTGTCATACAATGCCACAGCTCCTTTTCTTAAAAAAAATCATGAAATTAACGAGATGTAGTTTATTTTCAGGTATCTTTTAGGCAAATATGGAGAACCTGCATTCTTAAATTTATCAATCTATTTATAGTAGAAAATGTTGAGTAGACCAAACGATCTTTTCACATATTCGTTTCTACAAGCACTTTCGTCACTAGTATTTTTCCTGACTGAGGCTGAATAAATAAAGGAACAGCCGTTTTCGCTCTAATGTTCCGCGATGCACGGAGGATACAGATAAAATGCTGTTTAAGGCTTCATTTTACCACTGTTGACCGTTGTGTTTTTATAAATTCAACCCTCTATGTATTTCAAATACTATTAATGTTTTTGAATTATTATTCAGCCGTGACATTTTGAAGTATCGATTCTTCTGAATTGAGAATACATTTCCATTTTCTCCATGCAATCATCTTCATATCCGGCTTTCACCTTGAATCTCCCCAGTAGCTTAGCTAGGATATACATCGATGAGGGATGGGGGTAGATAGTTGAGAGAGTGTAAATATGTCTACGTTACAGGGGTAGGGATAATCATGCACGCTACACATTACAAGATATGTTGAAAAATTCCCTTCAAAAACATTAACTGGATAGAAAATGAGATTTACATGGTCATGCATCAAAATAGTTGATCTTTCCGAGATTCGAGAACTATATTGCGATATCTTTCCTATAGACTTTAATCCTCCTGGAAGAGGATTTAACCCTGAAACCCCCTCCCCTCACTGGGCCACTAAATCTCCCATATCATTTTTTTCATCGGAGAAATCTCTTTTTGCGATTTCCGGGATTTTATTATCCGTATCCCAACACCTACCAAGATGGTATACTGCATCGATTCTTCAGAACAGTAGGTCGATTGTCAAACTTTTTAGATCAGTCTAGATTAGTCATCGAAAAGTATACTTTTCAGATGAACATCACTGATTATCCTAGAGCGTAACATTTCGTACAGAAAGATAACATAAGTTGGAAAGGTATCAATATGTATAAAGCTCAAAGAACGCCGTCTGAAACCTCATTCCCTCCACCATAGACAGCCAAGAACTAGGAGAAAGCAATGAGGCTTACTAGGCAAGATGAGGAGTGAAGTAGTTTGTTGCTACTTTCCTCACCAAGCCAGAATGCTATAAGGGGAGCAAGTCCAAGCAAGTGAACTTTTTGTAGTAATACACGATGCCGTAAAAATAGCATTGTTTAAGGAGACGCTCATTATCGTGCGCATAAACAATTGTTAGGTCTCATTGTTACGCTCGTGAATGTGTCGAAAATTTTCATTATTAGATACAACAATGCCGCACGACAACACTGTTCGGTTTTATTTTACTCTGAGCCTATACAAGTGCGGTAAATCTTGATTCCAGGAAGTTTTTGAAGGCCCATCGAATGTACGATTGCAAAATGTAGAACCATTTTCGAGGTTACATATCCCAATACAATTTCCCCCTTTTAGTACGTGCTCAAGATTGTGTGAATGCATTGTATCGGAGTCGCTTTCTGCGAAAATCGAGAACGGCGATTATTGCGCGGAAACTAATTTGGCGAAACACTAATAGAAAGAGTGGATCTCTAATGATGCCTTCATTTGCATTCTTATTAAAGCAATTATGAGAGGCGCACTGCGGGCATTTGCGTAAGCTCTGTTATCTTTGAGGCGATGCAAAGCGAACCGATAATCTCCCTGAAAATTACCCACTCCTAGATTTGAAGGAAGAAAGAAACGGAGAGTAAAAAAGTAATGTTTTTGTAATTCCCTCTCTTTTTTACATTATGTTCTCATGGTAATGGGGTAGAGTTAGTGGTAATGTGATAAGTTTTAAGCTCGTGAATAATTTGTTACGCATAATATCATGCTTATTATGCCTTCATAGTTGTGATGTCTAATGTATTAACTATAAATTACATGCATTGATATTCACAAGGAAAAAGGAAAAATTTCATGAATGTTGGAAAGGTAAATAACAAAGCACTGAATGCGGCTGAATCCTGATCTTATCATAGGGAAATTTTCATGTTCACATCAAGAAATAATAAGAAAATAAATAAATAACGCCTTCATTTGGGCGAAATTAAGATCTTAATATAACAGAACATAATTTAATATGTTTACGAGAATATGCCTCTTTACTAAGATGATATAACTTTTCGATAGCCTAAATCTTAACGGATATATAAGTCTTGTTGAGAATAAGTCTTCACGATATTATAAGTCTAGTCAAGAATATTAGTCCTTGCGAAAATATAAGTTTTGCCGAGGATATACGTTCTAACGAGAATATACGTCTTCACGACAATATACATCTTCACGAGAATATACGTTTACACAAGAATGTACTCCTTCAAGATCTTATACGTCTTAACTAGAGTATACGTCATCACGAGAATATACGTCTTTGCGAGAATATACGTCTTCTGAATATTATGTCTTTACTAGGTATGCGCCCTCACGAGAATATACAACTACAAAAATATACGTCTTCACGATATTATACGTCTATACGAGAATATAGGCCTTAATAAGAATATACGTATTCACGATATTATGCGCCTTTACTAAAATATACGTCTTCGCGGTATTATGCGCCATTAGTAAAATATACGTCTATTCAAAAATATATGTATTTACAAAATAATTCGTCTATGGCTATAAACTTCTTTACAGTAATACATCATATAAAGAGATGCACTTTATCATAACTTATAATGCCCTGGTAGTTAACATAAAGCGATGCTGTCGAAGCCGAACGGAATGAATTGATATTGGATAACGTAGGCGTTAAATCGGAAGGCCATAACAGGTGATGTTTATGTAACGAATGGTGGTTGGGAATTTGGACCGAAATGCAGTGCTTCGCCGACTCACGCAAACTTAATTCGTTACCATCCGGAGTTGGTTCATTGACACCCGATTTTCTCCTATCTCAAGGGAAATTTGTGAATTTGTTCCCAAATCCAATAATAAGGTAATTCCAGCATTACATATGAATAAAGAAAACTGAACAAAACATTGTGGAAGGTAAAGGTGTAACATTTACAGTACTATGGAACTTTTCGTAAACATAAAGCTTTTGAAGAGTATTAGTAGCCACTGATGGTTGAGTTAGTTGTCGTTGAAGAGACAAAAAAAATCACCAACCATAATTGATAAAACATTTTGTTAATTTTCATCGCAACTCAACGAAGTGTAAAAAAATACTGAAAGAGAAAGTACCGAAATTTATATATTAATCAAATCTGAAATGTTATGAATTTTCGCACCAAAAACCTTCAAAGAGTATTTTGTCATTGATGCTAAACGTAAACACGAAATTTTTTAAAACCTCTTTATTTAAAATTTGCATTTTGACACCTTTTTCTAAGAAATCATATATGTGAGTGAAACGGGATTTTTATTAGGATCACGAATAAATGAAAAGCAAGGCAGAAAACGATTCGAATACTATCGATCTATCGATATTGACGATCGATTATATTTAATGACCATTAGGACGTTTAGCGAACGATTTTCATTAGGTTCCAAGAATAATTATCTTTAAGAAAAAGACACGCACGAATAGATGAGTTAGTTTTGCAAACGCAACACAACGAAGGTAATTACACTAAATAAATCGAAAACGATTCTAAAGCTCATAATCGGCGAGTGGAACTCAAACTTCGTCGATCGCAGTCGATGCATCGGTATCGATTAAAAGCGCAGTTGAACCACTGGAAATAAACCCAAAGGTAGAGGAGGAACAGAAAAAAGGGAAGGAATCTTGGGAAACAAGCGGAAGGATTAAAAAGAAGAAGGCATTTGCCAGCGAGGGAAAACCCCATTCGACCGCTCCTTGAATTCGGCGGAGTAATAATGCCTCTGTTACATATAAACGTGCGGGAGAGAAATAAAGAGCAATGGCCACTCTGTCGCCAGCAGTTAATCGTTCGGACAGTGGCGTGTGCGTGTGTGTGGGAGTGGGTGGGAGATCAAAAAGTTGTTAATTTACAACCTACATCCATTTATTGATTAATATTTCTAAAAGCAAAGCGTTTGCGAATTGAAAATCTGACCAAAATACAAGCATATTTTTCACCAAAATGAAATCTAGAAAATCACACAGACTTGAAAGCAAGNCGGCTTGTAGGGTAAAAACATAGATATAGACAAGATTTGTAATTGGGAGCAATAGGCGATAGCTGATGGTCTCATCTAGCTGGGGGGGTGGGGGGGCTCAATAAGAAGAGAATAAAAAGGTCTTCATTGCGTGCTATCTCATTGGGGTCAGCACTTCCGTTCATTAAAAGCGGCGATAATTCGGTTCGCCGCGCGCACCGCCGATTGAATCAACCGACACTACTAATCCTCTCCGATCGCTTTTTGATCGGATGTTAATCACCAGCATCGATTTCCAGATGCATAAGCGGTGCACGTCGTGGGGGGGGCGGGGGTGGGGGGGCGTCCCAGTGACGCCAAAAATGGGCCCGAGGGATCCGAGGCGAGGAAATTGGAAGGGGAGGCGATTTCACCACGAATATAACGAATTCAACTCATGAGTTAAGTGATACGCTTAAATTAACGCATTGAAAGGGTAATCAGTTGAAACAATTGCGGAATTTCACAGTAAATGACGCATTAATTACCACCAATTAGCAAACACAGCAGTGGCATTTCGGACGCCAATCGATTCCAAACTGTTTACGTTCGGACTTTAAACGATGAAAACGCGGTGAAAAATCATTCGGCGCTGCGTTGGCGCTCTATGTTATCGAAATTAGTTTGCAAAAACTATTGGCTCCGAAGAGAAGGTTTTTTTGGCCTCATTTGTCGTCACGAAGTTATATTGAAACCGCGGTCACTCGATAAATATTTAAAGCGCTGTCGGACGCATAAAATTCTAACGAATATGGCGCATTTTTGAGAACCTGGCGAATCCCTCAGGGATTCGAATAATAAAGATTTTTTTAAAGAATGATTTTAATTTTTAATGCCTAAGTTTTATCATATTTAGGGCGATCAGAAGGTTCCTGGAATAATCTTTTGTCGTCTAAGAAAATATTACATACATTGAACGTCCATACCACGCCATATAGTTGCGCAGCATTGTTGCATTGTCATTGTTGTATCCAAGAATTAACTGTCTCAACAAGATAACGCATACGACAATGAGGTATTTAAGCTACTTTATTGGGACGCTAGCTAGGGTATTTTTTGGACTTTATGAACTATATAACCATCTAATGCCAATATTATCAAATCCATGACGTCAAAACGTCCCTAATTCAAAAGTAAATTTAATATTCTTTATTTCTCTTAATCAATGAAGAAGAAAATGTCTCCTTAAAGATCCACACTCAGATGCTTAATTGAAAGAAAATATTACGTGAGGATGGGAATATTTTTTAGATAAGTGGAGTAAATTTAATTCCTAATGCAACAGCTCAGATAAGGTATTCAGTGCAAATAAACGAGATAAGTGGGAGAATATTTCAGACAGAACTGCTCAAGGACGAAAAAGATTTTTCCAAGACTATCTTCTAGCCATCCTCCAAATCCGTAAATAAAAGTTATTTTAAAACGACGATAAAACAGTAAACGAAGGGACTTCAAAAAGTCTCCGATGATACTCAGTATCCTTCATCTTCATAATCATCATAGCTTTAAGAATGTTGGCTTTCGCGGACCTTCAAGTTTTTCCATCTTGAGCTTCTTTTTGATTTCACAATATTCAAGTATATTTGCCCACGCTTTGATTTTTTTAACCCAATTTTATTGGTCTGCCTCTTTTCCTCATTCCTTACCTTCATCTCACCATAGCAACTAGCATTCGACCCCCCACTTTCTGATCCTCATAGTATATGCCCAGCACGTACCCACTTTCTTCATCTATGGGAGGGGTGCATGGCATCTGTTTTATCTCAAACCGCGTTATACAACGGTGACTGATAATATTATTTTCTGGATTCCCTTCGCAAACCTCACTCCTAACGCGTCGATCATTTTTCTTTATTATCTTGGTTATATTCCATCTCTTCGCACACTATCAGAATACTGACCACAAGACGCACTTAATCATTCTACACTTTAATTTTACATTTACGATCCTTTTCACTAATCCTTCATTTACCCATGACACTGTCTTAGCCAGTCCAATCCATGCTGCTTCTTTGGCTTTCCATTTTCAATGATGAGGTATCCCATATATTTGAATACAAGTACTTGTTCCACTGTATTTCCGTTTACCCCCATGAAAAGGTTCTGAAATTTTCCCTTTTCTACCTCATACCCAGAAAATCACACTTTTTAATTGCATTCTCATGAATACTCCGCATAATTCCTATTTCATTATTTAGAACTTGTGGTAATTAAGACCGCAATTTCTTCTCTTCTTTGATGAAGTTTTATTCTAAAGGTTCGAAGAACTCTTTACCGGAGAAAAACCAATGTCTACTGATTAATTCACTAACAAATCATAAACTTTGAGCAAAGAATCAATGTTTATTTGGTGATAAGACATTGATAGGAAAATAAAACCGTGAAAACCTTCGAGATCGCTTTATATATACAAACCAACTCGAAATTAATCAACTGTTTACGAAAAACGGTGCTAGTTACATCATCGTTCGATCAAAAACTCTGAATTGCATATTCAATAATGTTTTACTCAAGTGATGGAATTCAAAAGAAAAAAAAATCATTAAAAAAATGTGAATGTATTTAAAAATATTTGACAGGAATGCCATTTGTTTAACTTAGGTGCCCCTAATGGAAAGAATTCAGTTGAAGAATAAAACGTATCAGTTACTCTTAACATGTAAGCAGAAACATTTAATTTTCCCTCCAAAGCATATATGAAAAGAAGAGTAACTCTCAGAAGCGCGAATTAATCATGTAACATATTTTATGTTTTATATTATACGTCTAATACGTCATAATACGTCACTGATTTCGTCTCCTCAAGCAAACTAAAAATATTTTTTATGATTTTTATATTATCATCATTGCTATTATTTTTATATAACAATTATTTTTATTATAGTCATATTTCGTATAATTAAGTTTGTTACAACTTGTGTATACGGTTTAACTTATTTTACCACTTACCACGCGTTTTTATATATCAAATGCTTTAGCGCGAATTCATTGATTTTGTCTTATTAAAAACTTCCTACACGTACCGTATATACACGGGATTGTACCTTCTTTTTTGCATCTTGTCCCTCTGTCCCGAAAATTTCCTCCTGGACAATAGGAATTTCCTGTATTGACCTAAAGATGGTCTTCGGAAAAAGCTAGATGGGCATTTGATTCCAATTTCGCATATTTAACTGCTTTTATTAATTTAGAACCGGCTTTTCCTTTCCTTTCCGCAGTTACTGCTGCTTTTGTGAATTTCATATTGAAAGATGGAATCCCTATCTAAATGCTGCACCGTTTTGCGGTTCTACTCTACGAAGCAGACAATTCCCTCTTTTCTGTTAATTTAGACTTTCATTCTTAACACTTCTGGGATATAATTTTCAGTACTCTACTTATAGTTGCATCTTTTTCTTTAACTGTAATCAGTAATCTAGTGAAAGGAGAAATATCAAAACTTATAAAACTATTCAACACATGCTGTAATAAGATCGTAAAAAAAACTTGTTCTCAAAATTTTCCTTTCTTAACATAATTTTCTTGATTAATTTCTAAATTATAACAGATTGGACAGATATTCGATTGAACTTCTAAACTAAACATAATCACAACAAATTCTAGGTCTTATTGGAGAATAACTCGTCAGATGATCTTCTGGTTAGAACTACGTATCAATTTGATTTTCATATGACCTGACCAGTAAGCTTATCCAGTAGTGTATGACTCCATAGCACCTTGGTTTCATAGCCATCTTCAATAATTCGTAACTTAAAGACCAAGAAATAGAATCAAATACTTCTTAATTTCTACACTATTATGTGAAAGTATGAAACTACAATACCATCTTTAACTATAAGCCATTTGAATCAGACATCGTAAAGAAAAAATATTGTGAGTGATATAAAACAGCATTTTCGAAACAGAGGAAGGGTTGCTAGGATGACACACTCTTATGAAGATTGGGAACTGTAGTCACAGTGAAGTATTGTCTCGCGAACCTAAACTCCCGTCGCGAATAATGAGTTGCTGATGCCTGAAGAATAAATGCAAAAAATCTCTCTTTCACATCTGACATTGCAAATAGATTACAAGTATGTACCAAGAGGCCGTAGAAAAATATTCCTCAAACGATATCTTAATGAAGTAAATATTTTCATTCGTCTTTTAGTGTAAGAGAGAGGAAAATGTATCTTTACATTTACTGCAGTCTATCCATGTTCATGGATGACATCATGTGCAAGGTAGTGAGGTATGATCGATGCTGGTTAGTAATGGCATTCACCATGTTGAACCCTCATTGATTGCAATAAAATAAACTATTAATATGATGATTGTGCGCCATATACATGGACATGCTCCAATTGTAACATTTTGGGTAAGTGAGGGATGCAAGTGCAAGCTACCTCACACCTCATCCAGACTAGTATATCTCATTCAATCTACCAAGCTTTTTGAGCATTCTCTCTAATAGCTAGGATACAAACTGCCCTCTAGCTGAGTACATAAAAGGCAGAAAGGAATCTTAAGAGCAAGATGCCTCACTCCCCATCCAAACTTGTATACCTCATTCAAAATTTTTAAGCCTCCATTAGCTAGGATACAAGCAGCCGTCTAGCTGAATATTTAACAGGCAGGCAGGATTCTTACCGGCCATACTTTGCAACGAAACTGCCTCTCACAAAAGTGCAAGAAATAAAAGCCGCAAACGCATCTGTGTGATAGTGCAAGGCGAGAGAACACGGCTTTCCACAAACACGCGCGCATTCCCCCTCCCAATGCAATGCATCGATTTCAAAACCTCTCGCTCTCTCAGTAATTGCACAACCGCCACCGATCGTCCGTAATTAGAAAATCCTCTCGCTAATTGAGTTTCATGAGCAATCTAATTTTAATCGCTAATTACAGGGGTGTGATTCCGAAGAGCTTGCTCACAAACCATTTCATCCTAAACGCCCTTCCCAACGCGCTCTCTCTCTCTTATCAGCTGCCCAACTTTTATTTCCATAAAGACCAATTATTTCCCATTACAACGCCCTTTATCGCTTATGTCGCCAAATAAGGAATCGAACATTAAGAATGTCATCCTAGTACTTTATTCCGCGGATTGTGAAAATTCGAATATTTTCCTTACAGAGATAATCCCTTTTATTTGAGGGAAATTTATCGAGGGTTGCAAAAATTCTAGGATACATTGAGTAAAAAGAATACCCTGCTGAAAATCACTGGAACTATGTCGGGTATATCAAACTCCTTCTTTAGATACCATACGTTTCGGTTGTCGATCTTATATTTCCGATTCTATTATAGAGAATTTTTTCATATCATTAACTTAAATGGATAGGCAAGTGGGCAACGCGTTCGACTTCGGTGAAAGGGGTCCCGGGCTTGATTCCCGATGGGGGCCTACGTGCGAAATCCGAAACTTCATAATTTACCCAACGTTAAGATTCGTGATTCAGCCATTTCTTTTTCTAAATCCGTTGGTTATCTTGACCTTACGATCTGTAGTCTGCCGTGGTATCATTTTCTATGACATTTCAAACAAAGATTATAGGATTTTGTTTACACTTAAGTTACAAGATAGTATTTTACCCAGTTCAACGCGTGAAATCCTCTTTCGTCCACTCATTGTACCCGCTTTCGATTACCGATGCCTCTAATGCATTAATCTCCTCAATGCTCAGGGACAGAAACTACTACACCTTTTAAACAGCTTTATCATGCACGTAATTATTTGATGCCCGAAATGAGGCTTCTGTCTCTTGAAGGGTATCAAACTGTAATATTTTCCTTCCTGTTTCTCTTCGGTTCAACGAAAATATAAAACAAATACCGGTTAAGTTCCGGTTCCGCAACTTTTGCCGCCTTCGAACCGGTTCGAACAATTCTATTTTTTCCCTTGGAACATTTTAAACTTATATAATTCTTAATTTAAAAAATAATTTCTATCTTTTATATTTAAACCGTATTACGCTAATTTGAGATTAAAACTAAATTACAGTTAGTTGAAAGTGGTAGTTACATATGTTCATCAAACCTTCCTCCAGTTACACTTAATAAAAATGTGTATTGTCAGGAACCAAACACCGGAAGTGAGTAAATGGTTTCCGGTTTCGGTTCGGGTTAGATTTTTTTCTCGGATTAGATCCGGTTTCCATACCGAAAAAATAACGGTTTTTCCGGATCCAGTTTTCAGTTCTGTCCTGGTTTGATGCCCTGGTCTCTTGTGTAGTTGAATTGGCTTAGCAAAATATAATGCGTAAATATGCAATAAGATTATTTTTATCCTTTCTTTTAAGAAATAAAAGCCCAATTAAATCTAGATAAATTCTCTCTGAAAGTTGAACCATAGATTAAATCGCACAAGGCTTGTTTCAACACCTAAAATTTCCTTAAATTACTTTTCTAATCTAAACTTCGATTTATAACTAAGATTTGGAAATATATAAAATTTAAATTTAGGAATTCCATTCTTTACGAATCAAAAAAATTGAAATCTATTTCAACATTTAGGGAGGAAATCAAAAAGCAAAACCTTCTGGCAAGTTTTGATTGATATTGGTATTTGTTAGTTAACCTTTTTGTTCTCAAATTGTCAAATTAAAAAAATTGTTTGTCGTGAGCAATATTTTTATTGTTTTGATCTTTCCTGCTGTGAGCAGATTGTCCAACATAAATTTTTATTTGCTCTTTAGGGATTTCGCCTTGAGCAGCGTGCCCAAAATGTTCACTGAGGGCCAGATGACAAATTACTCGGGGGTTGGAGATCCGCAGTTATGCATGAGGATTTCCAGGAACTTATATTTTTTGTGTTTTTTTCATATCCCGACTTCATTATGCCACATCTATCCGTGAATTATTGCTTTGGGATGAATTAAAAATGATTATTTTAAAATCACGGTTAGTATTTGTATTAGTAGTTGACGTTAACTTAGAAATTATTCTAATATTGACATTTTTTTAAAGATGAGTAATGATGCATATATTATAATATTCATTACTGTTTTCAGCAAACTTATAACTTACTTATAGTTTAAATTTATTAGTTTGAGAAACGAATCCAACATTTATACTATTCTCAAGGTGAAACGGACATGAAAAAAGTCTGACGGAACCGGGTTCAAAACATGGGTAATGGTATGTACAAATTATAAAATTTCTTACTGTTTTAAGAAAACTCATGACTTTTACATATTTCGAATCTAGCTTATCCTTTGTTTTATTATTATTATTATTAGGTGCGTACAGACCCTGTTTGGATCACGCAAAGCATTCTGACTCATTTTTTACTGTTCTTTCTGACCTTCCAAACTTCTCTTATTATTTCCCCGTAGATTCTCTTCCTCTCTTCCGTCCACTTTGTCCCTGGTTTTATATATACGAGTATATTCGAATGAAAATGTACTTTTGGGGTTTTCCCACGGGCCGTATATGTACCACCGGTTAATAGATTGATAAGTATCTTCTCCAATCTGATGCAGAGTGCTAAAAACGGTAGCAGCGAACCATTTGCCAAAGCAGCCCTTTAATTATACAATTTTCGCTCCAAGTAAAATGAGAATATTAAAGTTTCTTACCACTGTACCCCCAAAGAACGTGTTTCGCTGTCCGCTCCCCTTCCCTCTGCTTCATTCCTCTATCCCCAATCCAAACGACAGCGGAAAAAGCGCACAACAGAACGCGAATTCGACCAATTGTTATTCCTCGGAATTCGCTTGGCAAAAATCACAGCCGCCGGGGGGAATATGTCCATTGTAGCGGTCGGGAGAGAGTGAGTGGCTGCACCGAGTGATTGGACAGGAAAAAGGGGATTGTGAGTGTGTCCCAAAGATAGAAATGCCCAATATTAAACGCCCTTCTGTTTAAGATACACTCCAGAGTCCTTTGAATCAAAATTTATACCCTTCAATTTCCAGCAAGAACAGACAGGCGTGTGATCGCAGGTGGAAGAGATATCTACTTTTACATCTACACATGTAAAGCTGAGCTTATGTATTCCCTATCACCTTCCGCAGAACATTTCAGTATGTTTCATAGCACAATGTTAAAAGGTTTTCTGAATTATTCCCACTGAATATAGTAAATCGTAATCGTAGCGTTAAAATAGACGTAAAAAGGTGAATGTATATATTGTAATAATGAGGTATGTCTATACAGTCTTAAGCCTGAAGGCAGATTTGAACCTCATCCCTCCACCATAAGCAATGAAAATCTTTGCTGAGGGGGCAGAGGCGACTAGGCAAAATGAGGAGTGAGATAGTTTGGCTTTGCTTTCCTCACTGAGATAATGCTAACAACGGAAAAAGTCCACGTAAAGCACAATGACTCTACTAGTAACACTTTTCGTAACATAAAAAAAGGAGAGACCTTAATCAATGTCATTATTCAGCATTACTAATACCTCAGTAGCTTTCGTACTATCACATTCATAAGCAAAACTGAGATAAAAGCTAACGAAAGATACATTTTCTCTATCCTGTACCAAAAGACAAATGAAAAATATTCTATTCATCAGGACATATTAGCAGAACCAATAATGAGGTACTCGATTATAAATGTATATACGTCTTCTGGATAACCTGCTGTAGTTGAAAACATTTTATGTTAAATTTAACGAAATGTCATCTATATTGAAATAAAACAACTTGAAGTTAACTCGTTGACGAAACTAGTCGAATAAATATTTGCTGTGGAAATTACTAACTATTCTTCCAATGTGTGTGTTGGGTTCCACGGAGTCACGTATTGTTATATTTTATGAAATGTCATCTGTCACTGTTCTCCATGTAAAATATTTGCAAATTAAATGAATAAAAAACCTGCAATCCTCCGCGGTGTGGCAAGGGGTGCATGAACCGTTTTGCCTTAAACCCTAGTCGGTTACTGCCACGTAAACCCACCCACGCACTCTATAAAGTATTCAGACCGGATGTCAGTTTAAACCTCAACCCCTCCATCATAACTTACCTAGAATGAGGCTTACTCAGCAACATACACAATGAGGTATTTGCTCTTGTATTTATCACTGAACTAGAATGCGATGAGTGGAAAATTCAACGGCAGTGCACCACAATGACACTGTGAGTAATGCTTTTCTTTGCATTCGATAGGGAGTCACCATTAATAATGTCATTATTCAGATTCACTCATACCTCAGTATCAGTATCAGCCACCCCAGACAAGAAAAATTAAATGTTGACGAAAATAGATAAACGAATGCTACATCTTCTCCACTCTAAAACAAAAGACAAACTGTAGTTATTCCGAATAAAATTTGCCGATATTGGCGATATTTTGCGGAAATACTCCATTTTTAAAGGAAAGGAGACTGTACTTTTTCCACAGGATTTTAATACCTAATGTTGGCGATCATTCGCTGAAACCTGGTCGTGTGTGTATCGTTAAATCCTGCGGAAAAAGTTGAAAGTCTCTTTTCCTCCAAACAAAGATAGATATTCCGTTTACCACGATATGGTAAAAGGAATAGTCCCGCGTGTCCTTCGCGGAAAAAGTAAAGGTTTAGATCGACTATCGTTTAACCCCTAATTTTTTCGACGAATTCCTTGAATGTGCATATGCAGCAGAAAGGATTCATAACACTCACAACGTCTTCCAAGAATGTACTATCTCTGGGTTCATTGAACAAATTCTGCCTATATTTAAATCTTATTTCGATTAAATATGTAACTAACTCCCTTTCTACATCATTCAGCGCTTCTCTAACTGATATAAATGTGTCATAACAATTCCATACGAAAAGTTCTCCCTCTCGTTAAATTACTCTAATCCTCTTAAGCATACCACACTTGTCTACAAGGTAAGTATTTTTAGAATGCAGTCGATGACTAAACGCAAGGGATTTCCGAAAGAAGCGAAAACGACTGATTATAATACATGTTCTTGCCTTCGAGTTGTTATATTAAAAGATCATTTGGGTGAGCAAGGAGAAGCACAAGGGTTATCTGAATGGAAAAAAAGCTTGGAAGCAGAATACATGACGAGGGTGTGAGTGGTTCGTAAGGAAAAGAAAAAGCATTGAGAATGTTGCAGATGAGATTATCAAGGAAACTAATCCATGTACAAAGGTGACATCCATGACTTTTGTGTGAAGACGTGTAAAGGTGTCACATCCATAAAGGAATAAATAAAAAAATTCATAGATGTCACGACAAATTTAAACATCTTGAAACCCTGAGGAAGGTCTCCTGGCAACGAAACTGGTGATCGTGATGAATTTGCGGATAACCATTATAAAGTTTTACTATTTAGACGAATTAATTCCATTGCTAAATGTGCCTTTCCAGTATGGCTG
This sequence comes from Ladona fulva, assembly GCA_000376725.2. Lineage (NCBI taxonomy): Eukaryota > Metazoa > Arthropoda > Insecta > Odonata > Libellulidae > Ladona > Ladona fulva. Next base: position 595,334 of record KZ308202.1, on the reverse strand, counting down.
CAAGAAGCACAACGTTTTGGGCTCCAACATACTATTTAATGAATCATGTAGGTAAAATGCACTTTTCGTAAATTCTAAGAGGGATTTGTAAATATCCCGTTTTTGCATTCTTGAATTAATTTCCAATGTTAATTTGTTGAACTAATTGAGTAGAACTCAAAAATTTCCTTCCCCGTGAATGTCACCGGGTAATCAGTAATTCAAACGCTACACTTTAACACTTATACATATACACAGAGTAAAGGTGATAATCCAAATTCAATTTCAAAAACTCAAAAAACACTGATAGTGATAGTCCCTGAAACACAGACAACCTACGGAATCCGCTTCTTGAAATGTGAGACCAGTTTACAGCTACGAAAATACTAACACAACATTCATACCTCTACGAAACCGGTAAGATCATTGGGCCTATGACTTTATTTATCATTTTGCTACCTCAATTTGCAACATGATGTATAAAAGGAGACGGATCGAAGTAGCGCCTACGCCACGATGACGATTTAACGTCCCCATAATCGGTAGAGATTGCTAGAGTATTACTACCTTTCTCTCCGTGACAACAAGCAGGCGGGACATTTCTGAGCCAACGTGGGTCGGGACAGACAGTTACACAGCGGGACTCCTCATAGCCGGACGTCTAGCAACCCTACTCAAAATTAAATTTTCCTCTGATCACCTTACTTTACACCTCTATTTCTAAGCGAAATTAGATTAAATCGTAAACACGCCACCTTAAGCACGAGAATAACAAAAAATCTGATTGTTTATTCCACAGAATATGAGTGATAAAACCGGTTTCGACATGTTAACTTCATTATCAGGTCTCTGCCGGTTTCGACGTTAAAACTCGAAAACTGTCGCTTTCGACGTGAACACGTGACCGTTGGTGATTGATTGATAACTTGCGGAATAAATGTTCAGTTAATCTTGTGTTTAAGACGACGTTCCTCCAAGTTAAGGCCGAAATTGTTTCCCATTCCTAAAAGGATTTTTGTTCTCGCGCCAATCTGTGAACAGTACCCCTGCCACACGCCGAAAGGCGGCTTGCAGGGTACTTATGTAGATGTAGATGAACAGTACATTGGTCAGTAGAGTAGCAAGGGGAGTTTTGGGGGTAAACCCGCCCAGAGCCAAAATGGGTTTTAAAAAACCGAGATTATGGGAAGTAATAATTAACGGTAATTGATTAAATATTTACAGTTACACACACCAATGGTGACTCGTAGTGAATCTACGTAAATATAAATATCTTTCCATCTTTTATGACATATAGGGCAGAAGTTTGCTTGCACCGGAATGTAAGCAATTTTGCGTGTACTCCATTGCTTCAAAACCCCCAGAGGCGAATCCTGGCAACGCCCCTGCATTAGTTGTTGACAAAAGTTGAGAAGGCGAACGCAAAAAGCGGAAAAGGTGATTGCGAGGGTAATGAACGGCGTAAGAAGAGCACGGTCACGGTCGAATCGGCGATGGAATGAGGCGATAGAGATTGCGTGACGAGCTCAACTTAACGGCAAACACAATGACAACTCTCTGTCATTTATACTTTCCAAATATCCCTCTTTTTTTGGGGAATATTGGATCCCCTCCCCACGTTGTCAATCCTCTTGCATAATTCCTTCCTGATCAGCGCGACTCCCCCTTACACTTTCGCCATTTTGATCCCGGCAACTTTCCTTCCGTCCATTTGTCTGTTCCAACGTAGACTCCCCCCGCATTCTTCCTCGCTATCATTTTTTTAATGACAGCATCCACTGCGGAGCATCTGCCTCTGTTTCGCCTCGCACGTCAGCCCTAATCATAACGTCAATTTATTACCAGAAAGAACACCTCTCTCGCTCGCCCACTTTCAATTTTTTCTCCGCTGAAACACGATACCTGGCGTCGAGGACGCTGTACCATCGGACTTCCGATTTTCAGGACTCATTTGAGGGGAGGAAATGCTTTAAACTTTCGATTCGCGTGATGCCTGTTTTGCTAGATTAGGATTCCTCCAGAATTAAAACGGGGGGATGCTTCGGGAATGTTTTTTCTCGGTACAGAATGGAAAAAAGTGTACTTTTACCATGGTATCGTTAACGGCTGAGATAAGATTAAAGACACTGAGGTATGAGTGATGCTGAAAAATGGTATTAATGTCGGCCACTCCTTCTCTAATGCTTTGATGATGATGACGATAATGATGTTGATAATAATAATGATAAAATAATAATAACAATAATGCGATTTAATCAGGCGAGAATGAGACTGTAAAGTCTCTTCTTACATCTAACCCTTCCTCATATGAAGCTTAACCGGGATCGCTTGAAAGAAGTGTGGGTTAAAAATACCCACGTTTGCACTTAAGAAAAAATAAAGCACAGTAGGATAACGCCCACAAAAAGGGGTGTGTGTAAAACCTTCTGATAGTTCACTAAGTTTCAAGAAAAAGGCAAGTTAAATTAGACTTGGAAAGCAAACGAAATCTACTTCAAAGATATAACAACCAGGAATACATTTTCAGAAACAAATCAGAACGAGAACAACGGGAAATGCAAATACTACGGTTCAAAAACAGGTCAGTATCAGTAAAAGTACTAAACGCGAAGATAAAATAAGGGAAATTAAGGGAGTTAATTACTGGTTACCAACTTTGTTAATGTTATTTGATAAAACTTCATTAAATTATCATAATACTTAGTTAAAGACGTCGAAGATATTTGGAAATGAGATTCGTATATGAATATAAACACATTATCACATATCTAGATAAAAGCTGGGTTAAAGAGTACAATAAAACCAATAATTAAGCAATTACAATTTAAAAATTACAATTAAATACATACATAAACAGTTACATTACAATAATATAACAGGGTGTTTACACCCCCTGCCACACGCCGAAAGGCGGCTTGTAGGGTATTGATGTAGATGCAGATATTCAAATATTACAAGGGACGTCAGACCAAAACCGGGTATTGTGGTATAGGACAAAAAGGCTTTGATAAGTTTTATCCATAGAGACGTTGTGCTAAACTTTTTCCACTAGAAGAATTCTGTGTAATTGGAAAAGCGATAAAAAATTCCCCCGATCCTCAGATTGCATTTTGAGACATATCCACACTGAAGCTTTTGGTACCCGATGGCGAGGGATTGAGGCTCAAACCTGTTTCCCAGTTGTATAATGTATAGAGAGACATCCACTAATTGGCGAAATCATATTTTTTATTAATCAAACAAACGTAGCAGTTGTCTATAGTCATTTTCTAGCTGTATCTTACTATCATTATTAATATAATCGCATTAAATTAGAAAAATATTTTGTTTTTTTAAATATATGCAGCGTAAATGTATTAAGATATTCTTATCAATAGAAAGAAGTTATTCACTTTTGTAAACACTGTCGCAACTAAAGAGATGTTTAGAACACTTCTTTTCTATACTTACAGACATTAGATTTCATTGTCGTAAACACGTCATCTATGATACGAATGTGTGTGTAAGGATAATCTGAACAATTATACTGCCATTTTTTACTGTAAGGGCAACAATCATAATCAATAATTATCCTTTTTATGTCGTTGTCGCCGAGGTAGTCACTGTTGATGTTGAGAAATTCCATTTTAACGGAGTTGGAATTCCTCCATTATAACAAAGAATATCTCGATAATAATGCAATATGCAGATACATAGTGACCAAAGCGCCTCTGAAGAAGAAACTAAGACGGTGTTAAAGGAAATGACTTTAAAAATAAGTAAAACGATCCAAAAAATATATACGACGTCAATTTAATAAAAGGCAAAGTTGGAATAATAATCCAGGATATTATCACAATTACTAAGTATGACGCGCAAGACAAGGGATAAATAAGAGAATGGATGAATTTCTATGATAAGAGCGGAATAACGGAATGGAAATATTACCATGACTAAGCTTGGAATATTCCTTCGAATTCTTCAGTAATTTCCTATCTTAATTATGCTAATATTCAGAAGAAATGGTAAAATTCAATACTCATGTATATGTAAAGCATAATATTTATTTGTATGCAGGTATGTTATTAATCATCGACGTTTTCCTAAAACAGGGAAACGATAATTTGCAAAACACTGACGCAAAACTTCAATCTTTGCAAATCATTCAATATCGTTACACAGCAAAATATTTGCTACTTTTATTCGACTAAGGGTGCTGGGTTCAAATTTCAAAAACCGTGTTATATTTTTCGATAAATACATAAGTAAACATAGGCTCCAAATCGTATAATCTGTGGTAAAATTAACGAATTTTCGGCAATTTTTTTGCGACCTCAGGCAATGTTACAGTCATACGAATGCATAGGTGATTAAGTAGCATGCTGTTTGATTACAAAAATACATATTTCATACTTTAATACTTTACTTTACTAATACTTACTTAAATAAATTGAAGTTGAATAAAGTAGAATCGGGAATAATGATAATGTATGCGCTTGGTGAAAAATAATGCATTCATCCATCTGATGTGTTTGCAAACTCTGATAAATTCAGCTTTCATTGCGGCTAAGTTGTACATATTATAACCATTGATAATTAGATAGGGAAAAGGCTATTCATAATCGGGATTGACTTAAGGATTACACGAACGGAATCAGAGAATTGGGCGAATCTGTATCTTCACTATTGTGAATGGAGATCAACTACAAAAAAGCTGTTCAATGCGTAATATAAGTTTCAAAATTAACCCAAATAACAGTTTAAAAGGTAGATAATGAATATCAATACGCAAAAATATGGAGACATTCGGAAAGTTTCATCAAATAACAAAATTTCTTATCCTTCTACCTCCAGTACCTTAGCCCAGTGTGAACTTTCTCTTGAGGACAACCTTTTTAAGGTTTCCTGTTTCTATTTATTGTAGCCAACCTTTAGTACCCATACTTTGTAATTAAGTCATAAAACCGCCCTTTTACCTTTTCTTTGATTCCCTTTCCATATTTTCGTATCTGTTTTACTACTCTCCTGTCATTTATTCGGTCTGGGACCGGCCAAAAAATGTACTTACTATCTTCCTTTCAAATATCCCATAATCATCCTTATCGGCAGTTGCTATGGCTATCAACTCTGTCCTTTAAGTAGGTTTAATTTCTATGTTTTTCCATTTTTCGGGCTTTAGATTTAATGAAAAAGACAATCACGCATCCCCGCTACAAAACTCAAAAATTCAAAAAATTGTCTGTAAACATTTCTTTGGTCATAATTAACAACTCGCAAAAACACAATTTAAACAAAAAGTAATATAGCCAACAAAACTAAGTTCCATGCCACGTATTCCAGACCCAAGGGGGCTTGATATTTGCTTGCACTTCTTCAGTCGCATGAGCCGTTGACCTTTTTGGTATGACTTCTCAATTCATCTATATCAGAGGCAATTACAGAGAAGAGCATTTTCAAAACAACCACCCTCGCATTGAGTTCTTAATATCTCGTTTTATAAGAGAGTAGAGTCCAATGAAGCATTCACTTAGCAAATCGAAGATCCAGTTTCCACCCCAAGACCCAGGTCGATCACAACTTCAAACACCAATCACGTCTTACCCAGCCATACAAAGCAGGCAGTTCAGATTTCTACCATGGAGAAGACGGCTAAGGCAAATATCAGTAAGGCGTATGATATGTAATTGAGGCTACAACGACGTCCGGCAGAATTTAAGTACTTTACTGCATACGATTGAGCTGGTGATTATCTAGCTCATTGGTAGCAAAATTTGGGTTTAACTGAAGCATATGGGTCAACGGAATGCGGTTGGAAAGCATTAAATAAGTAATAAAAACGTGCGAGGAAAGAATAACAGGGATACTGACAGCAATTAACGAAAAACGAATGTAAACGAAAATAAAGTACCAGTATAAAAAATGACTTCCTTTCCTGTGAAAGTGCTACGAGGATAGACGTAGGCAGGACGTCAAAGATAGCGGATGAAAGGTGGTCCAAAAGGGAGAGGGAGACCGAGGAAAAGGTTAGTAGAAGAGATTCTATAGCCAAGTGGGATAGGTGATTAAAGAAATAAAAGTGGATGTACGAAAAGCTGCGTGATTTATGAGATGAAAGAACAAGTATGGAAAAGTATGCGGGTAAGTTACGAATAACTGATCCCACTGGGTTGCTTACATAAAAGGGATATAATGTGAAAGCAATGCGTGTATATATGTATCGAAAAGTGTTTGCATCAAACGAGGGCATCTGACGAATGCTTTCGCTAAATTTCGCCGTCTTGCAAGTCGACAGACGGTCAATGAAATCTTTCCGCTCGTTTCCAAGGTAAACAAAAGGGACTCGGCGACGCTTGTTTATCGCCATTTGAATGAAACGCTATGCTGTAGCCACAGTGCAATTCCAGTCCGCCATTACACTTTCCTAAAATAGATGGGCCGCCCCATTTATGCCCATTACGCCCCCCCAACCGCTGGACCATTCTCTCCCTGATCATCGAAGCGCCCACTGCGCTTCACCATTCGCCCCAACGCCTGCCTCCAAATTCGATTTTCTCCCTTCAGAGGACGCCGCCCCTTCTTTTATTTTTCCCAATTTGCCTTCTTGTTTAACGTGGCGCCTGCGAGAGCCGTGTTTGCACCCAAACACGCAAGCAATCACTCCGCTGCATCTAGGAGAGATGGGAAAACTAATGAATAAAACGCGGACGGTCAATTATCCCGGAAGAGTGAAATTAAAAAGTTTCGATTGAGAGAAATCGATGGCAAGAACACGTGCGAGCGGCGGAAAGTTTTGAGCGGAAATTCGGGAAAGGATTTTCGACTCCCTTGATGACGCGATTACGGAAAGATCTTCATCTAGTGCTGCATCCAAGCGCCGCATTCACATACGAGGGGAGTTCAAAATGATCCCGGAATCAAACTTTGCCGCGCATATTATTGTTTCCAACTGACATAAATTAGAACGGTATTGTTGCGCAGCATTGTTGCAAGTATTTAACAATGAACAGTATACATAAACCCGCTCGCGCAACAATGTGATGTTAAGATCGCTTATCGCGAACGATAATGAGTGTCTTAAGGAAATGTTTTGAGTGCTCTAAGTTCATACATATGTACGGCCATTTTCCACGTCTGGAATAGTTTCGACACAAAAGAAACCGAGTCATGTCGTACTGCAGCATTGTTGCAAGAATGTCATAAAGAAAATTCATGAGCAAAACAGTGAGAGTGATAGGTAAGAAGGGTGCAGGGTGAAGGGTTTCTGTTATAGTCACCGCGATTCCTGGTTTGTCAATAGATGCCACATTAATATTTTCTTAAAAACCATAATAATCGGTTCCCTTGGAAACGATTATTGTATAGAATATGTACCTTTGTAGAAACTTCACCAATGCCAACATAATTCGCCGTTTTCTAATTATATGAATTACGCTATAACAACAGCTTCACGATAATTGTATAATAAAAAATTCCTAACAAAACAGAGCAGCAAACAACCGTTATTTCTGAAACAATAATAAGTTCTTCTATAAATAGAATATATATTGTACCCTAGGCTGGTTGGGTAACTTTGGTTGATTGTTTCTTAGGACTGGAATTGTCGCTGTGCGGTGACTATAACAGAAATGTTGTGTAAGAGGATACAACCACTCCCTGTTAGCAACTATGAGCGTCTTCCGTGGATTTTTGAGCGCCATACGTATTTACATATGCACCGTTAAGTCCCCAATGGGGTGTGGCAGGGGGTGTAATCAAACAAGTCAAACTGGACGACCTATAGCACGCATTACTCTTCAACCTTCGGATAGGTTCGTTTGCCCTGAAATTCCCTTCTTGACGTCCTTTCCTTCAATTGTTGATGACACCCTTTACATCATCCAACTACTTTTTGTCCCTAAGAGGAAAGCTCCCGCCTCGATATTTTAAAGGGGGGGCGTATGTCCCTTTCTCTCCCCTCATCAGAGCGCTACTGTCCGAATACACATCAGCTTGCCGCCTTTCGGTGAGTGGCAGGGGGTGCATGTATCGGTCTCAGCCCAGGGGTGAGAACATTTTTTTTTCGGCCCCGTAAGAAACGAACAGGCCGTACTTTAGGGGTGCATTCACTACATTCAATAGTTTAACAGTGAAATTGTATCAAAGAATGCGAATTAAAACACTAAGGAAAAATCTGTGGAATGTTCTCCACTTTATTTTCACTGGGGTTAATATTCGCGAATGGAAAATGAAATGGCTTAATTACGAAGTTTTCTCTAGGAAGAAAAGAATAACGCATTCAACAAATAAAACGACCGCAGACTTTGAATCAGAGCATCGCCAGCAAGGTGGAAGAACCGGGTTCGTATCTCGACTACGTCAGACTTCTTCTCTTTTCTCCGTAGCTACCGCTACAACACTGTGGGCAATATTCAAATACTTTGAGAGAAGAAATTCTACAGAGGCCTTTAACAGAGTTAAACTCTAAATAACTCATTGTTCTGGTTTTATAATAATAATAATAATAAAGCGTCTTTATTTACGGGCGAGATTGAGACTAATTAGTCTCTTCTTACATCACTTTTATCGCTTCAGGAAAGAGTTTTACATTTGTTGAGTGAGTCTACATAATACGTTTATAGAATAAATTACTTTTTTATGTCACTATATAAAGTGAAATGGTCTATCCAGCGTTCATTGTAATTCATAATACTGTGTATCATAATTCGAAACTTGTTTGTTTATTGTTGCCGAAATGAAGCGACTGATGTTTCCATGGCATGTTATTTTGCGAATTTTATGAATAAATTCGAATTTTTACTCATAATTTCTAGTTGGGTCCTGAATCTTGCGCTTATGGTCTCTGATAGTTTAAATCCACCCCCATACGTAACTACAGAGATAGGTAAACCAAATTATTTATATTTATGCAGTTGCTTAAGAAGTTGACAAAGATAAAAGAATGAGGCTATTGGACGCCAAAATGTCTGAAAAATCCCCACCTTTATCCTGGATCCCTCACCCTGGTCTAAATAAATATATAAATATATATAAATCCATCTAAGACGAGAAGCCAAATCAAATTGAAGCAATCAATTCCTTGTCGGTGGCTGGCTATTCAACCATCATTCGCCTTTTTTAACCACAGATCACAGCTCTTAACTCCGCATTTTATAATACTTCCTTAACCTTTTAGCTGCGTGTTATTAAAGGCACGGCGCAAGAAATGAAATATCAATATCCTCTCCATTTCTATAATAACCGATAATTATTCTCCGAGCGGAGAAAATCGTCCGCTCGCTCCGCAATTCGATTCCGCCGAGAGATTTTTATTTAATTAATATTTTAACGACGGTCGAGTGTCCACCTTAGAAAAACAAGGGTGGCCCTCCTCTATCCAGCATTCGATAATTGGAACATCTTCCTTTAAAAACTAAAAATAATACGGACATTCCCGCAGGATTTCGAAAAAATCACATCAAAAGAACGATTTTATACCTCTTCTTCTCTGATAATTCCCGAACGTTCTGTAATTTGAGTTAATGCTCAAATCGAAAGGTTGCCTCAAAAGTCACTCACACGAACTTAATTTTGGTCAGATTTGGAAGTTCAGGGAGTCGTATTACACTCAATCCATTTCTGCTCATCAGAGTAATTAGGAGTGTTAACGATAGCATGAAATTAGCTGGAGAGGACGAATAAGCTAATTACTTAAAAATGTGTGGAAGAAATATTAAAGATGCGTATGAGGTATTCAGCCAAAAGGCGATTGGTACCTTAATCCCTCAACCGTTAATTATGGAGAGCTTTGGACAAGGAATGAGGCTTATTAGGCAAGATGAGTGAGGAGTGTGGTAAATTTCTATTGGTAAAGTCATATATCCCGAAGACTACAAGTGGAGCAACTCCTCGGAGCCACAAGACAGGGGTCTATTGAATACCTTTTTACTTAATGTTTGATGAGTCACGAATTCGGTGTCAGTCATACACCAGAAGCCTCCAAATTATCGCAGACATGAGTAGGAGCAAATTGAAAGTAACTGAAAGATATACATTCCTCTATCAGGAGGAACACATCAGGAGGTAATTGATAAAGATCTGGTTCGGTAGCATGAGTAGTATGAGGAGTACGGAAACCAGAATTCTACCCAGTACATAACCACTTTTTTGGTCCATATGTTTAAAAGGTGTTAGATTTCGCCTTCGCTGAGATTTCCCTTTTATTGGCTTAATTATGATACAAGATGTGACAAATTTGCATTAAAAAAACTTTTCAGTGCGTAGAAATCTCTAAAAGAGAAATTAGGGTAAGAATCTGCGAAATGAATGGAGAAGTAACATTCATTTCCAAGGAAAGTAAATTTGGTTTAAAATGAGCAAAATGACATAGTTTGATATAAAATGAAGAATAAAATGAATAGTGTGCATCGAAAGAACCATTCTGAGTAAAACACTGCATTTATATAAACTAACCTTAGAAAGGGTCTGGAATGATTTATTGCACTGAATTCTTATACATATAATCGGCATTGTCCAATTCTGACGTTTAAAACTATTCTCTGTCGTAGATTGCATTTTAGGAATAGTCAGGGGGTGAGGTAGTTTCTCTTATCAAAAATATGTTCGCGGTCAAACACGACGAGATCATATCAAAATTTAAACGTTTATTACACAAAGTCAGTCCCAAATTGTGTCCACATTCCTCATTAGAGGAATATTCCACCTATTAGATTTCCGACAGAATTTCGGTGTGCAAATTTCCTCGCCATCATTAGCTAATCCTATTTCGATGAGCAAACTATTCCCAAAAAAATCTCTTCTCCATAAAATCCTCAGCAGGAACCAGTTTCTTTCACTCTGCTTAATTAATTCATCTCCTCTTGATTTTATTGTGGTGTGCGAAACACGCGAAATGTCCAGATCCCCACTGTCAACATTTCTTCGAATTACCAATAGTACTTTCATCTCCTCCTCTTCAGATGTTCAAAGCTTTTTTGTCGATTCATTCGAATTTCGACATTTGTTTACAGTCAACATCTCTCTGTATTTTTCACAAGTAGAGCGGCAACCGCTGAAATTCGCCCATTTCTTTTTTTAAGGTTCCCATAAGTCTGCCTGATTAATACATCCTCAACTCAGAAATCGAATTAAATTGCTTTGCTTCTACAGAACATCGCAATTATTATTTTAAATATCTGCGATGTTGAACTTCAAGGAAGGGGTCAACCCAAGGCTTAAATTTTCCCATTCAATATTAATTAATCATTTTTCTATTCACAGCTATGGACGGAAAAGATTGACATCGCTTAATACTAATTTATTAACAAAAAGGTAAAGAAACTGAATATGTCACGTAAAAAGGTCCTCAAGGCCTAACCGAAAACATACAAGTAGTGCAAGGAAAGATGACGGAGTTTCTTGTAAATATAAAAATATACCGAAATCATCCACAACGATAATGACTAACTACGTATGGTTTTCTATGTATCTTGAAAAAAAGGTTGTGAGGCATTGTTAACTATTGATATGAAACTTCTCAAATTGATGCATGCAATGAAATAGATGGTTGATTCCATCGAAGTAAGCAATAAGGGTTAAATATAAGTATTTTCATAAAGTAAACACAAGTGAACAATGTAATTTATTACTGTAGGTAAATAAATTCTATCAGTTCACGATGTCATGATTAGTAGTAAATTGTGTAAACTTTGTAGTAATTGAGACTAAAGACAGGGTTAAATCTGCTATCTTAAGTTAGTCATATTTCGGAAAAAGTATAAAAAAGTAAATTAGTGGATATCTACATATACGACCGTTTACATTTGAATGGATTTATCATTCCGCGATTTCGGATATATTTCGAATGATTAATTTTCATGATCTAAAATTATCTTGAGTTATGCTGCTAAGCCTGTGGGTGTACATAAATTCACGTGTTTTTCAAACTTCAGCACTAAAGATCATAAGCCTCATTAGTCTGCACTACATCAAAGTTCGACTCTCTAAAGGATCTTCTCATTCGAACCAGATTCGACGACAGATACTTTCGAAGGCGCTTCTTAAGAAAGGGACGCAAAATCCGTCAGCATTGCTAATGTAATGATGGAAGTTCAAATTGGACAAAATGGCCATACGAAATTGAAATTAGTAAAGTTATAAAGATGAGTGGAAATTTTTTATGACCATAGCCAAGCATTTTTACAGCTCGTTTTCAATAAAATGGGCATGCATTTCGCACAATTCGATGAAATGGGCCAGCATTTCGTGAAAATTTGTCATTTTGAAACGCCATCACTTTTATTCATTCAATGACATATTCGCAAGTGAATTTTGACGTCAATTTGACATTATTATATTTTTCAAATCGTTGCCAAACACAAAACGGCAAACTTCCAGTTTCACTCATTATTAAAAGCTTTCAATCTACAGATCACAATACTTTGCCTTTTGTTTAAAAATTTCAAGTTTATTGTTTGTTTAAAATTTTTACTGCAGGAGGTATATAAATATATTTGGAACGCAGATGAAAATATTTCCGTCCATGGCAAGGCAGCTACTTTCTTTTGAAGAATTACAAAACACATAGAAGACTTTGCATCTACAATCTTAGTAAACCGAAGCATTCTTACTAAAAGTAGTATTAATTTTTAAAAATAATATCTTTTACGCTAGATTCGTTAAGGATATTTCTGCGGAAAAAAACAAGAACGTGAAAATTACAAGTGAGAAATTATGCTCTTGCATAACGTGTACTTGTATATGTAAACTCTCTGAAATTGATTTTTTAAGCACAGAATTACTACTATTATCTGCCCTCATTTTGAGGAATGCGTTAGCAAAGTATTAATGGACAACCATTTCCCATTTTAAATCTTGAAAACATTCGATTGAAGTCAAATTATCGCTTTTATATTTACGTCGTCAAAGATACTAATTGATATGGGCATCATCTAAAGGAAGAAGTTATATGGTCATCATTTTTACATTCATAATATGGAACCTGAGTCGAGTTTTATGATTATTTTTTGTGTATTACGTATATTAAGATTTGGAGAATGTCCTTATATAATAGCTTTTAAGTATAAATCTTAATTTGATTATTATCTCAATGGAGGAATTCACTATTTGGGAATATTCGTACTGGAAAAAGGCATTGAAAACTTAAAAAACGGGTAAACTTTAGCCAAATTTTTCTTCGTCGCTTCAGGTATTGGACAATTATTTTCCTATTACAATAGCGGTCTCTTGTCATATTTTTCTCTTTTTTTTAGTAGCGGATTTATAGTAACGAAAAATAGGTTCTTGCTGAGATTAAGAATTTTACACATTACTATTAAGTAATTATAATATTTTAGAATTTAGAACGAAATCAATGCCTCTACAGAATGCAGTACATCGATTACTTGAAACTTTATAGGAAATCCAATTCATTATTATACTTATGTTTGCAGCATGGAAGCGGATTATTTTGTTTAAAATATGCATTTCTGTATAAGAAAATATCAGAAAATCGTTAAATAAGAAAACGTGCATTTTCACAATAAAGATTCTTTATGGGCGTCCCTCTCTGGTCTTCGCACTTTTCACTACTAATCTGCACTTGCTATCTGACAATATCTGTTAGCGTATTCTGCCCATCTTTTTTCCTTCTTTTCTTCACATTTTCAACTCCAATGACTTATTTTATTGTATAAGTATCTCTTCTATTGTAACAATTCTCAACCTGCTTTCTCCTTTCTTTGTTGCCATATATGCCTTCCATAATTTATCCACCAATCACCTAAACCACCACAACACGCTTCCGAAAACTGACAGTTGGTGCAAAGTTTTCTTTTCTAAGCGTATTAAGACTCGCAACTGCATATCAACTTTTTTCACGTCCGTGTCTCCTTGGGAATTTTCCCAAAGGTGCAAACCTTATCGTGCCAAGTTACCAAAACCCATTTCCTTGTTTCTTGAGCCAAAACTGAAATCAAAATCCTTTTATTATTATGTTGCGATTCGTATTAATGTTAAGTATAAAAGCTGTTATATTTACTAATCTTCTAAAATAGTGCAGTGCGACTCACCAGTTAGTATATTTTATTTAATAAGAGCTAAGTCTTTAACTAACTCTGTAATACCACGCATGTTATCCTTTACATTTAATTATATAAAATGTTACTGGAAAGCTATGCACGCACCTTCCAGGTGGATTAAAAAATGTAATTCTCGAAGCGAGAGAAAACCGGTTTTCCGGATTGATGAAACCAAGCCAGAGCCGAACCGAGATTTGGGGTTTGATCGAACCGAAGGGAAAACCGAACTAAAAATACGGTTCGATGCCCTGAAACAAATATCCGATTATTAATAACATTTTGCACGTGAAAGATTTCTCAAGTTTACATTACGAAAAATAATTACAAACTTAAGATGAGCATAATAGTTTTCTCGTGGAAAATAACGGGTAGCTGTCATTCAAATCTGCATACAGAGAGATTTGCAGTACCATCAAAATAAGGCATTACCGATTTTATGCTTACTCTGTCTGTCTTCAAAGTCGTCGGCCCAAAGGCAGGTTAGGTCCTCAGCCTCTTTACCATTAATAACAAAATGTTGGAGTGGGATTGAGGTACACACGTGAAAATGAGGAGTGAGGTGGTTTTCTCTTGATTTCCTTACTGAGCCGGAATGGCTATCAGAGGAACAAGTCCCCGAAAGTACAGTATAATAGGCCAATGAGTAACACTTTTCTTGACATTTAATTAACAAAGATGCAATTATTCAACAACAATCATACATATGTAGTTTTTACATAATTTCAATCACAAAGACGAATTTGGTAAAAGTAAATGAGGTATACATTTTCGTACTAAAGCATAAAACAAATCAAAAATTTTCGTTGATCAAAAAAGGTAGCCCTTTCTGCAGAAGCCTAAGTAAACTATTGACCATCAAAGATTGGAGGATTTACCATGAGTATAACTTATACAAGAATTGGAAGTTAGACATTCATATACTGACCCATCCGCGGAGAAAAATCCGAAAATACTACGGAAATGCCGATAGCTGGAGCACTGTATGACGCAATCCTAGCCTCCTTTGCAGAAACCTATTTGGCCAAAAACGCTTTTGCGACGCGAAGTCGACTTAAACCAATTCTAATAATCCCCTCTTCATTAATTTCGATCGCCAATTATGCGAAGACTTTTCCGCTAAAACGTCAGCTTTAGGGAAATATTTTCCCTTTTTGGCGACATTAAAAAAACACGGAATATTAGAACTGGAATTCCTCCCCCGCCGTCCTATTATTCTTCACAGTTAGGGAAACAAAGCGAAAAAGCAAAGCAAAAGGAAACAAAAAAAGATAGAGCTCCCTTGGGACGTTTACGCTTCCCTCTGTTTTGTTAATTTCTACTATCGCCGTTTTTTTTCCCGGCGTTATCGACAATGCCGCCAGCGCCCGCATGTCATTCGGCTGAAGGATTGGTGCTTTCCGAAGCTCGACATAAAAATGGCGTCCGACGGGGGTCACCTAGCGTCGGGGGGAAGAAACAAAAGGCCAATATGTGGAAGACGGCCTCGCGGCCATTTTTTCCCTTTTAACGGAATCTGTCACGGAACGGGCGGGCGCCCCACAAACCATTGCACTCACCGCTGTACTACGAGAGAACGTCTATTTATCCTCCCTCTGCAATCCCCGAATATGGCCTTTTGGAACATTTGGGAACGAAATATATATTGATGCCGTCGGTTTCTATTAGGAGTCAATCGCGAACACGTTTGTACGTATATTGTTGGGGCGTTGAAAAAGCTTACGGACGAAGCGCATTGTTGTTCCAGAAAGCTTTTGTTGCGTCTCACTGTCGTGCGCGTGGGCTTGCCGGGACTTTTGATTATTAGACTTTCGCAACAATGCTGCGCAACACTATCGCTCGGTTTTATTTTAGTTGGAAACAGTTTTAGACTCGGTAAAGCTTGATTGTTGATACTGTTTGGATGTCCTAACTAAATACTGATTGAGAAAAATACTTGTTTTAATTTTTATTACACAAATATGCATTAATGTTTTAGCTCTATGACAATTGGAAAACGGTGCCATATTATGAATAAACAGCATAATTTACTTACAATATTCAGTAATTTACTATCCTTGCATGGATCTTTCGCTACATCTCGTAGTAGTAGTACTGTTAAAAGTGCTTCGACAGCTGAAATCATTTCGCTTCCACCGGGAATCGAACCCGGGACTGCTTTCACCGAAGTCAAATGCTTTGCCAACTTGGCTATCCGGAAGCCCCTCGTTACATCTCATTAGCATCTCACCCACCACTTTCAACCACCATTTCTCGGTCTTCCTCTCCCTCTTGAATCATTCACATCCTCCTCCAACAACTTCACAGTCATTACGCTTCCATCCTTTCTTTCTAAATCTCCACACTGAACTACTCTCGTCCTTTCACGATTAAGCAAACCGCCGATCTTTTACAGAAATTCAATCAACATGAAATTATTAAGATTGACCATCGAGAACGAGATTTAACCTTTAAAATATAGCTCTTATGATTTCTAATTTCATGATGGCTCATTCGCAAAACATTGGCGATTATATTTCACATGAAAACATCTTTTTCGAGAAAAATATTTGGCAGGGTGACGAACCGGAACCGAACCGTAGACCAAAACCGGAAAACCCGTTATTTGTTGGAGTGAAAACCGAACCCGTTGAGAAGAATTAAAATTCTTTAATCGAAACCGAAAACTGTTATTAATTCTGCATCGATTTTTGGTTCCAAAGAATACTATTTTCACTAAGAGTAAATGGAGAAAGCCTCACTAAGCCTGCGTAACGTTCAACTCCCTATAACGAACGCTTGATATCCACATGTAATATTTGATGTAACATTGCTATCGTTAGTATCTCAAGTTTTATTCTTAAAATAATTTACTGCAATGTAACTGTGAAAGCTACGTATAGTAAGAGACTTTCAGGAAGTTTTATTTTTTAAATGGCTACAATGAAAAAGCCTGATCGAACCGGTTCGCCGTAGGCAAATAGCGGAAAACCGAAACGCAACCGAAATTTGTTTTTTTTTTCGCGAACCGCAAAGAAAACCGGAACGAAATATATATCGGTTCGATGCCCTGATATTTGTACGATTATCTTTGGAAGAAATTAAAAAACGTAATCATCATCATTGGGCTAATAATTTTAATCTATGTCTGTATACCGTTAAGCGGTATGCAGATTATGGCCAAGTGGAAAGGGATGAGAACGCATGGAAAAGAACATTCAGGCATATAGACAAATCAAAGGAGAGTGAGAAAGTAACCAATCCGGGAAAAGTGAAAGGACGTACGGACGGCCAATACAAAGGCGATCAAAATCGCACCTCCGTATTTCCATCTGAAGGCACTATTGGAATGCTAGTGAAACTGCGTCAAGAACGGACGCTGTAAAACCTTATGGTGAGACCATATGGCATATCATATGCTGGATACTTATGGAGAAATATTTGGGTTTGTCTTTCACTATGTCGTCATGGCGTCGTGACCACATTGAAGGAAAGACTCGTCGATGGTGTAAAAAGTTATGCTTAAGATTGAGAGATAAAAGGTGGTAACGCTTAAAACATACAGAAACATTTTTGTGCACAAGTAGAATTTCCGAGAATCCTAAATTTGCAGATATTTTTAGCAAATTCAAATCCATTTTGCCCATAATTCTTTCTCTGTTTATATGGGCAGGTAGTATTTTAAGATATGAATCCTATATTAATGGAATATTATTTTCTCCCATCGTAAGAAATTAACCTGAATGTAACGAAAGGTTCCGATCTGCCGATCTGCGAGAAAGCCGATCTGGAACAGAATTCCAGGATCGGCTGACTATGGAAAGGGAAAGACGAAGTATAAATGCTAAAAACTTCCTCCATGGAATGAATTTAGAGTAATAATACAAATACTGTATTGCCCTTTGCGGATGAGAGAGGTTAACACAATCGATAAGAGATGCTGTGAATAAAGAAAGATTCGAAATGAAGAGAGGACAATATCAGGGATGAAGAAGTTCAAGATTAAGAGAAAATTATGATATTGTTTAAAGGGAACAAAGCAAAAAGCTCACCTATGTACAAATGTGTCGGGGTTAGTTTGCTTGCGACGGACCAAGCCTATGTTAAGCCTAAACTAGAAGTGGTGGAGGCGATAAGTTATCAGATAATCCAATGGTAAAATTGCCAGAAAATTCCTGAGCTGGCTCCAAGGCCAGCTATTACAGCTATCATCCCGAAAATTCTCTAAGAGATCAATTTTTCCATAAGAATAGACTGCAGTACTCCCCTGGAAAAGCCTTTCCTAAAAGATAGTGATAAAAGATTCAACTGGTAACGGAAGAGTAAAAACGGCGTCACTTACTCGATCAAAATAGTCCTAGTTCAACTACAAAGGAATCGGAAAAAATTACTTAAGAAATACAAGCTAATTTCATTTTTGCAGCCTCAATTCTTTTGCAAATATAAATTGGTACCAAAAGCCGTAAGATTTCAGGAAAAATATAATAAAAAGAAAAATTCGAATTTTTATTTATTATCATCCTTCACTAAATTTGATTCGAATTGGTGAAAAATTTGATAACATGTGCCAATCCTAATATATAATCTGAGTAGTGTCCGTCCGTCAGTCATTCTATTTCGCAAACGGTTCGTGGAGACAAGCTGCATTGTGTTTCTAAGAGGTCACAAGGCACGAAAACTATTTTCACGTCTGAGGATGCTTAATTTCGAACCAAGGAATCCATAATACATTTCCGTAAGACTAAATGTGATTTTCCATTTTCCAGACTGCGAACTTTTAATCCTTCATTCGTTAACACGTACATGTGAACAGATTTCTATCTTACCTGCTTCATTCGAGGGGTAAAACTATCTAATTCTTAACTAAAAATTAACTAAAATCTATCTTATTCTTGCGATTTTTATGCGCATTACGTTAGATTTAATCATAAAATTAAACCTACGAATTATGAAGAATTTTTGATGGCACAGATTTATAAAGATTTGAGCTATATATTTTGCATGTCAAAATTAAGCATTTCACATTTTCTTCCCGTTTTTTAACAGGCACCTCCACAAGTAATTTATCAAGTTTTACAAATTATCACCTTGAAAATCAAATTCATCGCTGATCTTACCTTCCATAAGGATGTATTAGGGGTGATAATTCTGAGAAGAAATCAATTGGAAAATGTAACTTTCTTTTTATGAAAACCATTAAGTTCTGCAAAGAATATGTATAGGTCGTTACTTTGGGTGATTTATGTTTTATATAAAATTCATCACTTTAAATCTTTTATACTTAATCTTAGTTTCAACAGTTCCTTTGAATTCTTCTTTCTGTCCCCGCTTGTTTTCCTTTTCGTATGCAAAACATTACCTGAATGAGTTTCTCATTAGGTAAACATTGAAAGCTGTTTGTATTTATCTTCCTTACGTTTTTTGGCAAAGAAGAAGAGCGGTCTGGTATTTGCTGTAATACCAGAAATCTTTTCCGAGCGACGCCGGTTACTTCCTGCTAGTCATGGAACACGAAAGAGGAGATCAAATAGGCAAATTAAGAGTAATTAGAAGAGGAGTGGACTGGAGTGGAACAAATAGATAATCTTAGAGGGAATAAAGTGAGTTAGTTACATGGAGAGAGGAGCAGAAAGTGGAAAACAATTGAGAGCTCCATAGACGCAATCACTGACAAGTCGAAAGAAGATTGAGCACCAATGATGACGGCGGTCCATGTCAGTAGGTGAACGTCGCTCCAGCCAAGATACGTTGTTTGCGAGGGGCATATTTTTATAGCGCTTGACTGCTTCAGCTGGAGGGAAACCGTTTTGTCATGGGTTCACTCCCTCCGTCGTATATCTGTCAACATTCGTACCTTCCGGATCGATTTTCACGTCCAATGGAATCCTAAACGTAATCTGAAAAGCATAAGCAATGATTATGACCGGACGCAAAGGCCACTATTCCTTCCCTATTCCTTCGGAAGCGTTTTTCATTTTGGAAGATTTCAACGCCTGGAGAGAGGAATTATTAACGAGCTCTAGAATTTTGCAAAATTTCCGAATATGAACCAATTACGATCATCCCTCCTCGTTTCATCATTCATGACATCATTTTTTTGCGCGCACCAATGGACGCGGGGCAGAATAACATGTCACAAAAACCGGAAAAAACGGAATTAATACTTATATCTAATTGTTTCGATCTTCGTGAATTTTTGAAGCGTTCATTTCTTTGCGCGATTGTATTCCCGTTTCATCTAATTAATGATTCACGCGCTGTATCAGTCGCCTTTTCATTCCTCCGTATACGCCGCTTCCCCCTCCCCCTTACCGGACCTGCTCCCCCCACGAAAATCCCTCCTTCTTCTTTCTCCGCCCACTCTATGACACGAACAGAAAACATCGGAACCGTCGAAACAAAAGTAATTTGCCCGAAACTTAAAAATCTCGATTTTTTCCGATCAATGTTTGCCCGCATTTCGATGTGTAATCACAAAAATTACCCATTGACTTGATTAGCCTTAGTTGTTTGTCCCTCGTAAACATCATATCGCGATTGGAAAAATCAGGGAAACAAAAGAGTGAATCCCTCAGTTTATTCATTGAACAAGAAGGAAACACATCGCGCGGAGATACCGTATCCTCCCCTTTCCGCCCCCCGCCCGCCCCCTTCGATCCCCGCGCCTTCAGCCGTAATGTCGCGCTCCCGCTGGAAAGGGAAATACAAATTCATTTTAATGCGAAACGAAGGCGATTCCTTACGCGTGGTGGAGGAGGACCCCTGGAAGCGTGCGCAAACATCACCAACTGGAGGATTTTCACCAGCGGATAGTATCAGCTACATAAAGATGTCCCTCAGGGTGGCGTTATTGGACCTCATCTATGAATGACTTTATCTGCATCTTTATATGTACTACACAAGCCCTATTTCGGCATGCTGCAGGGTGGTACACAGAGGAGAACCTATTCACTGTGTCTTCTACCCTGGTTTCAAAATATTTACCCTGTCTTTTAGAATCGCGAAACATTCCCAGAAAAAATGAATTTTCTAAATGAATAAACATTTCCCATTGTACATTAATCTGATTTTTTAGGGTATCCGACATCCCAATGTAGCAGAAGGTGAAAAATATCCATTTATTATTATTTATTAGAAGATCTTTCCTCTGTATTAATTATTCTTTATATTAAGAAAGTTTCAATCCTCAGCTAAAACCCTACGTCTTAATGTCCTTTCGTAGATTCCCATCCTATTTCATGAAAGATAGTGACAACACTTACCGATATATGAATTCTGAACAAAGGCTCATTTAAACTGGATCTTTTCCTATTCAAGAAATGCACACATTGCACCCAAGTTTTATATGGTCAACGTAATGCACAACGTTGCTGTTCTATCGCTCCTACCGACTTCACTTCATTAGCAATAGAGAAGAGATTCACCAATATTGAGAAAAGCCTTTTTATATCCAATATCTACACAGTATTTTGAAGTGAGCGACGACTTTCCATACATCAAAGGAAGTGCTTCCAAACTATCTATAATAGGATAAGACTTACGATATAGGACATACAAGTACACCTTTCCTCGATTGAAATAATTTATAATAATTTTTCTTTAGAAAAGTTGTGTCCATGGATCTACCCCCAGTGGACCTCATTAACATCTATAAAGACTTCGTAGACTATAGACAGTATACCTTCTAGAAAATATTTTTATTTTTATAATTCTATAGCAATATGCGACTGAATATAACGGTTTAGTCATCAGGGTAATTTTCAGCTAGCTATCGCTTTTTGTACTTTATTAGTCACATTTTTCGTCTATGGTTAGTTATTCTTTTCAAGGGTTAGTATAGAAAATTAATGAAACCATAAAGAAAGAACAATCTACTGTACCACATGGACATAGTTTGGAAGTATGGTGGCCACGGCTTATACACCAGGGACATAGAAGTTTAAGAATAAGATATCCTAATAAGGCGGCAACGGCTCGTTGCATGGACATATTCATACGATTAATAGGAATAGAAACAGCTAGTTGGGGTACACCCTCTAATACACATGGATATGTATGTGCAAATTTTATACTAAATTCACGAAGAACTAAACAAATTTCGGCATCCCATAAAATCAAATAACCAGCAATGCTCTCTTACGATCCACCACAGCGCACAATATAAATTTCTTATCGTCGCTTTGTTTAATAAACAGCCACATATATTAAATTATTCATTCGCTTGGTGGACGTATTTTATGTACGAAATTGCTTATTTATAAGTGCGATACCTTTGCGTAATGGAGAAATTATCTTGAGATCGTGTCTACCATTAGGAATCCAGCTGGAGAAGACATAATTTGATAAAGGGATACGCAATAAGCATGAAAAATAGGATTAATAATTAACAGTGTTTTTATAAGAAAAAATGAAATTAAAAAAAATAATATCTAAAAGGAATCTCTATAGGGGTAAAAGAGAGATAAAAATTAGTAGTTGACGGTTTTTTCATACACTACAACAAATTTACAAAGCTATGAGGAATAAATGAATAACTTATATATACTGGGCTTAATTGAGAATTCTTACTCCTCTTTTCCATTTAACTCATTGCCAATGTAAATTAGTCCTAAGGGCTAAATAATCCTAAAAGGTAATTTAAATTACTAGGAAATAGAAAAAAATAGTTCTGGATTGGAAAACCTAAGTAAAGAAACCCACAAAAAAGGGGTTGAGAAAACCTGCACAAACCTACTGAGAGTTATAACTAAAAGATAATAAAATACCCTTATCATGAACTAGATTAAAAAGAAGGTTCAAATAACAAGCACACTTTTGATATACACTACAATCTGCATAACCTACCAGCAAAATGCACAACAAAAGATATAAACTAGTATTTAAGTGCGTAGACAAATTCTATGAACGGTCACGTAATGCAAAGAAGAAATAGAAACATTAGTATAAAACGTATGTGAACGAACAGTACGAAGGCTTAATATGAAAGAAGGAATAGAATAGGAAAATCTTGGGGAAAAGTAAACGGAAGGATTGTTCTTCCGGGTAGATCCATTGGCTTGAGCAGGAATGGTGAACATTTTTTCACCGGAGGGCCTCACGTAACACTTCTTCTTCAGTGGAACTGTCCAAGGACAGGTATCAGCTGGATCTCCAACCCTCTCAGTCCTGGGCATCCTTCTTCATCCCTGCATAGCTCCTTCCTCCCTTCATGTCGGACAACATACTAGTCCTTCTTCTTCCTCTCCCTCTTTTACCTCTAATCTTCCCTTCAAAAATATTTCTCTGCAAACAGTCCCTTCTTAATATGTGCCCAATCCATGCCTTTTTCCTTTTGGCAATGCTTTTCATTAGACATCTTTCTTCTCCAATCCTTCTAAACACCTCCTCATTTCTCACTCTGTCACTCCACTTAATTTTTCCATTCAGGTATCTCTCTTCTTTCCTTTTTACAGTCCAACTCTCAACTCCATATGAAACGACACTCCAAACAAAGCATTTTGCAAATCTTTTCCTAAGTTCTATCGGTATTTTCCTCATAGTAAGAAGACCTTTAACCCTCCCGAATGCAGATTTTCCATTGTAAATCCTGGTCCTCATTTCTTCTGTGCAACTTTCATTTGAGGTACTTATACATACTTCCCAAGTACCAAAAGGATGTCACTTCTTCCTTCCTTCTATTAGAATATTAACTTCTCCGGGCTCTTTGCTTATTTTCATAACTTTTGTTTTGTCTACATTTACTTTCATTCCATATTCACGTCCTATTAATACTATTCTTTCCATCATCACTTGTAACTCCTCCTCTGTCTCTGCTGTAACTGCCTGATCATCTGCATATTTAATTGAGCGAATATTTTCTCCACCAATTATCACACCCAATGTCTTTTCCAATGCTTCTTCTACGAGTTCCTCTGCGTATATATAAAGCATCGGTAACAAGCAACATCCTTGTCTTACTCCTCTTCCAATATTCACCTCCTCCGTATCTTCGCCTTCCACCCTTATTATTACTTTTTGTCCACAGTACAGTTCGTTAATTAATCTCCGATCTTTCCAATCAATTCCGATGTTCTTTAGTATACATAAAAGTTTTTCCATATGACTCTGTGGAATGCTTTTTCCCAGTCAATAAAGCATACATATACTTCTCTATTAACTTCCAGCATTCTTTCTTGTAAGATCTTTAGGCAAGCAATCGCATCTCCATTTCCCCTTCCTCTCCTAAATCCAAATTGTTCATCAGTTATATTTTCCTCTATTTTCCGTTCCATTCTTTTCATGACTAGTCTTGTCACAATCTTAGTTACATGACAAATGCAGCTTATTGTTCTATAGTCTTTATACCCTTAGGTATTTCTCTTTTTTGGTATCGGGATTAAAATAGTTTTTGTGAGATAATCAGGCCAGACTCCTTCATCATATATCCTGTTTACAAGCACCCTTTTGATATACACTACAATCTGCATAAACCACCAGCAAAATACACAACAAATAAAATAAACTAGTATTCAAGAGCGTAGATAAATTAGTATAAAACACATTAGTATAAGAAGTACGTGAAAGGACAGTACGAAGGCTTAATGTCAAAGAAGGAATAGAAGAGGAAAATCTTGGAAAATCCACGTATCACTAGGTTACGTTAAATACCGTTACGGCCGAATATGAAACCGTCAAGCTTTGCATACTGGAAATATTCAAGCAGTATCAGAGTTGTACCAATATAAATTTTATTTTTATAAACAAGACGGAAAAAATTATTTTAATGCAATTTTATTTTTAGCATTTGTTCTCGGGTATGAAGAAAAGGCCGCAGGTTTCTTTCCTCTGAATCAAGAGATATCTGACAAAGGGGAGTCCTGCTTCGACTAAGTCATACTTTTACCATCTTTCTTAGATTCTTTCTCCGCTACCACAAGCCGTAACGGCAACACAAAGATATCGAATGAAGCGATTCTGTAGATGAGGAAATTGTCCAAGTAACATGACGGTAAGGTTTCTTTAGATCATTAAAAGTAATAAAGTAAAGTAAAAAGTATCAATAGATGGATATGTAACTGAAAAGGAGAGCGGAGTAATCATATTACCAGCATAAATGAAGCTAGTATAAAAAATTTAAAAAAGACCAATTTTCAGAGGGTCAAATATCCCAAGGGAGACAAAAAGAAATACGGAGAGACATGTTGACTTGAAACTGAAAATATTAAAACGCAATATGTCTAGATATCATAAGTTAATTAATCAAAAATTTTTTTATTTGTCTTTTTGCAGATACCGAGCAAATTTGAGAGGTAGTTGGGCCTTGTCTAAGGACCCACTTATATCAAACAAGTCCACGTACGTTAAGCACAAAAATAATATGTTTATCACTCATATCACTGTTATGATGATATTATTCCTGTCAAAAACAAGACAAAAGTCTATATAATTTCCTATATCCTAAATTTTCATTCTATTCAACTGGAAATTACAAAGAAGGACATAACTTGACGTGGACGAACATTCCAGTCTTTAAAAGAACTGGATAGTCGAGACTCGAACCCGATACCTTGACGTTGAATGCAAAGAACGCTGCCCTATCCATCACAAAGGTACGCCACGTCATCGTGGAGAAAACCAAGTTTTTTCAAAGAAACATATCATAGTGAGAATAGAAATCCAGCAGTTGTGATTAGACTAAAAAGAGGAATAAATTAAGGGAGATTTCTTCAAAGGATCTGGATTCGGTTTTATCAGAGTTTCGTTATTTTTCAAAACTATTAGCTATAAAACGATCAGGAAATGCATTAAAGTAAACAATTTGAGAAAATAGTTGTTAATGATATCTTAAAATACGTTTCAGATTATTCCTGCACATTAGTTTATTGATTTAGTAGGCCGAAAAACGTGCTATTCGGAAAATTATCAATATTTCAGCAAATTTTCCTTCACCGTATGATTGATTTCTTTTTAGAGCTCCAGAGTGATTTTTACTTCATGTTCGTTATTGACTACCGTATTTTCAAAAGTTCGCCTCCTTTGGTACATTTTAAACAGGGGAAAGGATAAGTCTGTACATTGAAGAGGGCGTCTACAACCCAAGGATTATAAAAATACTTTTTCCATCCTGTACAGAGAGAGAAAAATTTTACATTTATGGTTGCAGTAACCGGAACTTTTAATCAAATGAAAAAAGAAATCAGATGTACTCAGTTCAAACTCAATGATTGTCTGAGTAATTAGGTATCTAAGATGCATTTTTTTGTTTTCAATGTATCATTTAAATGAAAGCGATGTAAACTATGAAGGCGATAGACACTATAACGATAATGCCCAACCCTGATGGTCGGGAGTGGACTTAGATGGTATGAGGTCCATTGGGATTGGAGTTTGCGCGACCCTTGGACTGACAGTGAAACGAAAATACATAAATGAGTGAATAAAGCAAACCATAGTAGTCTGAGTTACTTGAATATATAAAGGCTTAAAATGTGAAAGATGACATTCTAAGATCTATCACGGTTTAGTCTCTAAATTATTCAGAGCAGGCTTTATACTTTGCCCTGGTATACACATTAGAATATGGCGCATACCTCACAAATTCGTCCGTCATAACTTATTGAAGCATCAAAGTGTCTATCATAATTAGTGAGTTATTTACAGAGTAGTTAGGAAAGATAATAAAACAGCAATCACTTTTCTCTGGAAACTGTATCCTATTTAATATAAAACGCGGAGCAAAATACCACACAAAAACCAAACCAAAAAAGGCACGAGTAGTTTCGACACATAGCTGAAGCACTTGAACGAAAACTAGTTGCGCCATTTATTGGTTTTGAATAGTATATGTTATTTCACAGTTTTTTTAAATGCATTATGATCTGTTTTCTGAAATAAGTGGCTACTGTTTTCTTAATTTTTACTACCGTAAAGATATTCCTCAAAGTAACTCGTCAGCCAGTTGAATGTATTATTATAAAGTGAGTAAATATTCATTACTCTATCAATTCAAATCAATACGCTTTTCAAAACTTTTTATTTTAAAGTGTCTTCATTGGCACATTCCTATCACCACCGAGTGAAAGATGTAATTGAGATTTGAATAATTTCTTTTTTAACAACGAAAAGGTTTTGAATTTGAAATATATTCTTAATTTATGATATTTTAGGCCAAAAAGTTTTTAGACGCTAACCCCCCCCCCTCCCCCTAACTAGCGCGAGGCCCTAGGCGGTCGCCTAGCTCACCCTGCCCCTAAATTGTCTCTTCTGGTAGTCCACACCCGAGGGGGCGTTTGCTGGTTGATCGGCGACGAAATTCTGCGTAAACAATGCACTAATGTAAAACGACAGTGCGTCGATGTACAGCGATATGCTGGACAGAGGCGAAATTCCACCGGTACTCGTCCCTTTTTGTCGTCGTCATCTTGGCTACTTTTTATGACATTCCGTCCGAAGTGAGTGAGGCGGCGAAACCGGCGGCAGGAGCGAGAGTCGGAGTGGCGGTGTTGGGGGCACAGTTTCTGGACATCGGAAATCAGAGTAAATTCGTGGAATGCCATTGGCCTTTGGCGGATTCGATCGATCACGGATTCACTGAGCGATCTTCAGCTCACGGAGGAGAGCTTTGGGCAGTTCCCCGCGAGCGTGGGTGTGTGAGGGAGGCCCGCTGGGGGCGGGGGAGAAAAGGGGTGCCCGGAGAGAGAGAGAGAGGATATTGTTTAGCAGAAGGGAATTAATCATTGGCTCCCTTTTTTCCGGCACCGAGAAGAGAGCGCCATAACTCCTCTCTCTTGTCATATTCCGTTAGGGGCTTAAAATAAGCCCACGTGCTGTAGCGGAACTCTTCTCATATTCAAGCGTTTCCGGAGCCGTTTAACGTCCAAATGTATAAATATTCGGAATCGGCCGACGGCGGCTTATCTGCTCCCTTTTTCATTCCATCGAATCGTGATAGCGGAAGCCGAATGAAATGCCCTCTGTGGAGAACTCTCCCACCCAAAGAGTGATACCAATCTTAAATCATAGACCGTTGCGAGTTTCGCCCAATAAGACGTGAAAATGATCGAAATCACTGGAAACTGAGCCGCGAGTCACGGATTCGGACCTATCACTCTCTCTCCTTTCACTAAGATTATTTACTCTGCTTCGTAGAACAGTTTCCGTGGATATTGGAACTATTACGCTTCGGTGATGTGAATGTTTCACCGATAGCGGAACACAACTATCTCAAGATACTTGGACTTAATTGTTTTCTCAAGTGTTTGCAGGTGCCGCCAGCCAATATACAGCTCTTTTGCAGTCATCATAGATACCCTAGCGCCCACTTCTTTGCATCAAAATTCCAAGGCAATTTTTTTTAGCTCACTCAATTCTGGTATTCCCTTTTTAAAACCCTATTTCTTTTCAAGAACTAAGTTTCCGAATTCCTCATGATGTGTGGGTCGTTAGCCTGTTTATTCTTTCAATGCGATTTCACCGTAGAGACTTCTCCTAATTGGTTAAGATACACAACACTTGAGACCACAACTCCATGGGACTATCAATTTATATCCAGTTTCTATAGCAATGTCAATATAATTATCGAATGAAAGAAAGCAATTTTGCTGCACGTGTTTTGAGGTCACTGAATCTCCAATAGAAAACTCCCTGTAGTCCATAGCGACATCTTCTTAGACTAGGGTAATAAAGTAAAATTCTCCTCCATTGAACATTGAATTATTTTCAAAAACAAACTTTTGCCTTCTATGATACTAAGCAGGAAATTTTTAGTTATTCTATTTTTATTTTATCGAACAGTTCATCGAAGAGTCCAACTTTTCTTGAGCTAACAACCCCAGAACGTGGGCATCTACGAGATGTATCCATATTTGGTCTTGGAAATAAGATTGTTCCATATTTGACAAGCTTCTATAACAATTTAAAATTGATGATTCTCAGAAATTTCGTTTCTTAAGGTTCGTTGAAAATTTGTTGTCCGCTGAAACAGACACGTTCTTCATGATCTTCAAACTATCTAGTTTATTGATGTATATAATAGTTTATTGGTAAATATTAAGTAGCAACCTACCTGACCATCAGTTAATCAAAACCACGTTAACTTTACTTTGTATTCGGAGTATTATTCTTTCTTCTAATTTTTAAGTTCTCCCATTCATAACCGCGGAACCCTAGGATTCGGGGGAACTCTGGTCGAGAGATGCTGGAGTTTAGAATGCCCCTCTTCAATCACAGATTATTGTTCCATACCTGATGTGCTGCATATTGCGAATTTTCGAACATATCTGCGTTATTCTTTTTAGAGTTCCTCGAGCTTTTCGAGATTTCTGCCGAATAAATGAATGAAAATAGCGCGTTCGGTCCGCGAGTATTCCCTGAGGACATTCGGGACAATGCCCGTCGCACACACAATAGAGGACAAGATGACGGTCTCACCATCGTTCGTGTAATACGTGTTTTAAAGAAAACACAAATAAACTTGCATCATTTATGGCGAGAGAAAATTTCAAGTAAAAAGTATGTGATGCATAAATAACAGTCGATGGCTGATAGTATTGCGCTTTCACAGCAATTCGCCGTGAAATTCCTAAGCCTTGCTTACACATATTGCTTCATACACGTCTCCTATTACTATTGTTATTTAAGAGACTACAATTTATATGCGTGTCCAGTCGTCAACCGTACACGATGGACATCACAATACAATCAATATATTAAAATATCAAACTCTCATAAATAAACAATATAAACACAACCCCGAATCTTTATCAAAAAACTTTTCATACATTTCTATTTATTCTTACGGACTTCTACTTCTGTTCTGTATCTTATTCTTCGTGTTCAATCGGCTTTCCTCTTGGTCTTTCTCTCCCTTTTGAGACACTTATGGTACACAGCTGCACGTTTATTCGCAACTCTCTTCTCTACCTTCCTATCCCTTCATACATCGGTGCATCATTCCATACACTCCCTTTCATTCTCAGCTCCACTTGCATCTCAATTAAATTCAGCTATATTTTTCTCGGTCTTCCTCTAGCTTTGTCACCACTTATTTCTTCATGAGATTTTTCATTTGAAAGACTATTAGTCTGTACTAATGCATTACCTTGTTATTATTGACTTTGTAATAGAGGAAAGCCTTACACTGAATGGAGATTCAAATTATTCCTCAAACCAGAAGGAGTTGTCCCAGAGCTCACATGATGATCAGTAAACCGTGAAATTTGAATAAAATAATTTTAATTTCGCTACAGTACTGCTCAAGTGTTTTCCATTTATACAGCTTCCTTCAAATCTTTTATCTTATAATATCATTAGGTTTTTGCAGGTATTCCACACCCCCTTTCTTAGTGGGTAACTTACCTGCTGTGAGTTTTTCCCTAAGATATTACTTAGGTTTTTTATCTAAAATCCTTCTTAAGTTTTCTTCTTTATTTCTATTTGCAAATATAATTATTAATTATTTGTTCTTATTTATGACGAAAAGTTAGATGAAAGAAGAGACTTTTTAGTCCTCGAAGTATATGTATTCTTTAAAAAAAATCCTCTTGGCATTCCTCTTATCCCTGAGAATGGGAGCATAGCTACTGAAATACGTATTGGATTCTTAGAATGATGGTTCCTCCAGAGAGTGACTGTTTTCTTGATCAGGTCACCGGATGATCTCTGATACAGCCCTCTTATGGCTTATTTACTGACTTGAAACTCTAATACTGACTCCCTTTCTCCAGTCATTTCCATAGAAGCTTCTAATAAGATCCATTTAAACCAAGTTCATTTTTCTCATTCACTTATGCTGACACACGCTTTATCATAGGGCAAAGTGAGAGCACGTAATTTATTCTTTATTCAGCGATTGCCACTTTTTGCGATTGCGAAAATGTTTGAAACGTTACTTTTAGGTGTTCTTTGAGATGCTTTGTCTATAGGAAAAGATTTGACTTCTCCCTAATTCTAGACAAATGGTCAATTAGATATAATTAACCTAATTTCTTGGTTTTAGATATAATTAACCTAATTTCTTGGTTTTGATTCCATTCATTCCGGTGTGACATCCGCAAAGGTATCGTTAAGAAAATGGAAAATGTTTAATTAAATGCGCCACGTACATGTGAACTAAGAAGAAAAACAAAAGATTCAGGAGAACGATAAAGAATCTCTCTAAAGGAAAACGAGCACATATAATATGTGCTTGTTAACTGCTCTATTCTAAATCTTATATGCCCAAGTTCAACTTCTTGGAAGGGAGCCGTACTAAAGGATGCTTTATTCTCTTTCGTCAAAAGTTAGTAAAAATCATAGTATTACATGGTTCAAATGAAGGCATTTCCAGTCAAGCAAAGAATAACTGCTGAATTTAACAGAATTCTCTTGATAAAGAAATCACTCCAACAATTGCAATCTTCACGGTTGTTTGTCGACACATGCGTATTTATTGCTTATGGTCTATAGCATCTAAAGGAAATACATATATAGACTTAAGTTAATTTTTCGTTTCGTTTGCAAAACTTTCTTTCTTCTTAAATTTTGCACATGAATATTAAACNCGTATTTATTGCTTATATGCTTATGCTTAATGCTTATGGTCTATAACATCTAAAGGAAATACATATATAGACTTAAGTTAATTTTTCATTCCGTTTGCAAAACTTTCTTCCTTCTTAAATTTTACACATGAATATCAAACGTGGAAAATAGGAAGAGTTACCATGAGAAAGAAATTTTAATGGAAATTATAAGTTATACAATGCAATATTGTATTTCATTCGAAATCATGGAAATTTATAGGTATATTTACTTTATTTATCTCTACTAAATAAGTTGTACATAAATAATAAAATCTACCAAAAAGAATCATAAGTAAATAATAAAGAAGTAAATGAATATATAGACTATAGTAATTATTTCAGTAGTTTGATTTAACGTTAGCTTATGTGTCCCTTCACGAAATAATGAATCATTAAATTACTGTATAAATCAGGTTAAATAACAAATAAACAAAAAGGAAGCGAAATACGAGTGCATCCACTTCTATAATTGAACCTTGAGATATTCATTTCTATTATTTTGCGACATGAAGAAGGCATTAGACTTTTTGATGAATCTGATTATTCATCTACAGTTATGGAGTATGTAAGGCCAATATGAATTAAAGAAGACTTTGTATAGCTAACTTATTAACGCTCTCCGGAGACACGAAAAACAAATGGCAATAAAGTGCCAAAGGATTGCAAAATCGCAAGGATTTTACTCCATTCGAGATGAAGTGACATACGAGATCGTAGATATCGTAGGTACCTAAATCTTTTCAGTGAAATAGCAGAAACAAGGAATCGTTCGAAGATGAGTGAAAAGAATGAAACCAGAGGAATTTAACGGAGAAATGCATTTGAAGGGGTAAAAAAATAATCGCACTTATTAAAGATGTAATAGGTATATACAGTCTTTTTTCCCCTTGCTTTTCGCAATTTTCACTGATAAAGTAGGATATATTCTACTTTGTAGAATATGTGGAAAGACCAACAACAAAATGCTGCTGAATTTGTCTCGATTCGGAGCAGAAAACAAACAATCAAGAATATTTGCTTAGGAAACTCGCAGAAAATTGTGCAGCGGAAGATTATAACTAGAAACTCAAGGAAATTCAAGCTAAAATGCTATATAATTCTTAACAAGCTTTGCGTTAACCTGCCTGTTCACCTGGTATGTTAAGTAGGAAACTGTCTGCTTACGAAGAAAAACTGCGCTCAATACGGTTTCAGTATGCATCTTCTATTTCCAAAAAAGTATTTAGCATTTTAGATTAGAAAACTGAGGGGTTACGAATTCAAGAATTTACCTAAGGTGAAAAACAGAAGAACAACAAGGAATTTTGAAAAAATGGCTTTTTAATTAGTTTGGATGAATATTAGATTATGTTTTTCATATTATTCTGTATGAATGTAGAATAATACATGTTAAAAGAAACAACTCTCTATTTGCTATTGTTATACCATTTTACATTTGCCGTGGAAATCATATTTCCACTTAAAAACATACGAAAGTAGTATATTCATAAAGTATGCAGGTACACGTCGGATTAACCGACCAAAGCGGCAACCGGCCAGGCGCGCAATCTCTAGATGGCCGGTTAAGAGGAACTCTACCTCTATGTTAGAACTTTACTTTTTGTCAATCGTTTATTCGCAAATCAAGTCAAAATTTGCCCTTAGAATCTGCAAAATGGCAACTTGAATACAGAACATGTCTAATGGGTGTTGATGGACGTAGTATATAGGTGATGGAGATAATGGTTTTCTTTGACGGAGACAAATCTATCGCGTATCGAAAAAGAAATGAAGTTGGCTTAGTGCTTTGTACTTAGAGCATCTTCGATTGAACTCTGAAACGTTGAGCAGATGAGATAAGCGCGTCAAGGACCAATATGGGAGGTGAGAGAGAAGCGACAGCCGTTTCCAAGTGACGGATTTGAGGGGGATTCGCTTGGACCCCCCATCTGATGGACTCCCAAATAGAGGCGGCTTTCTTTTAAGAGTAAAAGGCACAAAGTATTTGAAATTTGGGGGGCGAGTATGCTACTGCAGAAGGGCATGCAATCGTAGTTCTTTGGTTTATTCTCCGGTTAAATTCAGTTCCGGTAAATTCGAACCGATAAGAACAGGTTTTTTCGCCTTGAGGATTGAATTTTAAAATAATTTCAAAAAGAAACATGGCTTTTTTCCAATGACGCTAAATTTAAATAATTTCAGTGCAAAACCTATGCTAACAGAAAAAGTAAAATTTTAATTATATTCAAAGTAATATCTGTAAGAAGCGGAAATTCATCACCAAATACGAGAAAAAAATAGTGATATAGAATTCTTTCAAAGCATGTGTAGAATGTGAAACATTGGAAATGAATTATGGAAGTGTTAACTTGGTAGAAATATACGATACAGAGAATTTATAAAAAGTATTAGAACACTTAAATAGTTTCTTGTTTTAAAAATTTTATACTTACAAATTTAACGTAAACATTGACTATTTCTCAGAATCACTTATCACCTATGGCTTATAGATAAGGAAAAGTAAATAGTTTTTTGGGTGGCTAAACGAAAATCTACCACCACTCCTGTCCAAAGAACGGTTACAGCAGAGATCAAGAAATATACACGTATATTCCATATCAAAGGGAATGAAAAAACATCAAAGAAACAGGTTCGGGTTCTTCAATTTACTTTCTCTTCTGGTGAAGTAAATAGCCAACTGTTATGTTAAATTAAAAAAATACATTTCTAAAACGAGAAACTAGATAATTCAAGCTTCAAGAGCCATTCTTGAGAAAACTGTTATTAAAAAATTCTTCTATTCTACTGACAATGGGAATGGCTAAATCAGGCGTTATAATAATTTTTACGGATTTTTGCTATCGCATTTACTTAAAAATCCTAGGCTATTCTTAACTTAACTTAGAAACGATCCTGAATATATAGAGCCTAACTTCAAACCGTAAAGTTTTTTTATAAATAAAAAGAGTAACGAAGAGAATAGTTCTTAAGTATTTACACGTGGTTCTTTAACTTCTTTGTAGGTTCCTGTGTCCAATAATCCCTCTATTAGCACCGTGTTTTGTTTATTTATAATCTAACTGTTAATCATCCAACCACCTTGATCTTTAACTTCCCTTCTGCCCTGTATCAGAAACAATATCTGTTGACTTAATAATTAATCTGTGTCTTCCTTAGTTTAAATTCCGATGAGTTCAGAATGTAATTTGCTGACTTTCGAAAGTAACTTTTGAATAAATATACTGGCACAAAATTTTATATTTCCACTCTGATCAATCTCAGAGACAGAAATTCCGTAACTCTTACATCTCTTGTAATGTTTCGTGAATATCCTGCGCAATATATGTAGAAGTAAAAACAGAATGCAAGAAAAGGGGCAATACTTGAATCAGATACCGGGTTCGAGTTGAGAATTATTAATGTTATCGATGTTATTTATGACAGCTTCGTAAAATATTGTGATAAGAAATCTAATGTAATGGTAAAGAAATAAAGAAAATCTGGATGGAAAACTAAGACACGCTTTAGATACTGAACGGTTCTTCAGTACATTTCATAATCACAATGTCCTCAGCAAAGTTTGCTGTGTATATTGTAGTTCAGTACTAAATATCCTGGCCCTGTTTCATTCAACCAAAGGATGATCCTAATTTTGGTAGGAATCCATTATGGGGGATCACAGGGTTTCCCTACCTGGGGGTATGTACTCATACCTCCCTATTGACTGGAGGCTCGTCCAGGGAGTTTTTAGGTTCAATTCAGCCCAATCTGAATGTGCGTAGATATTAGAATTTATTCCCGGTAAATAAGAATAAGCATAAAGGAATATTGGTACTTAAATACAAGGGGTTTTAGGGCCCAAGAATGTTGAGAGCCCCTGTATCAGATTATTAAATTATTTCAACACCTGTCCAATTTCCGATGATTAGTTCACGTATAATTATCGAGATATTTTGCTGAAAGGTTTTTCTGGAAAACTTTATTCTTCTCGTAGTGAAAACTTTTCATCCCTTCATTTTTTAAATCGATATCTTATATTTTTTTTCATTAAAAAGGTAACTTACGATATGGAATTAAATCTCACACTTAATTCTCATTGAATCCTACCGAGGATTAGCGAATGCTTACCAGTTTCCTTGCAATCATATTGATTCTAAAACGTATAAAAATTGTAACTCCGTGAAAATTGATATAATTCGTACGTAAACACAAGTGTATTAACATGGTTTCCATCGTGAAAAAAATTCAAAAAGTATTCTTGAAGTTTCTCTCGAAAATTTCAGATTATCTAAATAAAAAAATCTGTCGATTGATAAGAATCCAAAATTTCCTTTTCAATTAATTGGAGTTATAAGGCTCAAAGATATATGAGAAAAGTACTTCCATGTTCAAACTCGTTACATTTTCAGATAATTGAGTATAAAGAGTCTGTATCTTTGGTGAATTTTCTAATACGATTATTTCAAAAAGCTCCCTCGACCTCCATGTATTTCCCATTCAGCTTTACTTTCAAATAATAATACTTTCTATCAGTTATACGTTCATTTCACTCTTTTTTTCTTTAGTCTTTCGTTTTATTGCCAAATTAAACGTACAAAAAGTGTCTTATATATGCCCCATCTTTGGTATATCCGTCTTTCACAAAACTCTTATTTTCTACTTCTCGTTCATTTGTTCTGGGCGTTCCCTAATTTCTTATTTCTTCATTTTCTATGATTTCTTCTATGTTTTTCCACATTCTTATTCCCTTTAAACATTTCACCAAAACTTCCAAGTCTCTGTTCCACGGGATGCATCTTTACAAACAAGGAAGGAAAGGGTTGCAGAAGAAATAAATAATGCAAACGAAAAATGGAGACGAAGAATAGAAACAAAAAACAGAAGTGAAGAAGTGGGAAATTAAAACAAAAGAAGTGGGAAGAACAATGGAATGCAATGCAAATAGAGACAATAAAAGAAAGGAGAAAAGAAATGAAACACAGAAATGGCCGTGGAGTAACCGGCGGAATAGATTTCTGAAAGAGCCCGTTGAATACACCCTCCGAAATATGGACGGATAGAGTTATTGATTCGGAGCGATATTTTCCGCAAATTTCGAGCAATCTTCTATGAGAAAATTTATAAGATTTCAGCAAGCAGTATATATATCGCAATTTTAGCAAAAATACATTTGTTAGGAAAAAATCGCGGAGGTGGGGGGGATTGATTGATGTGTGTGGGGTGGGATTTGCTGGCCGTCCGAGAAGGATGAGACCGAATTATTGAGTAAGCATAAAAATTGAAGGCTCGTAAATTCATTTATTAATGCGTCCATGACGCCACCTTCCGAGCACAGCCTTCCTCTGTTCCGAGGACCAATCACTCGGCGGCAGCCTCATCCCTCCGCCGTCCCGCCACGCCCATTTGCTCCTCCTCTTTCCCTCGAAAAAATTCACTCCCTTCTCCACTACCTCCCACTCCGCCTCCTCTCCATTTCCCAAAACAAACCGTTTTTCGAAAAAACCTCCTCCTCTGCTCTCTCTGTGTGTGTGAAAGAGACGTTGGTTACCTGCGAATCTCCAGAGGTAAAGGAGCAGATACATCATTTCACTGCGCTTCCCTTTCACTATAAACGATGGGAATGATTCACGAAAAGATCATTTAAACGTGTATATATGTATAAGTGCCCGCCCATATGTATATNTGTTAGAATAATTTACTGCGAAAAGGTAATCTCTGCGAAGAAAATGCAAATGGGTATGAATATTATTCCATAAATAATTTCGAAAAAAATATCACCGCAATTTATTTATAAGGAATGGGTATAAGACGCAGAATTTCCTTTTTAAGATTTGGAAGTAGAGAAAATATAGGACAAGGGAAATCTGGTTGAAAATGCTGGTTAAAATCCTGAAAATAAAAGTTTTACTTCATTTAAATTTTTAAAAAATGGATGAAGGTATAGATGTATGCCAATATGGAAATGACTGGAGTAATATTATGAGTGAACGAGAAAAATAACACTTTTACTCTCAAAAGTACTGGAATTGAAACCCAAAATCTACATATCAATAAGTATATAGTAAAAAACGGTACCTTTTCAACAAACGTTTCCATGCCCTCCGAAGAGGCACCCTTAAAGGTACGTGAACCCCTTGATAAATACCACCGCTCTATACACCCTCAAAACGGTGCTGTTAAGAATTTGAATGCCTTATCTATGTTTATTTCTCACGAGGATGAAATTGGTAATTAAGTAATTTGCAAGAAAACGATTTGAAAATGACTAATGGCAAGGATGGGTCTATTCTTCTAGATATACTCATATGCTTGGGAAAAGCGTATGATAGAGAAATAATGATGTTTCGTGGAGTAAACTGATGACTATAAGTTGGAAGTAATCTGAGACATGGTAGAATCAAACTGAGGAACCCAAGTGTTATTCAGTAGCAGTGCAAGCAGCAAAGAGTGATATACAGATATTGGCTATCAGTATAAGATTCAGTTACTACCCAATATAATTAAATGCGAAGATCGTTCTGAAATATTATCGAATCAATCTTTATAAATTTGGAGTTGAGTCGAGGTAAAATAGTTTTAGTAATATTTTTTTTAATTCTTCGACAAATGAAGTCATTTTGCACATACAGTCCCTCACCGTAAATTAAACCCGGGACCGCTTTCGCTAAGGATGAATACGCTACCCATTTGGCTACCCGGGAACTCTCGAAGAAATATAGTAACGACTATATTGTTGTGCGGCATTGTTGCAAATCTAACAATTAAAAGTCTCACAAGCATATGCGCGTATGTTGGACAGAAAAATTGTTCTTTCCAAACTACAATCTTCCGGAAACATTTAAAACGTTGAGTATATATTTAAATATGGCCGTAAGTACACAATTCTGATAATTTGGGGAATACATATGCATTTAGGATTCGTTCGAAGAATTTATTTGAAGGAGCAATGAGAAAGTTTGAGTTTCAGAAAGTAAGGAGATTGGTACCTCCCGATAACACCTTCATCAGGGGGCACCCGAACTTCTTCGCCCTTTCTCAGCTACATCATCATTCACGCAACCGAATTCTATAGAAATATTCAGGCAATAAGACCAAATCAAGACGATCATGGAAAAGAAATAAAACTGCGGCAATAGGAAAAATTTATTGTGGAGTTAAAAAGTGGTAAGTTGATGCTTTCCTTCTGTTTAGCTTTGGGGTCTTCTAAATTGAAGGTAGAGGATAACGAAGCTTTTCATATGGAGTGCAACTCTGTAGATTGCATATACATGGAAGGAACCTTCCGAAAAGAGCTGTTTTTGATTATGTTGCGTATTAACTAGAATGATAGTATAAGAATGAAATATAGAATAAAACAAAGGAAGAATGAGCTCAGTTGGAAACGAACAGGAAGGCAAATAAATGAAAGTATTCTCAGAAAAAGGAATTCTCAGGAATTCTATGATGGAGAGGAAGGCGAATACTTGAGGAAAGCAACATTGAAAGGTGAAATACATAAGAGCGGAGTTAGGGACGTATAGAATGTGAATGATTAAAGAACTTCATAACTGATATAGTGTTTCTTGAATCTAAAGGAACATCTACTGGAGCCATTAAAAAAGTTTCTGTAATCAAGATTTGCCGTCTCTAAGGAAAGAAACTGAACGATATTGTCGTATAGCATTGTTGCAAGCATCTAATAATAAAAGTCTCAACAAATGCGCGCTACAATGCGACGTAACAATAAGTTTCTGCGAACAAGAATGGACGTCTTCAAGGAACACTCTAAACTATATAAATATGCATTCCCAATTTAAAGATCAAACTTGCTTTAATCAAATGTCATCATATCTTCTCACCCATGGTAAAATGCTACAAAAAGAATTATAATTCATAATGATAAACATCAATTAAGTTTGTTTGATCAAAGCAGTCTCTCAAATGAATGCGGTCACAACAATCAGTTTCTTTAAGATGAACTTTTGGGTTCAGTCGTGATTAAAACTCTTGAACATGATGATGTAATCCTTACTTCATAGCTTAAGATTAAGTCCACCTGATTTTTCCATGTTTCCTACCTTGCGACAAGTCCTCCATGAAAATCACCAACGGAATTCAAAATTCGCTTAGATTTCGCAGTTATTCCGATAGTTTCCAGAAATTTCATCTTTTTGTCACATCGGGCAATTTAGTCTAATTGTAAGAATGGAGTTGTCAAAAAATTCAAGCTTGAGAAGTTATAACTCTTTCCGTAGGAAATTTAGTATTCATTGCCGTAACCACGTAAAAAATCATCATATGAAGCGCTATTAAAATTCTTTACTTTACTTTCCTGCCTCTCAAATGTCTTTTATACAAGAGTTGGACACTTACCGAGATCGGAGACGAGACACTGAAGATGAGCGGAATTTTAAGATTCACCCTTGAGTTTCCGATCCTCTTCGCATGAAAGACTGACAGCAACTCCTTAAGAAAAAGAAATAGGGAAATAATATCAGAAACGCGTTAGTAAATGTACTAAATCAAAGTTTTGAAGACCTTCATGGGTTTATTATTGTGGAGAAACGTAAGTTTTTCTAAGAAAAGAAATTTTCGTCCAAACGGAAGTGAACGTGACGTGACCGATGTGAATGAATGACTAATATAAGTAGAATGAAGACGTAAATACATCATTTTTTTATATTTATGGAAAATAACCATTAGAGGATGTATATATTGGCACTTAACACAGTTTAAAATCACGTAAGTCGAAAAAATAACAAGTTAATAATAATTACGATAAATTTGGTTCTACAGAAAACCGATGAAGTGTTAGAATAATTTACTGCGAAAAGGTAATCTCTGCGAAGAAAATGCAAATGGGTATGAATATTATTCCATAAATAATTTCGAAAAAAATATCACCGCAATTTATTTATAAGGAATGGGTATAAGACGCAGAATTTCCTTTTTAAGATTTGGAAGTAGAGAAAATATAGGACAAGGGAAATCTGGTTGAAAATGCTGGTTAAAATCCTGAAAATAAAAGTTTTACTTCATTTAAATTTTTAAAAAATGGATGAAGGTATAGATGTATGCCAATATGGAAATGACTGGAGTAATATTATGAGTGAACGAGAAAAATAACACTTTTACTCCCAAAGGGATCAGTATGATTATTTTTTGTGTATTTACGAACTTATGGCCACCCTTTAAGGGTCCTCAGTGCCTCCAAACACCGTGGCTTCAATAAACGTTAGATTTTACGCCGTTATAATAGCTAACACACGTGCTCGAGAATAGGACTAAGGCGACGTTAAGTTTAACGTAGTTACATTTATGAATCAAGGCCTTGCCTTAATTATTATACCACCCCACCTATCTGCGACAAACGGAAGTCTATTATTACATTTTTGATATTTTCTTTTCTGGGATCATCAATTTCCAGCTCACATTATTCTATTTCTCTTTTGGTCATTTAATTCTCGGTTAAGTGCATCTTTTGCATGTAGCACTTCTGCTAGATGATAATTTAAGTCAAATTGTCTTTCTATGACCAACCAAAGTCTTCTTACGCTCCGCAATAGAATTCACCGGTTTTCTTATTCTAACGACTTCCTTCACACTTCCCTCACTCACTTTTTGCCCTTATTCTAAGATGTTTGCCAATTTTTATTAATTGATATAAGGGAAGGTTGAGAGGGCAGGTGTCCAGGGTTCCATTTCCTTGTGGGGCACAAAATAAAAGTTATGATTGTGAAATTTGAAACGTCCGAAAATTTTCTTTGCCTTAGGATCGGAGCAAATTTAAATATCAACTTTTAAATTATACTTATGCTATAGTTAGTATGAAAAGCGGCAATTGTTTGGTTCCGCGGTAAAGTTTGTAAGGGCGTTTCGTAAAAAATCGTTGCGACAAATAAAGAGCGTTACTCAGATGCTTCAGGAAGTAGGATGGGAATCTCAAGAATATAGAAAATTCGAAAAAAAGTTTAATTTGCTTAATACGTTCAAAGAAAGTACGATATCAGAATATGTAGCAGATATTATGCGTCCTCCCTAATACATAGACCGTTTTGATACTGATGAGAGAAAAATAAGAGTAATAACGTGCGAAATGACCTAAGCTGTCGAATCACTTTTAACAATACTACTATAAGAGTAATAGATGCTTGAACTAGTTGCTTCAAAAAATTCATATTTTCCGCGAACGATACGCAAAAGTAATCGATTAGGGAGGTAAAGTCACGGTGCATACACCCACTGCCATACGCCGAAAGGTGGCTTGCAGGATACACAAGTAGATGTTGATGAACTAGAATAAAGAGATTGAATGAGAGTTGACCGGAGATAATCGCAGTTTGCGACTGTAATCCGTTAAAAGTAAAAAGTATTAACGAAGAGAAATTTATAATATCTTCGGGACTATAAAATAACCAAATTCACTTTAATATTCTGTTTTAATAAATTTTAAAAATTGCAAGCTTCTTTTATACTGAATTCACATAGGCAAATTCTGCCTAAGGCTCCAAGTAGTTATCAGAGCATTGCTGCCCACGTCTTCACTAATATTCTGCTTTATTAAAAAGCTTACTACTATCCAATTGCCCCATCATTATCTATTTCCCCTTATTTTTCTGTTCCTTCTTTTCTTCAAATGCTGTGAGGCACTGGCGTTGAGAGGTTTTCCCAAGTAAGCCATGCCCATCAGACTGTTTGCACAATATTAGTTAACGCAGGGGACTTTTCACCAACGGATTTTTCACTCAGGAGTTCGTTTGCCCGAGTTATTTTCTATTTAAAAGGGTATTTCACCCAATGGATTTAGCCACACATTATTACCAAAGGGTTTGAGATAACCTCTATCAAAAAGCACCCCAGAAAAAGCCCTAAATTTCTGCATATGCAAGAACAAACAGAAGTAAAAAAAGATCGAACTCAGGTCTCCCACTTTCCGGAATCTAACGGTTAACTTGCCCACAAACGTCGCTATCCTGTTACGTCTCTTGTTATTTGTTTTCATCTGCTCCTCTCTCTGCCCTAATTATTCTTGTCTGTAAAATATTTGGACAGTTGGACCTACCATCAGGTACTAAATCCTTGAAGAGAGAATGAGGCTTACTAGACTAGATGAGGAGTGATGTATTTAGATTTATATTTATGCCCCGTATAGGCATAGATGACACAGCATAGACATAACCTAATCCATCCTTTTCACATCTCTAATGCTCTACGGAATGAACGACCAGAAGTAACTATCTGTTTTAGCGATTATTTCCTTGTAACGCTTGGTCGTCGCATCTCGAAGATCGCGCTCGTTGTTTACCGGAATGACACTGTCTTCAACTTCTTCCAAGAATTCTGAATCGATGAATTTGTCGAGAATCTTCTGTCGGTAATCTGATCTTCTCACCTGGAGCGAATTCCACTGGTGGATTTTTTTATAGCCGTAACACTACTGTCAAAACTGAAATCTCCACTGACGAAACGGGCTGCTCTACGTTGGACCATCTCTATATCTGAAACTAACCCTACTTCATGGGGATCCCAAACCGCGCAGCAGTATTCGAGACTAGGCCGAATGAGGGAAAATTACGCGATTTCTTTGACTCTTATCCCTTCAGGATTCCACTTTTCAACCTCTGCATTCTATTCGCCTTTCCTACAATATCACGAATATGTTATTTGAACGATAAACTGCTGCTAAGTGTAACTCCTAGGTATTTACTTTGACGCACTAACTCTAGTGGATATTTATTTATTTATTTTCATCTTCACTGCAATTTGGCCTTTTAGCCAGGTGGCAGTGTTGGAGGGGAGTATAACATGTTAAACATAGGATTGCCTGGCATTTGCCCAAGGACGGTAGGATATCCTGAATTTGATATTGTACACTAAAAACTGCCAATCTCTGTTCCAACTTGATATAACGCTTAGATCCTTCTGTAGGATGTTGCTATCTTTTTCTGACGTTATCTCCCTGTATATGAGAGTGTCATCGGCAAATAGTTTAACTTTACTCCTTACATTATCTACTACCTATATAAATTAGAAACAAGATCGACATAAAAGACTTTCTTGCGGTACTCCTGAGGTGATAATCGGATAAAATTCCGATACAACTCGTTGATATCTTTTTACGAGAAAAGATGTAATCCATCCGACCACTATTTTGTCAATAGAGTAGGCAATTAGCTTTTGAATTAGTTTTATATGAGACACTGTATCAAAAGCCTTCCTAAAATCTAGGTACTTTGCTCTTCCTACCCTTAATAAGTTATCCTAGAAACTGAAAAGATCTACGTAAGTGCAGCATAATGGCCCTATGAATACCTTCTTCTAATGCACTAAGAAATTAAATTATATGCTGTCCACAAAATATATAGTGGACACTATATAATTTAATTTCTTGGTGCATTTTAGAATGAAGTTCCACCAGATTTCACTTGATACTATTCATTTCTCCAAAGCATTTAATTGTGTGTGATCACGGTGAATTCCATCGTCCAGCCTCATTACTAACTCAAAATTTGATATGATCATATCGATGAATGAGACTGAACAAAATTAGAAGAAGATAAATTTTATTCTATCCTGTCCAATAGATTAACAATGCATTTATAAAATTACGTAGCAGGGACGGTTACGATCCTATTTTCTCCCCTTTTAATTTTGTTCAAGACAATCCCAGGAGCGATAAATCCTGATTCCGGGAACTTTACGGACTACCATCTAAAACATTACCATCTACCATCTACAGTTCCCTTTCCGTGTC
Organism: Ladona fulva; assembly: GCA_000376725.2. Taxonomy (NCBI): domain Eukaryota; kingdom Metazoa; phylum Arthropoda; class Insecta; order Odonata; family Libellulidae; genus Ladona; species Ladona fulva. The sequence goes on along the minus strand of KZ308202.1, from coordinate 551,094 downwards.
ATTCAGGGCATCGAACCGGAACCAAACAAAAAACCGAAAAGGACCAATATGGTTTCCGGAATGAAAACAAGTCCCAAACCAAAAAAATTTTAATTCTTGAGCTCGAGCCGAAACCGAAAACCGCTATTTATTCCGTTCCGATTTTCGGTTCCCAATGATACAATTTTATTACCATTATTTTATAATTAGTGAAAATGGAGGTATCTGTAATTAGTGTGTGTAATTTCTATTAGCAGTAACCTTAGATTAATTCTTCACGTTTAAATTTATTTGATTTACTTGTTTAATCTTCTTAACCTTCGTTTCTTCAGTATGACAATTATACTCGTATATTCAAATTTTATTGAATCCCATTTTATAAAGAAATCTAAACATGATAAAATAGCTTTCCAAGATGCATAAAATTTTAACGTTCGGAGCAAAAAACGGTTCTGAAGCGGTTCAGAGTAAGCAATCGGAGCTAAACCGGAACTGAATTCGNTTCATTTAAATTTTTAAAAAATGGATGAAGGTATAGATGTATGCCAATATGGAAATGACTGGAGTAATATTATGAGTGAACGAGAAAAATAACACTTTTACTCCCAAAGGGATCAGTATGATTATTTTTTGTGTATTTACGAACTTATGGCCACCCTTTAAGGGTCCTCAGTGCCTCCAAACACCGTGGCTTCAATAAACGTTAGATTTTACGCCGTTATAATAGCTAACACACGTGCTCGAGAATAGGACTAAGGCGACGTTAAGTTTAACGTAGTTACATTTATGAATCAAGGCCTTGCCTTAATTATTATACCACCCCACCTATCTGCGACAAACGGAAGTCTATTATTACATTTTTGATATTTTCTTTTCTGGGATCATCAATTTCCAGCTCACATTATTCTATTTCTCTTTTGGTCATTTAATTCTCGGTTAAGTGCATCTTTTGCATGTAGCACTTCTGCTAGATGATAATTTAAGTCAAATTGTCTTTCTATGACCAACCAAAGTCTTCTTACGCTCCGCAATAGAATTCACCGGTTTTCTTATTCTAACGACTTCCTTCACACTTCCCTCACTCACTTTTTGCCCTTATTCTAAGATGTTTGCCAATTTTTATTAATTGATATAAGGGAAGGTTGAGAGGGCAGGTGTCCAGGGTTCCATTTCCTTGTGGGGCACAAAATAAAAGTTATGATTGTGAAATTTGAAACGTCCGAAAATTTTCTTTGCCTTAGGATCGGAGCAAATTTAAATATCAACTTTTAAATTATACTTATGCTATAGTTAGTATGAAAAGCGGCAATTGTTTGGTTCCGCGGTAAAGTTTGTAAGGGCGTTTCGTAAAAAATCGTTGCGACAAATAAAGAGCGTTACTCAGATGCTTCAGGAAGTAGGATGGGAATCTCAAGAATATAGAAAATTCGAAAAAAAGTTTAATTTGCTTAATACGTTCAAAGAAAGTACGATATCAGAATATGTAGCAGATATTATGCGTCCTCCCTAATACATAGACCGTTTTGATACTGATGAGAGAAAAATAAGAGTAATAACGTGCGAAATGACCTAAGCTGTCGAATCACTTTTAACAATACTACTATAAGAGTAATAGATGCTTGAACTAGTTGCTTCAAAAAATTCATATTTTCCGCGAACGATACGCAAAAGTAATCGATTAGGGAGGTAAAGTCACGGTGCATACACCCACTGCCATACGCCGAAAGGTGGCTTGCAGGATACACAAGTAGATGTTGATGAACTAGAATAAAGAGATTGAATGAGAGTTGACCGGAGATAATCGCAGTTTGCGACTGTAATCCGTTAAAAGTAAAAAGTATTAACGAAGAGAAATTTATAATATCTTCGGGACTATAAAATAACCAAATTCACTTTAATATTCTGTTTTAATAAATTTTAAAAATTGCAAGCTTCTTTTATACTGAATTCACATAGGCAAATTCTGCCTAAGGCTCCAAGTAGTTATCAGAGCATTGCTGCCCACGTCTTCACTAATATTCTGCTTTATTAAAAAGCTTACTACTATCCAATTGCCCCATCATTATCTATTTCCCCTTATTTTTCTGTTCCTTCTTTTCTTCAAATGCTGTGAGGCACTGGCGTTGAGAGGTTTTCCCAAGTAAGCCATGCCCATCAGACTGTTTGCACAATATTAGTTAACGCAGGGGACTTTTCACCAACGGATTTTTCACTCAGGAGTTCGTTTGCCCGAGTTATTTTCTATTTAAAAGGGTATTTCACCCAATGGATTTAGCCACACATTATTACCAAAGGGTTTGAGATAACCTCTATCAAAAAGCACCCCAGAAAAATCCCTAAATTTCTGCATATGCAAGAACAAACAGAAGTAAAAAAAGATCGAACTCAGGTCTCCCACTTTCCGGAATCTAACGGTTAACTTGCCCACAAACGTCGCTATCCTGTTACGTCTCTTGTTATTTGTTTTCATCTGCTCCTCTCTCTGCCCTAATTATTCCTGTCTGTAAAATATTTGGACAGTTGGACCTACCATCAGGTACTAAATCCTTGAAGAGAGAATGAGGCTTACTAGACTAGATGAGGAGTGATGTATTTAGATTTATATTTATGCCCCGTATAGGCATAGATGACACAGCATAGACATAACCTAATCCATCCTTTTCACATCTCTAATGCTCTACGGAATGAACGACCAGAAGTAACTATCTGTTTTAGCGATTATTTCCTTGTAACGCTTGGTCGTCGCATCTCGAAGATCGCGCTCTTTTTTTTACCGGAATGACACTGTCTTCAACTTCTTCCAAAAATTCTGAATCGATGAATTTGTCGAGAATCTTCTGTTGGTAATCTGATCTTCTCACCTGGAGCGAATTACACCCGTGGATTTTTTTATAGCCGTAACACTACTGTCAAACCTGAAATCTCCACTGACGAAACGGGCTGCTCTAAGTTGGACCATCTCTAAATCTGAAACTAACCCTACTTCATGGGGATCCCAAACCGCGCAGTAGTATTCGAGACTAGGCTGAACGAGGGAAAAGTTCGCGATTTCTTTGACTCTTATCCCCTCAGGGTTACACTTTTAAACCTCTGCATTCGATTCACCTTTCCTATAATATCACGAATATGTTATTTGAACGATAAACTGCTGCTAAGTGTAACTCCTAGGTATTTACTTTGACGCACTAACTCTAGTGTATATCCTGAATTTGATATTGTACACTAAAAACTGCCAATCTCTGTTCCAACTTGATATAACGCTTAAATCCTTCTGTAGGATGTTGCTATCTTCTTCTGACGTTATCTCTCTGTATATGAGAGTGTCATCGGCAAATAGTCTAACTTTGCTCCTTATATTGTCTACTACCTCTGTCTACATTATCTACTACCTATATGAATTAGAAACAAGATCGACCATAAAAGACTTTCTTGCGATACTCCTGAGGTGATATATACTTCATCGGATAAAATTCCGTCCAACACATCCGCCCATCCGACCACTATTTTGTCAATGGAGTAGGCAATTAGCTTTTGAATTAGTTTTATATGAGACGCTGTATCAAAAGCCTTCCTAAAATCTAGGTACTTTGCTCTTATTACCCTTAATAAGTTATCCTAGAAACTGAAAAGATCTACGTAAGTGCAGCATAATGGCCCTATGAATACCTTCTTCTAATGCACTAAGAAATTAAATTATATGCTGTCCACAAAATATATAGTGGACACTATATAATTTAATTTCTTGGTGCATTTTAGAATGAAGTTCCACCAGATTTCACTTGATACTATTCATTTCTCCAAAGCATTTAATTGTGTGTGATCACGGTGAATTCCATCGTCCAGCCTCATTACTAACTCAAAATTTGATATGATCATATCGATGAATGAGACTGAACAAAATTAGAAGAAGATAAATTTTATTCTATCCTGTCCAATAGATTAACAATGCATTTATAAAATTACGTAGCAGGGACGGTTACGATCCTATTTTCTCCCCTTTTAATTTTGTTCAAGACAATCCCAGGAGCGATAAATCCTGATTCCGGGAACTTTACGGACTACCATCTAAAACATTACCATCTACCATCTACAGTTCCCTTTCCGTGTCATTCAGGGCATCGAACCGGAACCAAACAAAAAACCGAAAAGGACCAATATGGTTTCCGGAATGAAAACAAGTCCCAAACCAAAAAAATTTTAATTCTTGAGCTCGAGCCGAAACCGAAAACCGCTATTTATTCCGTTCCGATTTTCGGTTCCCAATGATACAATTTTATTACCATTATTTTATAATTAGTGAAAATGGAGGTATCTGTAATTAGTGTGTGTAATTTCTATTAGCAGTAACCTTAGATTAATTCTTCACGTTTAAATTTATTTGATTTACTTGTTTAATCTTCTTAACCTTCGTTTCTTCAGTATGGCAATTATACTCGTATATTCAAATTTTATTGAATCCCATTTTATAAAGAAATCTAAACATGATAAAATAGCTTTCCGAGATGCATAAAATTTTAACGTTCGGAGCAAAAAACGGTTCTGAAGCGGTTCAGAGTAAGCAATCGGAGCTAAACCGGAACTGAATTCGGTTTCCCGTTGAACCGGAGTGAAAACAGGAACGAAAAATATTACACTTCAATATCCCGGTAATATTAGCCCTGATCAACTGGTCTTCTTCATATTCCACTGATTTTGCAACACAAAAATTATCTCTATTTTCGGATTTGCGAAATGAACAGGTCGGCAACCCCCTAATAGCGAAAAAAGATCTCATTGATCATCGAAGATTTCATTCAGAAAATGTTTCTGTAAACGGAAAGAACGACCTGAGTCAATTTCTATTTGGACAAGTCGCCAAAAGAAAGCAGCAATGAGTGACTCCGTTCGAAGGAATTTGCGTCTTATGATTTGCGAAAGTCGGTCTTGGAATTGCACCATACAGAGACATGGCTCTTTACCAACAAATCTTTAAGGGGTGCGGGAAGTTTTTCAGGGGGCGTTCTCATAAAAATGATCGCTTATCAAATAGTTGCGGCAGAGCAATCAGTAAGGAGTGACCAAGGTGAATCACTTAGCTCACATCTCATTTGCTTTCACATTATTCCAGTCTTGAAGGAGACTAAGCTAAAACAAAGAAAAATGTCTATATCCCTTACCGAAAGGCAACTGAATATTGTTCCATTCTTAAAGTATTGGTAGCCACCGGAAGATGTAAAATCTCTTTGCAAAATTACACGTAAATTCCATGTAAATTTACGTGGAATTTAAGAAATTGTATTTACCTCTTCGGATGATGTAATTCCACATAGTGAAGGCTTACCACCATTCATCATATAGGTAGCCATGTTTAATATATAGTCACGTTAGTCATTATTATTATTGAACGCATTACAGATGGACCAATAGACCCGTGGTAACTTATTGCTGTTTTAAAATTATTCTAATATTACGCTAAATAATCACACTGTAAAATATGCTATGTAAATTTTAACAATGCAACGTTTTTGTTTACTAGAGTACATGTATCATCTAAGAACACAATAACTATTACATTACAAATATTTTATAGTTATAAAACTATCTCCTGGCTATAACAATAAAATATTACAATACAGTTGTCTCCTAGCTTAAAACATACACTAACATACACTAATTAATTTCCACGCATTTTCTCTAAAAAGAGTACATTTCCACTAAAAAAGACCGGTAAATTATTATTATGAACTTATGAAACTTCATTAAGAATCACATTAAATTTAAACTTTTAGAAAGAAGAGGTTGAAGTACTCACCGTCCACTCCAAAATAAATTAGCTATGTTAGAATTAAATTAATAATTAACTCTGGTAAATCCTCACCACCTCTAAGTCAAAAAGAGTCATAGAGTCCAGATATCCACTGAATTCTCCTTTCCAGATTCGAAAGCTTATCCAAGAAATCAGTGATAATAATTCACGTATACGCTCTCGTATGAGGAGAAAAACTTCAACGAATACCAACATTATCGTACGAAATATTCGTCCTCCTCAGACTTCCGTAAAATTTTGTAACTTTTGCAACCCTCACATAGATGACAAGAAAATTTGACAGTAAAACGGAATAACATAGACTCGAGTGAAAATTTCAACATAACATTAAAGATGGCGACCAGGGTTTGCAGTTTTCAAGCTTAAATTTATCACTTTTTAAAATAATTGCTGACTTCCAAATTTCCGGTAGTCAAAAATTCAAAAGTAAATTAAGTTACCCAAATAAAAATGTAGACACAACTTGTATTTTAGCTTGGTTAACGTAATGAACCCCTACATTTTACATGTAGATGGTGATTCGTAGCTGACATTCTCTCAAATAAAAATTTAGAACTAAGCCTCCAATGTATCACCGTTGATTATTTGTGCGTCTACAAATTCATCAGTCCAGAGGCTGGTTGGATCACCAATCAAACAAGGGTTAGCTACTAAAAGCCTTGAAGAGGAAATGAGGCTTATTAGTCAATATGGGGATTCGGGAAGTTTACCAGTGTGTTCCTCATAGACCTATAATGCTATAAAAGGAAAAATTAAATGCAGTGCAAAAAACCTCATAGAAAACACTTTTCATAGAGTTTAATTTCGTCTAACCCAAATGAAGATCATCAATTGGAATCACTCATTCCTCAGTGGCTTTCATATTTTGAGTGGTATGAATGAGATTAAGAAACTAAATAGAAGATGCATTTCCCATTGTCCTGTACCAAAAAAAGTATAAGAATGAATTCATCATTAAGATATGGTGCACATAAAGCTGAATTTTTGAGATGCTCTTCGTATCACTATCGTTGCAAGGTTTTACCCGAGAAATAAAGTACAGAATTTTACCCGAGAAATAAAGTACAGAATTTTACCCGAGAAATAAAGTACAGAATTTTACCCGAGAAATGTACAGAAATATTAAATATATTCCGCTATATAATACATATACTTATGTAAATTTACGCCTTATACTTTATTCCATTTTTTCATTTATCGTTGAAATATCAAACAACAACAAACGAGGTATGGTATAAGAGAGACCTACATAGGCCAAAGCTCGCCTATAAAGGGTATATCTATATATGTGAATTTGCCTATAAAACGTACAAATAAACACTTATGTACTTAAAAACTCTGAGATATTTATTGCAGATTCTGCCAAGTGGAGAGGGGCTATCTCATATCCGGCTTTGGACAAGGAGCCTTAAGATTTGGAAGGCATATTGAATATATAGTTATTATGTTGAAAATAACAAAACTTTAGTCAACATGTTCCTTTGTTACGGTTCTTTCTTTACTATAACGTTCGCAAAATTTTATTCATAGCAATTCATATTCGTTCGCAAAATTTGTCATTCTTTTTTGCGATTAGTGACAGCGAATATTGAAATTTAAACCGTATTTTCACTGCCATATCATTTACTTTGAGGTTTGAAAATGATTTAACAGACTAGTCGCCATATTCTGAGTTGTCCTGAGCTAGTAAATATATCATGTATGTGATTTTGGAGGCGTTTTGGAGTTTCATCGAGCACTACCAATTCAGTTGACTAAAATTGAATAAAAATACTGTTTACCCATCATAATGTGCGGACAACCCGAAGATTGTTTTTTTAAATGCCCCTAGCCAATCCCTTCATTTCATCCCAACGCTTTAACTTCTACCTCAACATTTACCTTTCATAATCCTACCCCTTGTATGGTACCTATATCAACCTCTTCCTTCATAATTCCTTCCCTTTGTTATCCGTTCCAATTCTGTCCTTAGCAGAAAATCATGCTTCATAGTCTGCGAAATGAATTTCCTTCGTCCTTTCACCACATTTTACATAATTTTTATGAATATATAGTTGTAAGATATAACTATCTATAAATTAATAAAGGGCACCTTTGAGAGTAAGATTGCACATGAGTATTTACCATAGAAAAAAGTTGATTCTGATACGTAAGGTCATAAAATCGGAGCCAAAGGAAAACCGAAATAAACGTCATTTTTTACCGAAATGGAAACCAGAAGGCGCCAAAACAGAAAAAAATTAAATTCCTGAAACCGAACCGATATCAAAATTAACTTATTATGCCGGATCGTAAACCGAACCGAAAAATGATATCCTCAATCCCGAACCGATACCAGAAAGAATATTATTTCACCGGATTGAAAACCAAACCCAAACAGAAAAAAAAAATAAGTTCACTTTTTATGTAGTATCGAAAGTTTTCTTCTAAACTTTAATTAAATGCTATCTAAATTAAGAAAGCTAGGAATAATAAAACACATTTTCAGAAGGATATGACATTCTACTTAGATACAGAAGGATATGCATTATACCATCTTTGAACCGATTTATCGTTGGCAAAAGGAGCGAAAACTGAACTGAACTGATATTTGGTTAATTCGTTCAACCGGAACGGAAAATGTTACGGTTCGATGGCCTGGTCTTCCTCCTCGATTCTTCCCCTCCGTTATCCCTTTCGACACTGTCTTTAGCAGACTATAGTTCCTTTGTGTGTCCCAATTAAGTTCCTCTTCCTTTCAGAAATGCTTCTCTAAGACTCTTCATTCCATCTGCTCATCGAATGTCATCTCCATCAAATACTAAGTGTGTTGCTCATGGATTTATACTAAGTATAATTTGTAGTAAAGGAGCCTCAAAGTACATTGACTAGAGCAACTCCACTTATTAGTACTTTCAGAGTAGTTACTTTCTTCATCGGCCATAGGTATCCTCGGGACATCGTCCCGTGTGCATTAGATGAACGTTCTCGGGACAGCGGATCAATGGTGTGGATTAAGAGAGAGTCTGGCACGCGAAACGGGCAACTCAGATGTAACAGAAAAGTTACAGGAACTCCTCCAGGAACCCCGACCACTTGCTTCTTGCCTACGCAAAATGTCCAAACTTTAAACTTTCACAGTCGAAAGCCTATCGAAGGCTTTCGAGGATCTACGGCGATGGGAATTGGAAGAAGTCACACGAATATCATTACGGCGCATTTGATAAATCCGCCATAACTGCGCGAATAACACGGTCGTTTAAATCCCTGCTCGGGAACAAGAAGCACTAAATTGCCGCGTATTTTTAACTCGCTCATTTTATGCAGTCTTTGACCCCGTGGAGATGGGAGGGGCTCGGAATTAATGCTCGCAATTCTTCGAAATGCATTTTAAATCAGGGCTTTCTGTGCCTCGCCCATCCATACTTCATAATCAGAAGGTCTGCATGTGCTACCAGCCACACCCTACGCCACCTGGAGCGATTGCTCCCATATCACAGCGAAGGGGGAAAGACTTGGGTGTCGTCATCCTTAACTCCCCCCCAACCCATTCCCCCCCTCGCTCACTGTCCGGTCTCGCTTATAATGAGTTTTATTCCGATCGAGCATTTCTAAAGAGCACACTCATTTCGGAGCGAACCTTATTACCTTCCGCAGACAATGCCTAATTCCGCTCGGGACTCGGCAATAATTTATGAGACGCCCCCGTTTCGCCCTTTTTTTTCCCGATTGAAATACTCGCGCCACTGGATTCTTCGGTGCTCCATCGGCGATCTACTTTTCATCGCTGGAGGAACGGTTGGCACGCATTCCTGATGACATCGGGTTCGAATGCCGCAGTTAAAACGATGGACTCGGTTTGTGTATGTGTCTGGCTTGATTGCAACGGCGCGCTGCTTAGCTCAGGATTCTTTCAGGAAAAGATAGATTTACATCTGTTCACAGTAACTGCTCGGAATGTCAGGAATTGCGGCAAAACTTGATTTGACGTTATTTAGATTATCCTCTCTCTCGTTCATTTACAATACCACAGTTTAGTGTTAAATTAATTATTTAAATTATTATCAAAGCTCTCAAAGTATGAAAAGGAATTGTCAAGTTATTAAGCATAATAATTGTTTAAAAACACTCCGTAAGCCGTATGTCGGCAGGCGGAACTCGAGTTTGGAAGCAAACGGGAAGTTCCGCATAATCGAATTCTAGGAATTACCCTATGCGCATTTCGGACACAAAACTTCCATTCTCAAGCGTTCCACAATGGTATAACGAGCACATATATACAAAGTAAAAATGAGGTTTTAAATGTTAGAGTAACCTTAAATCAAAGTACAAAAATAAATACCATCGTTTGTAAAAATGTACATTTACGTCGTTCTTATTAATTTAAAATTATTTCGATTGGTTCTTGTTATTTACTGATTCCCTGTTTAGCAACCAGTGATAAACTGACATTAAATCAAACTAAAAGATTACTAAATCCTACGCATTTATTAACATTGAAATTATTCGGTTCTTTCATTAATGTAGAATTTGATGATTTATTAATTCCTTTTTAATAGAAAGACACAAGCATGACGTATTTTTAACAAATACAGAATTCTGTCCTCAACAATCTGTATTGATAATATATGTGGGCGATTTGTCAAAAAAGTAAACCTCTGAGAAAAATCGAGACATTTCATCACAATTTCGATTCGAAAACATCCTCATCATGATAAAAATAATTTCTATTAGATTTTCTTTACCATGATATCACTTCCTATTTCCAGCGACCATCATTTCCCGTTAAATTTTACAATAGCAAACAGGCTTGCTATGGAAACGAAAATGAGCTAACTTAACAAGCATTTCTTACGAGAGTTACTTACGTCGGATATACGTATCTATGCGACACAAAACTTACAAATAAATAACCATGATAGTGATCATTGTAACAGATAACTTCTGCTCGATTTTGACTACCACAGCTGGTACTTCCAAATAACTAGATGTTTTGGACATTCGAGAAATGTTTTGCATTTATACTAATTTCTTCGGGTACTTCTATACATTTTTACGGAAATTTATTATTGATGTGAATTGCGTACATGAACCTCACCGGATAAACCGCCTAATACCTTCACTTAACACTCCTGGATTCCCCTGTATCTAGACCCCCCCCCATTCGGGAATGTTCTCCTTTAGCCGTCCTGATACCAACTATTGTTAATCACATGTATGATTAAGATGTAATTTTCAGCTATTCTAAGATTGGATTGGTTTTTAGTGGTTCACAGTTTGAAATTTGCCAGCCTCAGAATGAAATAATGGTTAGCATGCATGATCTCCAAAAATCTTAAATTTGAGTGCCAGCTAACTGGGGTTTTCTCACTACTGACTGGATGTTTGTATTTGTCATCAATGTTTGAACTCGTTCCAATTTGCAATGAAATTGGCCACTGATGGTTAAGTAGACTGATATTTTGCAATAACTCCAAAAAGTATCAACAATATGATACTATACAATGCACATTCCTCATTCCATGAAGGCATCACCAGGTTAAGACGGAGCGAAACATGCAAACAACAACCAGCAGGTAAGTCCGAAATCGGGAAAAAATAGTTAGGAGACAAAATCCAATTATTCGTATAAATTCTTCTTAAATTTGAGTTCCAAATTCATGAGGTAATAAGATCGCTACTGGAATTGCAAATCAACTTAACGACACCAACGAAAATGTTATTTGAAAATTCCTCCATACATCTGGTAACACTGGATTGCTAAATCTTCCGGATTTAATTAATAGTCCCAAGTGGAACTTCATTCTAAAATGCTCTAAGTAAAATATTTGTGGACAGTACATATTTTAATTTCTCAATGCATTCTTCCGGATTTAAATTATGTGATGCGCTCCTTAAACCTTTGGTAACCCTTCCTTTAGTTTGTCCACCGTACTTCAAAAAGCATTTGGGAATAGTAATCTCATTTATGCCAGATTTATGCAAAATAACATCTTATCTTTTGTGGTAACTAATACGAATATTAGTTCGTTTCCGTTTAAAAGAATGGATGATATTAGGAATATTTGCGTTCGATCGAGATTGAATTTTAATTTTATCATCAAACTCCAAAGAATGCGATGTTAAATTTACTGACAATCACAATGTTTAAACATGTCACAGTTGATAATAAAAATAAATAGCAATTTCTTCAATGTAAACAGGAAGCATTTAGTTACATCCATTACATTACATCCAACACACAAAACCATTCCCTAAACCAGAAAAATCCGATTGGCCGGGACTCGAAACCAGGACCTTATGTATGGAACAATAGCAGGCTAAACGGCCAACATTGCACTTCTGCACCGTTTGGAATACTTCTGCATTATAAATTGAATCCCCATAAGAAAATGATTTTCGTAACTTATTATTTAAATAGGAGTTCAGATTAAACATTTTCAAAATCAAATCCTAACTCATGATACCAAGATTCGGTAGCTTGGAGCCATTTACCCTGTGAATTAGAAAGGTCACAGGGAAAGGCAATGCGTTATGTAAACAATTTCTACGAAAAATCGGTGAGCGTTACTGAAATAATTCAGGACGAAGATACATTAGATGATTTAAACACATGCTTACTTTACTTAATAATTTCAGAGAAGTTATATTCTTAAAAGATATTGCTGATACTATTCATCCTCTTCATTACATTGGCCGTCCTGATACTGCAAAAGGAATCAGAAAAATATATGCTAGAACTAGTACCTTCAAGAATTTATTTCCTTTCATGAACGATACGCGAAAGTAATCGATTAGTGAAGTAAAGTCATGGTGCATACATTTCCTGACACGATCTGAAGGTCGGATTACATGTCGCAAACATAGATGTAGAAATAATTTAACAAGTATTTAATGTAGACAAAGAGAAAGCCAGAGCCTATACAAAGTATTTCCAATTATGGTGAAATGATGCTTGGATATTTGAAATCATTTTTATTTTGGAAACTTTTGCTTACAGAGAGAAGAAAGTAATGAAAGTTTTAATTTAAGTTCACGGAATTTTTATTTTCTTTTGGATTCCAAGTTTTCATGTGCAACATTTTTCTTTCTTTTGAATTGAAATTTTATGACTTTATTTAGCAAAAATGACTGTAAATGAGTATGACTGTATTTAGTATTTATTTTATGCTAGATCTTGATTTTCTTACCTAAATTATCAATCAAATTCGATTTCTTCAATTGTTAATATTAGAACTCTCCGCGGTGTTTTTTGAGTAATACTGAAGAATTTTCGAGTGATATCCCTAATATATAAAATACTGGAATATCTAGTCAACAATAACCATAAAATCAAAATCCAAAACACTTTTGTACTTCTCAATTATCAGCAATATGCTTAAAAGTGAATAAACCGTCATCTCTTTACCATTAATTCTACAGTCGGCAGAAATTCCCCAAATTTCCTCATCAGGAAATAAATGAGTACTGCTTTAACAATCGCCTTCGTCGCCAATGAAACCAGTTGCTGAAAACATTCGTGAAAGAAACAAATCCTGCAAGATGTAGATACAAAATTGAAAGCTATTCTTATAGACTTTATTCAGAACTACAGGGATCGAACCACGCGGTATAGGTTTTAAGAAACGCAGCTTTTCTCACGTGTCTCAAAATCCAAGCATGAGACATTTAGTAAAAGTCGATGGAGTAGTGCTTTTCACGCAGATCTGCAAACTAGAGCGGAGAAACTTCGAAAACTACAATAATGATACTCAATAGCATGAGTACCGTTGAGTAATAAATAATAATATATTGCACCTAATTTAAAGGAATATTTAAGATAGTGTTATTCCAATGATCGAAAAAGACATTTTCAGTGTCAATTTTGGATTTATCGGAGCCCATTTCGTGATTATCTAAAATAAACACCAAAGGAATTTCAAATCCTTGAGATTTACTCACTTGTCAACTCAGCCGGTGGGTGTCAATTTAATTACAGGAAAATTCGAGATAAAATTGGAGCAATTGGTCCTATTTATTTCAGCACTCCGTTTTTTATTATTTATTATTATAAATGTTTCATTAAGAATGAAGGAATGGTGGGTCAGATTTTGAGAGGAATAGCAAATGTGTTGAAATGACGAATGTGGGTTGCTAATGAGAGAAATTGAGGGTATGACGCAAGGTAAAGACAAAATCAAAGTTATTGAGCGAAATAACTCTGATCCTGAGTACTATGACAATAGAATCAGAAAATTCTACAAAAAGACAATGAAAATGTATCAGAAAAACAGTAAGAGAGCGGATCACTTAAAGATATATGAATCTTTGTACAAGAAATTTAAACAACAGAAAGTAAATGCTTTGGTTAAGTAGGTAGTAAATTGAGGGATTTCTGTAGCATAATGGGTTTAATAATACTACTGTTTGATACTAAGGAATGATATTGAACTTATGGGGATAAAGGATAGCAAGATCTTAAAGAGAATACATAAAACTCCAAATGATATGACTTCTTGACTGAATGGAATCATGATGAAACCTTGACGTTGTAGAACTCGTATATTATCCGAGCAGGACTCATGGTATAGCTAAATAAAGGAAAGGTGTAAATGAGGAGAGTTTTTGATAATTCAGTATGTATTTTACTCTTTCACATTTTAATGATCAGAGGTAGATAACTTCAAAGAGCTGTAAATAAATCAAGTAATAGGGGGCTTACTAAATCCCTATGTTCGACATTAGGAAATATAGTTGAACGACGTACATACATCACGATGTCCGTGAAGAATAATCGTACAAATAAGAGCGTTTGTGGAGGACATCGCCGATGAATGGGGAAAAGTAAGATGTGACTTTTCATAGGTATTCAATGAGATCCATATCATGGAAAATTAACCGATAAAATTTTCTGGGATGAGAAAGCCGCACAATTGTCAACTATCATTCAGCAGCAGTGAATGCTGTGCTTAATCAGCTGTTAATACAACATGTAAGGAGAATTTTGGTAACTTAGAGGATAGGAAAAGTTTTCTTGAGCATCAATTTCCAGTTAACTGTACGCCATTGGTTTATATCCAGTTAATTGGATATGTATATAAATCCGTTAATTCTTACATTAAGGAGCTTCGGCAACTCCTGATTAAATTTCCTAGTGGCGAAGAAGGAATCTCAGGCATTCCTTTGCTAGTAAGTTTGTTTCGATTAAGTAATGTTGGATGAATTTCGGTAGCTCTAAAGTAAGTGCTAAGTAGAGAATTTTCGGGCAAAAGAAACTTTGCAGAGGTGGAAGAGTCATGTGGAAGATGTCGTCTGATTATGCAAAATGCCCAATTTAAATGAATCAATTGTTCTACTGCAATGACAAGTTAAATGAGTGTAGTGCTCCACTCTTTAGTGCATTTTCAAAATTATTTGTTTCTATTTCTTTTACCAAGGATAAGCATGAAAACAGTGTGAAATAACTATCTATTGTACCGCAAGGAATGGGTTCAAGGGCCCTGGGTGGAACTCTTCGGTTTAGAACAATACAAATGGTTTTCATTGGCCTTCTCTCTTGGTAATCAAATTGTTATCTCTATGAGTCTCTTTGCCTACGTCACATGAAAGTGAGAATTGCTCCATACCTTAAGAAGTATTTGATTTGTTTTCTTGGGAAGATTTCGATGTCGGACTATGAAGACACAGGCAACATCCCATCCAAGTGGGGAAATTCCACAA
>KZ308202.1:499553-533521 GCA_000376725.2 Ladona fulva | reverse complement strand
ATAAACATATTATTATTATATAATACACTGCCTTCAATCATAATAATAATGATGATAATAATAATGATGACGACTATATTAGGCGTATTTTAGTCTTAAGAACTTAGCGTTGCTATAGGAACGTGAGAACCAGCTTTTCACCGAAGCCTGCATTATCCTAAGGCCAAGATTTGAGCCTATCTCAAACTGGTAGATAGCTATCACTTCAAATATCGGTTAAGGTTTAACTATCGATTATCATGTGGTTTAGAACACGATTGATAGTACGGTTTGTTACAGTTAACCTGGGAGTTTAAGTTAACTTCCAGGCTAACCATACAATATAATACCGGGCCTTAGATTTATTCAGCAACTACATTCATCTTCCTTTTTACATATTAAACTATTTCAATGAATGCCTCTCGTCACTCAAATGCGGCCTGAAGGTTTCATATGCGGCCTCAATGGTCGACGACCGAGTGGTATACGCAGCCTTCCCCACCCTGGCGTAGATCATCGTTCGAAATACACCAAGGCGCTGGATATCGTATGAATTATGATGATATCGGTATCTTTTCCGCTCTTCCTACTGCTGCAAACGCCTTCCTCCGGTTTCTCCGTTCGAAATAAAAACTGTGTTGGGCGCCCCCCCATAACGGCGTCGTGTGGGGGGCGTAAATTGGTGGGTCTCACTATTCGACGCGTGGAATAATTGGAGGGAAAAAAGCAAATCCCTTTTCGGAGGAGTGATGGAAGGCTGTCGGGCCGATTCCCTAATCCAGTCCATCCCGATCGAGAGCCCTTCCATTTCCTCTCCAAAAAAATCCTTCATTTCATCTCGCGATTTCTGCGGAAACAAGTGTATCGATCTATGTTTAAACTTCCCATAGAGAATTATTTGGAGATTAGAGCTTACGTGGAAGTCCCTAAACATATCTCTCACACGCGGAGGAAGTCGTTAGCTAACTTCGCACGGGATGAAAAAAAACAAAGTAATATTTTAAACGAGGCGAAAAGAGAGATAAACGGACTGAAGTTAGCGTGATCCGATCCCAGATGATCTACCCCCGGAGCGGTCAATTTCCTGTACGCAACTTCACTGTCTTCTTCGACAAAACGCCGGTTATTTTCTCCAAACCAACAATCAATGTCCACATGCATGAAATGCACAGAAAATTAAGTATATACCAAGAAAACAGCTAAAATAGTAAACAAAGATGAAATAAGCAAGAAAAAAATGGCATCAAAGTACTGCTTCATTTGAGAAATTTTGCATAGCAATATGTATATTCATGTATATCTGAAGTGGTGAAGTTCAACTTTGAGAAAAGGTGCCACATCTAAGAAGAAACCATTTATTTCCAAACAAGGGAAAGGGTAAGATGACTTGGCACGGTAAGTCGTGCATCTCGGAAAATTCCCAAGGAGAAACGGACATGAAAAAAGTCTGACAATCTGTTTGTTATCCTTAAAGGGGGGTTCTCCTTACACCACTTTGTTTGGTCGGTGCCTCTGAGAGGCCATGGCTGTGAACGATGCCGCTGAGTCGGATGAAATCACGCGCCCATTACCTACAAAGTCTCCCAAACGGCATGGAGAAACGTTCTGGCGGGATAGCTCAATGGATAGAGCAACCGACCGGCAATTGGGAGACCCGGGTTCGTGTCCCGGTTCCGTCAGACTTTCTTCATGTCCGTTTCTCCTTGGGCATTTATTTCCAATAAATTCATGTTAGACATCTTCAGAAAACCGATTTTAACACACATATCCGATTTATGTCGCCAGAAGATGTTTACATATGTGACGATACTAACCGTCGCAATTATTATACTATATATTCTCTGGATATTACATGGTTTTTCCCCTTAAGTATGGCAATAAATTCATTTAAACAGCCTGAACAGCCCTTCATTTAGCCTCAATAAAAGATGTCTTAAACTTATTAATATATTTGAAGTTCGTGAATTTTCTAGTAATTATAAGTATCTGCAACAGCTTCTACGTTCATAAAATATACTTTATGAGTATTGGGCGTAATTATTTTGCAATTCCTGATAGCCAAAATGCAAAACGTGGTAATTCATATATCGAAAGTTCAAATCTTAAGATTCTCAAAAAAGCATTCTTTGGCATATAAAAAAATAAAATGTTGAACAATTTATAATAAAAATATAGAAATATGCCTATATTTATATAATAAAAATAATAGAAAACCTTGCAAAGAAACAGTACCATATAATAATAGTAATAAACATTCTTTGGCACTGTTAGAGGCTTTATCAAAATCAGCAAACCGACGAATGTAAATTAAATTTTTGAAATGATCACGGAAGGAAAAAGAAGTCAACACAAGCCCAATTCATTTCATTCCTTCATAATTTATTTCATCAGAAGAAAGCTCACGTTCTGCAGGATCCTATGCGAGTACCTACTACATATTATAAGGGAGAGGCCTGACTAAGGTGAAGCAGGATCACTCAAACACCTTTCCATCGTAACTTTCGACAATACACTTACACTAAAACTGAATTTATGTTCTTTAGTGTAAGTTGTTGTGTGTGCGACCCCGAGAATGTTCAACTATATCGACTACTTCTGTGTTTATTCCATTGATTTTGTATGTCTAATCCTGGATAAATTACATCCTTTCGAAGAATTTAGTAATGGAGAATGTCATGCATTGAGAACAAGTGCTAGTTTTTGCAGCACTTAAAGCAACCAAATAGTTCTATAAGGAAATGTAATATTCCTCATTATGTAAATGCTCTATGTATAACAGAATAATCTCAAAATACTCTAAAATAAATTTTATTTAGTCTCGTTACTTAAGTTATTGATGTGTATTTAGAAAATTAAAGGCCCAATTACGCGACCCTGGGGGAAATAAATATAAAATATTACCCTACTCATCTTATAAGGTATGTACAAGGATGCTTTGCTGTAGCTAGGGTCGGCCCAAACATTTGCGGACGAAAAATGTACACATTGGAGCCAAGAGTTCTGAAATCAGAACGAGACCATGCTTGTGGCGCGTTTTGGGGTACAACACATTTGATATTTACGAGCATTAAAAGTAATTAATCCTGACGGTGAATTGGAATTACTTAACTTGCTCATATATTCAAATTTCCCCTCACAGGAAAAAAAGCAGCTTTATGATTCGTTGTAGTAAAGAGGTCGGTTTCTGTCCATTAAAAGGGTCCCAAATCACATTTCGAACCTAGATGTTGATTGCAGAGTGAGGTGCCCTAGACAAATTAACTATGCTACAGAGTCGAAGTACGTGATAACGGAATAGCAATCTTCGTGCATTGAACAATATTTTCAAAACTAAACGAAGTCTTTCCTCTGTTTTTCATGTATTTTATTTTTTTTTGTAGTAAATACCTATGTAGAACAAAAGACAGGTGGAAGAGAGGCTCACTCGGGCCTAAAAGGGCCCACTCACAATTAAAGGGTCCAATAATAATATTTTAGACACAAGCGTGAACGGTAACGAGCTTACGGATATCCAACGGTAGCGCGTTCACCTCTGGTGAAAACATCCCCGGGTACGTCCACCGTTAGTGGCCCATATGCTCGAAATTCCCTTAGCTATCGAACCACCTTTAACAATATTACTAACAGCTGTAACTTATTATTTCCACATAAGTAAATGAAAAGCCAAACAAAATTGCTGTACTCATTTACCTTGCTCTTCTCTGGAAAGATAGCGAGTAGACTAAACGTTTGGATAGGGTGATTTGCTTGTAACGTTTCATTTTTATCGTAATTTTCTTTCTTTTGATGAAGTTACTTGCAAATGTGGCCCCTAGAACCCCCGCTTTTCCTGCCCAAAGAGCATGTCTATCTGTAGGATCGAATCTCAACGTGTGCTTTAACTCCCTCTATCCTCGCTGGTGGTGTACCGAAAGCCCACTTCAACATTCTTCAGCAAGAAACTCCGCTAAAGATTTGTCGAAATATCCTAGGTGAAGGGAGTGGATGGATAGGGCGCAGGCTCGAACACGGCCTCCTTAACAAGGAGGACACCGGCATCGTGTAAACAAGCGTTGATCATAAAGTGTGATTTTAACGATGGAAGAGGCGAAGTGCGACCACTTGCCTCCCCACGCGCCTCTCCCAAGCATTAATTCTCATTTATCCCCATTAAAAGTGTGAGAGCCTTCGTGCTCGGCGACAAAATGCTAAAAAGAGAAATGTTTTAAAAATATTTGGATTGTTATCACTATACGGCCATCAAGGAGTGTCCCACCTGAAGTGCGTTATACTGTTTATCTCTCCCCGACTGTCCGCCTCTGCGCGAAATACGACCGTGTTCTCTCGATGCTTTAAATTTTGATCACATTTGTCTCTTTTTAAATGTAATTCTGCGCTAATTGACGCGGAATTTCGCTGCGAATAGAGCGAATGTATGGCTTATATTTCATTAATGCGCGTAAATCAAGATGTTCGATCGGAGGTTCGCTCGGAAGATTTTATGTAAAATTAGGACGGAAAAGAAGTGCTTGTTTTATCGGTTAAAAAAATAGGGATATCGCAAATTGCTGATTTCTTAGGTTTGACTTGCGAAATTGATGCCTCAAAATTTATCTAATCGAAAAGCCCTTTTTTTCACGTTCACGCAGCTCTACATTCTACTCATTGACTATCCTTTATCTGGACAGGTGAAACTAACCTCATATTCTATAATATCGTTTTTCCAAGTATCTTTGAATTTTTACCTTAGTATTATGATAAACTCAATGAATTTTATCATATAACATTAACAAAGAATGTTAAAAGTAGTGAACTATTTAACTTCCGTTATTTCATCTTCACATATAGTATTTTTATTGATATTTTGATGCTTCCTAGTTTTGCAACATTATTATTTGTATTTCACAATGTTCTTTTTCTCTTTAATTTTTATGGAAATTCGTTTCCATTAGTTAAGTCTATGTAATTAAGTGTCTGTACCATTTTGTTTGCTTTTAGGTCTGATTTAATCTGCCGTTTCCTTAAAGCTTAGTCACCAAACAGTATATGCTTCGGGATTTTCACACCATTCTTCTTGCGAGTGTTTTCCTGTTGTGGTGTACTTTTTCCTAATTGCTTACTTAGGTTTTTAAGCCTACGAGTAACTTTTCTGTTTACTTTGTTCAAGCTATCTCTTTGAATTTCTTTATGACGATGGGTTAGGAGTTGTAAGAAGAGATTTAGTAGTCTCAATCTCACCCTAATAAAGTTGTATTGTAATTATTATTGTCTTTTACTAAGAGAAAAGATGCAAAAAGTTTTGTTTTTAGCGAAAAACCAATTTCTTTACACTTTGAAAGCCTTGAGAACTGTAACCCAGATATTGCCAACCTATGGCGTCGTACATAATTCCAAGTTGAGCATGAATGAGGACTGAAAGTAATTTTTTTAAACATTTTCCGAATAAACGCACAAATACTTTCGCAACACTAACGCTGAATTTGGTAAGCATTATAGTTATTATTATAATTTATGACGTGCCCTCAGATAACCATGTGGGTAACGTGTTCGACTTCGATGAACACGGTTCTGGGTACGATTCCTGATGGGGGCTTAATGACCTTAATGCGAAATGACCTTAGCCGTTGAAGCACTATTAAGACCTGATCCTAAGACTATATTATCGGGAGCATAATTGCTTTTTTGTTCGGATAGTTTCAAATAAAAATGACATAATTGACGTATGAGCTAGGAAAAGTTGACGACCCTTGCTGTAACGGAATCGGGGTGTTGCGTTAGAAATCCTTATGTTGGAATAAAAATGCAAATTTTTGGAGTAGTGAAGGTTTTGTACACAAACCTACACCACGGAATAACTTATTTTTCAATAGGCAAGCTAGCAAATCTTTAAGAAGATAATAAGGAAATAAAATGCTTATGCTTGCATAAAAGACACCGAATTTTAAAACTTTACTCTGAAAAGGAAGCGAATAACGTTAATACAAATGCTTAAACTCTCCCTGAGTCTCTTTCAAATTGAGTAGATGATACTATTAGCACAACAAAAAATCTTCATAAAGAATCATTGATAAAATACTGCATGCATTTCCTTTAAATACAAGGAGATCGATTCAAAATCGATGGTTCACGAAAAATATACAAATAAAGTTATTTTGAAACAGAATTTTAAATTACTATGGCTGAAAGAAATGCAGTTTTTAGACTCCCTCACATTCCACGATCATTGGTCTAAGAGCACTGACTGTTGGTAATTTTTGAAAAGAATAGAAATTTGATCGAAACTTTACCTTTCCTATAATCTAAATATGAGATGAATCTTTTTTGAATAAACGTATCATCTACGATGGACGAACTTTTCCTATTAGGTCAAAAGCATCCAGAAAAAAACACATTTATTTCTATTTTTTCACTCAATTATTTTTCTGTAACGAACAGTTCTGATATTGAATCTGATATTTTTTCACTGATAATCCTCATTTCACCCCGTTCCATTTTAATTTTCATTTTCTCACGAATACGAATAACAGTCTAAATTTCTCAATTATTACTGAAATACAAGACAAAGACTTGGTTAAAATACATATCGGAATTATTATTTTTTTATTTAATTACACTAGTACCAACTTTGCCTAAAACCAGTCTAGCGAGATAGAAAGTCATTCCTTATACAAGCTATGTCAATCAAGTAGCCTTATAGATTATATGAGATATAGCACAAAAATGAGGGAAGTTGATTATGAAGACTTTGAGGCACTTTAGTAAGTGAAAACAGCACGAGAAGAAAAGAATATTTGAGGATGAACCTGGGTAAGGTTATGCGAGGCATATAATGGTAGTTGTTAAGGTTAGGGATAGCGGTTGATAGTGGGACAGGCTTTGAGATTTTTAACAAACACTTTCCCGAATTATTGACCCAAGATGATGATGATGAGGACAAATTACTATCTCTTCTATGTTTCTAAATTCTCACTTCCCTTTCCCCTCCTCTTTTATCGTATCTTCTTTTCACCGAGGATTTTTCTCCGAAAGCTAAAGATTTTTCCTCCTCTTTTTAAGCACGGCTTAAAACTAATTGACTTCCGAGGTTTGTTGTAATGTATAGGGCATAACCTAGCTGAGTAAAAGGTTAGAAGAAACTTAGAAAGTAGACATAAATACATTTACGAACAATTCTACCGCAGTAAGAAATATGAAATATGTAATGATAAGAATGAAGATGCAACAATAACAGTGAAGTACGTAAATCAAAATGCAGAAGAATTCAACGTAAAATATTATCTTCAAGAAATATTCTTCTAAGAAAATCAAACCTAATAATATATGGAATAGAGTAAAGAGGAGATGGATATATATTCTTATCTATCCACATAACAAGAGAAACGAAAAAGTATTTTCTAAGCAAGGTGGAAGAAAAGAATAACAAAGGATAAGTAATAGAATCTACTTATATGACCTGGACCTTGTGGTAGTTCTCCATTATTAAGAATTACGAAAAAGATCACTTACACCTTTATCTATGATGATCTAAAACGGTATTTCCCAAACTTTTTAATGCTGCCGTCCTCTTGGATCCATATCAACGCCCCCAAACCATCATCAAACGAAAATTAATACCTGTAGTGCCATAGCTGAAGAAAGGTAAAAAGGAAATTAAACACTGTGATGATAAAAATATCCACCAAATTACTGTATGACAATTTTCTGATGCTGCATCGATACCACACATCCAGTAGAACTATATTGAGAAAGAAGGATGGCTGGCAATAGGAAAAATTCTTTTTCGTCCAGCCCCCCCTAGATTAGACAAGCGCCCCTAGGGGGGCGGCAACGCCCACTTTGGCAATCACTAATCTAAAGCGTCGAAACTGTGAGAAAATCCAAAACAAGGATATAAGAATATATAGGATTAACAACCATTTTATTAAAACTTTAGGGAATAATTTAACTCTATTTGAAGTACTTAGAGATAGGATAACTAGGGAAGTAAATTGATAGAGTTAGTAGGCGCTGAAAAAGGAAGCGGGTCTTGCACTATAAAACTGTGCTTGATTGCCATGGCAATCGATACATAAGCTGAGAAATCAGGAATTTCAGTGAACTCCTTAATTTGAAGTCAATTTCGAAAAAGTGTGCCGAAGTTCTTCATCATCGCCATGTTTTCACGCCTCTCTGACAGAGTTCTTCTCCTCAGCTTTGTCCATTCGTCGCATTTCTTGTTCTTAATGTTTTTTCTTATTTTTCCAATCCAATTAACATGAAAACGTTAAAAAATGGACTCATATAGGTAGAAAGAGGAGACAGGATGGTACTTTTTAAAATATAAAAAGTACCATCCTGTCTCCTCTTTCTACATGATGGAATTCCGCCACATCTCGCCTGACTCTGTGAATTTGACTCATATAGGGTTTATCGGGATAATTCTCAAAATTAAAGAATCAAGCTAACACACCTCTGTTTACGAAATGGGAGTCTCATAGTCATTCATTTGAGCTTCTTCTAATTATCTAACAACTAATATTGCCATTCTGATACCTCTCCTCTGTGGAAATGCAAAGTTGAGATTCTTATATTTATAAATTTGGGCACCGACACTAGCAAGAGAATAACATCGCGAATTTGAAACTTTCTTTGCGTATTTCATGATTCCTTGCTATGATTGAGTTTCCGTTCTCATTTCACCAAAATAAGATAGTTATTTATTTAAATCGACAACCAAATATCTACAAAAGATTTATATTTGGCATACATGAGAATTTAACTCTGCATGGACAGGAAAAAACAAATCGGCGGAAGTAGGTCGAATTCTATTCGAAAAATATTAATAACGATTTACAGCTACAGTAAACAATCGTTTACTAATAGCGAAAAATCGGATGCCTTAAAATAATTACTCTTAGAATTTTCTTTTTGTAGCTTGTCTGCTATTTTTTCAACGTAAAGGGTAAATATAAACAATATAATACAATGAAAATAAAAATAGCGATGTTACAATGAGTAACAATAATAAAAAAATGATTTTATAAAAAGAGGTTTGCTAGAGATAGGATGGCAACAGATGAAAAAAAAGGAACGGAATGATTCTAAGCAAGAAATTGTTTTCTCCGTAGAACTAGATGCATTGAAGGTTTGAGTGTCACATAAATCCACGGTGAGAATCAATAGGTAAGGGAAAGGATGAAAGTTGTGAGCTTGCAGTGAGTGAATACCTCGTTCCTAGCGTCGCATAGAGACAAAGAGCGATTGATGTAAACATTCCGCGGCATTGGAAAATAGCTTAAATTGAGCTATTTCTGATATCCAAAAGACAATTCTGTGCCATGGAGCCAATTTCCTTAGCTTAATGAGAGAGGCACCCTTATGGAGGATTCGACTAAGAAACTATGCGATGCACTTCAACAAGACTCATTGTTTCATGTTCACCGGTCAGAATAACAGTCCCCATGTTTTCTTTCGAAATAAGCATTTTAGTAGTTTCATCTGCAAACAAAACCCCTCTGTACTTTCTTAGTCTTAGATCTTCTCTACAAACACCTGTTTATATTTTCGTAGAATCCCTTTCATTTTCCAAACTTCGTCCTGCATCCCTACGTATACCCTAGTGCTCTCAATCTCCTCTCAATTGAGACGATTCATTTATACACCAACACTATTCATCCATACGTTCAATATTAAATCTTTTTTCAGTTTCTTTTGCGCTTGTTTCCTTACAGCTCTATCAAATATTAATACGTTCAAAAAGCCCCAGGAAGACGTTCATTGTGGAGTTATTTTCGATTCTTATTGTTGAACGCGTGAGCTTTATGAAGCTGTCCATTGTTAGGTTCTTACAACAATGCTACGAAAAAGAGCTATTCTGTAATTACCTGGAAGACGCTCATTGTCAGGTCATTGTGTATTCTTATTGTTGAGCACGTGAGCTTTGTTCAGCTGTACATTGTTAGGTTCTTATAACAATGCTGCGCAAAAATGCTACTCGGTAAGTCCCAAGAAGACGCTCATTGTCAGGTTATTTATTTCTTCCTATTGTTGACCGCGTGAGCTTTTCGAAGCTGATCATTGCTAGACCCTTACAACAATGATTCGCGACGATAGCGCTCGGTTATATTCAAGTTAGAAACATTTCCAAACGCTGCGAAGCTCGATTTCGGGAATTATCCGAACGTCTCTTTTTCTTCCTCCAACGTTACTCACAATCAGTCCACACCGGTTCACTTCGTCTAGCATCCAAATCACTCCGAGCTCAATCTAGTATTTCATACACTCGAACACAGACATATATGCGAATACTTTGATTTCGGGGAAATTTCTGAACATCGCATCTTGACTCGCTGAAAGCCAATCAAAAGAGGAAATACTTCGAGCAATTCCTCAAAATCAGTCCATTTGGAGCAATCGATTCATTCTTTCGAGACACACCGAATGCATTCGCGTAACAATGTTGCTCCGATGATTGATACAGAATGACTTTGGAATATTGGACAAATACGGGAGCATGTCCTTAAACGCTATTTATGGTCCTGCTTCGTCGCATGTTCTCCGCGTGCCGATGGATAGCCACCGATAAAGAGCTCATGTTTCTTAATCCGGGAATGAAAGCTTTGATTGTAAAACAAAAGAGCAGAGCGCCGCGTATGGCGACTTTCATTAATAACCTCTCGAGCGAGGCAAGCAAATAAAGACGCATGGACGCCGTGTTTTCAAAAAGTATCGGAAACGCTTCGCCTGTGTTTTTTCCATTGCTCTCCTTGATCCCAATGCGTCCATTAGTCCACGTATAACTCTTGTCCATTTTACGGCGCCCTCTTACACTTACACGCGTTTTCGATTTGTACACTCGATGCCGGACAATCTGTCGGCATGAGGAATTAGAACGGGCCCCTAATGAGAGGGACTTTCGTCAAACTGTTAATTACTGCTCTGTTGGATCGGCCTCATCGGACACGAGAGGAATCTCAAAGGTACGATTTCAAGCAGAGAAACTATGCGATGCTACTGAACGAAGTTGCAAATTTTACAGAAAAGGGCTCTCGCTTTCCTTTGGTGATGAAAGGAACTTCGCGTGAGGAATGTTACTGTTCTCCTCTGGCATAGGTGATGAAGGAGGTCTTCCCTAGAATCACTCGGGGTAACGATGATTTTAGACTTCGAATAAGGCACCAAAGAGAGATGCAAACATGTCGACAATCATAGATACAGCCATCCCAGCTGTTAACCACGAAAGAATTTAACATCTACATCGACATTAATACCCTACAAGCCGCCTTTAGGTCCGTGGCAGGGGGTGTCAAAACTAAGTGTTCAAGTTACCTCTTTAGCTTATAGCTGTCGCGTATCGTTCGAGGAAAGAATGAGTCCCTAAAATGACTAGTCCTCGCATCTATTTCTCTTATTTTACGCTCATTCTCGGATCGGCCGAAGTAGCTTGGGGCTAACATAATACCAATTATGCCTTTCGCAAATGTACTTTCTCTGTATTCATCAATCAATCGCAGCGTAGCTTCTAATCTCATTTCTTTTAAGGATTCCCAACCTAGATGTTTAGAACAACCCAACCGGTGTTTTCACCCCCTGCCACACACCGTAAGGCGGCTTGCAAGGTATTTATGTAGATGTAGATGTAGATCTGAGAGCATTTTCGTAATGCCTGCTTTTCTACCGTAGCACATTTCAACGAATCGTATTGCTCTTTCTCGAGTTCGCGAATATACGTCTCATCCGCTGGATCCCTTATACTCGCCGCATGTTCCAGATGGTGCCTGACTAAGGTGAAGTGTAATTCCATCGAATTTGCATTAGTTATCTACGATAAGGAGCTGGAAAGTGTTAATGGGTTCCTGGATAGCCAAGTGGGCAACAGCTTCGATCTCGGTGGAATCGGTCCCGGGTTCGATTCCCGGTGGTGGCCTACGCGCGAAATGGCCTCCGCTGGCCCACTTTTAACGATACTATTACTGCCATACTAAAAAGTGTTAAGGTGGGCTAGACACATTACATGAATCTCCTTTGAAACCTCCAAACTCTTCATTTGCCCTCCATGTGCCTTCAGCAGTGCTGCTACAGGTCTCCGGAAAGTACATCAATACCTACGCATGGTCCCCGCAAGATGCTTTTCCACGTGTGGCATAGAGTGCGCGCACCGTTAAGCCTAGTCGGTTACTATCGCGTATCGTTCACGAAAAAATTAAATTTTCGATCAATTATTCCTCGCCTCTATTTGCACATACGATTCTTATCGCAGTATCTGAACGTCCAGAATTACAGGGTGAACGCACAATATCTATCACGTCTTGGAGGAGGTAACTACTAAAAATTTTGAATAGAAGGGACGCATGATGTTTTAAGTATTAAAAGGCAAATTGTGCATGGATGCATAGATGTAGCGAAAGATGTTTTCGAAAACAGTAGAGTGAGGAATATTTCGAATAAACGAGGCGATCAAGAGTAGTTTCCTTTCCCCGTAAGGTAACAAATTGACGTCAATGGCGGAACTTCCGAATATAATTTAATAGAAAGTTCAAAACTGTAGTTACTTTATCGGTTCTGTTAGAGACTATGTCAAAAAAGTTTGCGAAGGGACGGCCAAAGATAAATTTGAAGAACATACGAGAAGAAAATAACTTAACGGACGTAACCCCAACTTCACTTCATCAAAGGAAGCGTAACTTTTGAACAATTATGTAAGAAATACAATCCTTGAATGGGCCTTTACCTACAATTACATTGGTAGACTCCATCCGACAATCAGTGTGTGGCATGGTGTGTAATCATCCAGCGATCGACTACTTTTTTTTTATTTTTACAGCGAATCAATGAAGGAAATAATGCCAATAATTTGTCTAAATCTGTATCTCTCTCATTATTAATTATATAATATTATAATAACAATGTAATACAATAATAATGTAATATAATATAATAATAACAATATATTATTGTTATTATTATATTATATTACCAAATTGTTTGTTGGGGAAATACGGTAGTTTTCCGTCTTTGATATTTCACTATAAATTATTGAGAAATCTGCAAATATTCTAACATTGTAGTTTATCCCTTATTTTATTATCCATTTATTACTTAAGGTATCGATGTGACATAAGAAGGGTGACAGTCCTTTCGCCTTTTGTGAAAGCGGTCCCGGGTTCGTTTCCCGGAGGGATCCCATTAGTGTGAAATAATCTCAGCAGCAGAACTACTAAGAAAATCAAGAATAAAACCCCGAGATTTGGAGTTATGAATCGAGCTAAAAACTATTAGAATAATTTTTCTACGATTTAAGAGTATTTACTGGGCCTATGACGACAAAATGGCCGTTTTGATACTTCACGGAACAGAGTTAAGGCGCTCATTGCTCCTTTACTTTGAGTATTGGATGAAATGGTTCCGAATGTTTCTGGAACCGCCCCCTGGAGAGCCACACATACGTGTTTCCCGGCAAGTCGCACAGTTGCAATTCATGCGACACTTAAGCAGAGTCCAAAAATCAATATCCAATTTTTCTACGATTCCCATCATACCTTCGCTTTCCGCTAATCTTCCGCGCGGCGAATGGGAATAGTTTCTTCTAGGAGAGGAGTGGAATTGGGTGTGGGGGGGCAAAAGGGGGAGGAGAGAAGAAGGGGGTTTTGGAGGACCTCTCTGTCGCAGAACGGAAAGCGGATAACAAAGTGTCGCGAAAAAATATCTGCTAGTGTGTGTGTGTGTGGGAGGAGATGATGAACGGTGGGTTTTAAAAATTCGACAGGACACCTCGGCCGGCCCCCGAGTTCATTAAAGGCCAAGAATGATGGCTAAAACACGCCGATACACGTGTACGGTCATTTGCGAAAACTGAAGCGGTGATTAAAAATGGCGGTGGACAGATTGAGATGCCATTCCTCCACCGACGATACTCGCCCATTATCTATTCGCTTAACGAATTATTTACCATGGGAAAGCCAACCCCTCTCTCCTTCCAAATACTCCTCCGAAATGTACGACGGAAATAAAACCTGGTTCGATTTCTTTGACGGAATGTATCGGCATGACCCTTTATACATATGCGAACACATTCATACGGAGTTGCGCAAAAATAAATGCCTTCATACGAACACATATGTGGGTATGTGAGAACGTTTATATTTCCACTCTTTTTTCCAGGTGATCATTCTATATTATTTATTTTTGCAAAAGAAGTAACACACCCAGGACTCCTTCATTTATCCGTCGATACTTCCAATGTAGTCTCCCAAATCTTCTCTCTTGCCAGGTGACTTAATTTTAGAAAATTCTGATGTATCTTTTTGTCAAACCCTTCGCGATTCTTATTAGTAAAACCCATCCGGGTATAGAAATAAAAATCGCCAAAGAAATTAGCTACTTGTCTCATTATCGTGTGACAATAACATAAAATCTAATTCTGCCATGAGAAGGTTGTCTGCAATACATCATC
This sequence comes from Ladona fulva, assembly GCA_000376725.2. Taxonomy (NCBI): domain Eukaryota; kingdom Metazoa; phylum Arthropoda; class Insecta; order Odonata; family Libellulidae; genus Ladona; species Ladona fulva. The sequence goes on along the minus strand of KZ308202.1, from coordinate 519,132 downwards.
ATCAGCCATTTAAAATTTGACTTCGGGTGTAGGTCTCCGCATGTTTTCCAATTCTCTCAAATTTTAGCTTCTCTTTGCCATGTTACTTCTAAGCACTAAATAAAGCCTCTGTTCCATCTGATATAGGTAAAAGGTTATGTCAAAATATTTTGACACCATAAGCAATATATAAACATCATCAACCCCTTTCACGGGTTACGTTGTTAGCCTGTTCCGGCAGCAACAGTTTAGCGACTCCCAGCATTTCTTTGGTCTTCCAATACTTATTTTACTCTTCATTTTCTGTTCTATCTTCGTAAAAATTTTCTTCTTCCATTCGTTCTACGTGAACCTTCCGGTTCTTCCTAATTCGTTTAATTTTTCCACTTGTGTCTTGAATATCTATTTCTCTCCCGTTATCTTTATTTGTTAATCTCCCTTATCTAATGCATATCATTATAATCTGATCTGAGACATCGCATTCCATAAGATTGCACCTCTATTCCTTTCTCTGTGTATCCAGCACCTCTATTTGTATAAAAGAGCATTTCCTTCCGTTTCTCTTTTGATTCTTGCGGGAACCTCTTGGTAAAATTGTAACGAGTTGCTTAGGCCCTTTTCTTTCTCGTGAATGTTAACAGTCTCTTATTTCAATCCCATGTCATTTTACTTCAATTAAACCAAAATCACTCGATTTAGTGGAAATATTAACGATCTCCTTCCTAATGGGCCTATTCTTTCCTAAATTTAACTCTTTATATAAAAAATATGAGCATTTTGACATACATTTGGGTCCCTCCTTCGAGAGAGGGGTACTCCCATCCACATGGCACTTTAAAAATGTATGTACGTTACATACATACATACAATGGAGGGTAAGATGAATCCTTCCAAACTTCTGTATCGAGTTTTCTTCCTTATCATCCTACTCTTCATTTCAGAGGATCCTTCTACTTAATTTGTTATCAGATAATCCTTATAGACGACGATATTCATTTCCACACATATTCCGTTTGTCTTCTTTGATGTAGTCGCCCACATCCTTAATTCTTTATGATGAGTGAAGGAATTTTAAAAGTCAGGAAAAGATGAAAATGAATTTTTACTTGCGTATACTTGTGAAGAAAGTCCTGCTACCATATCTTAACGAAGGAAATATTTTTCATTTGTCTTTTGGTACAAGATGGAGAAGTAATTATCTTTCATTTACCATTGTCTAAGTCTTACTCGTGGCTGTGATGATATGAACGCTACTGAGGTATGAATGATGCCAAATTACGGCATTAGTTAAGGTTTCTTCTTATGAAATGATACAAAAACTGTTACTCACAGAAATTCTATGGTTCACTTTTGTGGACTTGTTCCGCTTATAGCATTCTGTCTTAGTGAGGAAAGCAATGGCAAACTAACTCATTCCTCATCTTGCTTAATGAGCCTCATCTCCTTCTCATAGTTATTGGTAGTTAATGATGGAGGGGATGAGGCTCCAAACGGCCTTCGGGCTAAATACTTTACAAATATATTAATAAAGTAAGCAGATGCACTAAGACCCAAGTTTCAAGGAAAGACGTAGCATATTACCAGAGGAATGGCTTGATTTACGAATGCTGTGTAACTTGTGTATTGATAGACACTGAAGCTTCGCGGTAACGTATTAAATTTAAAATTTGCTTTCTTCGCCTTAAAGAAGAAAAAAAGTTAAAACGCTTACCCGGCTGGAGACCCGAGAACGATTCTTTCTTCTACAAAATACATTTTCCTGAGATGAAGAATACGACTAGTTTCATAAAACTTGGTGATGTCAATAGATGGACGAAACTAGTCAGATTCTCCTTTACACGAGGAAAATATATTCTTTGGAAATTACAAAGCTCTTTTCTTTCTAAGTATATCACCCTTCCACAAAGTCGAGATTTAGAATATCAGATTTACGATGCTATTCCGAAAATTAATTAATCCACGAGACATCTATTGTGCATGCTCATTTCAAGTAGACAGTTTCAACTTTAGAGATGTGATGTACAAAGCAGAGGCTGTATTGGATTTGAGAGAGTGAAATAGCTGTAAATTAAAGAATGTTATTCAAAATACGTAGTAGCATCTGCTCTCAATTCAATTTTCACAATTTTCAGAGGGAAATTATACACAATTTTTATTTAAAAAGTGATTAAGTAAATGACTACGCTACCCGTATACTTTATCTATTAACGAATAGGTATAACTTTGAATCAAAATATCAATACAAAAATATCTAGATTAGTCATGCACAAGAGAAACACGATCATAATAAACATCGCAATTTCTATCTAGCATAGAATGTGATGTAGTGCTTTTTTTTCGACTAGATAAAATACGCTTATTATCTATGATGAAAATATCGAATCTAGCCTACGTCATAATTTTGAAGCTAGCAAAAATATTGCTACAATTTCGTTTGTATTTTGAGTTAAACTAAATCATTGCAAATTCAAAAATTTAAAGTTCACGTTAAAATGCTACTCTTCATCCAGGACCGGCCATCTACCAGGGATGTGGGTATAAAATTTGTACCTTCTTTGCTTCCTGCACCCATGTTAATTTTATAAATAAAGCATCATCTTTGACGTGCAAAAATGTCTATAGATGAATTGCTTACCTTATGCTAAAAAAGAGAGCGTCTTTCAAATGGGTCCTTTAAAAACGGGAACCAATATACTAGGCATCTACGGAACCCCCATCTTGGACGGCTCTGATAATAGCTCTTTCAGCACTTATTTCTTGAGTCTCCGCTGAGGAAAATTCCACCCAATTCCAAACAGGATAGGTTAAGAAAATAGAGATAAAAATATAGGATTTAATTAAGTTAATTTGACTATAATCAGGATGTGGGTGTAAGAGAAGGAATCTTTGGAATGAGTGAAGAATTTGACCGAAAATACTGTTACTTTAGACTACGTATAGATTATACGTTGATATATTCAGGTAGGCGTTGTATCTGAAATGGTGCAGAGAAAGTCGGTTTGTTGTGGTCGAGTATTGCAACGATAAATCGGAAAGCAGTTTCAAGCTGCTCCTTGTGATTGGATGGGTATCTTTCAAAGAAGGAACATGTGAACGTGGGTTGCATGTGCTCAATGAACTCCGAGTTTTAACCTTCTTGGAAGATGAAGCATATGTTACATTGGATGATCATATAGCGGAGGGTAGATCATGGACAATAGGACCAACAGGATAAAATAAGACGAAACATTAGAAAGGGAAAGATATGGATAAAGGACGTGGATGAGAAATGGAGAAGAAAATGAAGATATGGTGAGAATAAAGTATATTCAGTTCAAAATTAACAGATGAATCTCAATGATCACGTTTTGTGACTTCGAGGAGGGAATTTAGTGAATGGATCAAATTTTGCCGTTGAATTTAGTTTATAAGCGAATTTCAGGAGAGCTGAAATATTGAAAATTAGTAATAGTAATATTTAATAGTAATTAATAGTAATTATTGTCTTCTTTGGAGAGTTAGTCCACTTTGATAGTTCAGTCAGTCAGTTTAATCTGATAGTTCATCTAGCGTCGTGAAATTCTTCGATAACTACTTAGGAAAATGTTACCATATAATATATATAATTTCCGATCATTCACACTGATTGCTGTGAAGTCTTATAACTACGGTGGAACTGTAGTTGATAGACGCATTTCATGCAGTAGATTTTGTAGAGAAAATGAAGTAAATGACGATCAAGTGTGGAAAGAATTTAACACGAATAAAATAGAACTTCCATGAGAAACCAAGCTGTTCAGGGAATTAGATAGTTTCATTTTGATAAAATATACCGAGACGACCTAGATGTTGCGAAAATCCATAAAAGAAAAAGGATGTTTACTTATCTCAAAAATTTAATTAATGACTACCAGTCTCGGCGTTACAATTACGTTACATTGTTACATTAAAATTTTCGGCGTTACAATTATGTCACATCGTAACGCCAAAACTAGTAGTGATTAATAAAACGGTCACTCTTCTTCCGCATACCCTCAATTTTCAACTCTATATCTTCCAATAAAAACTCGATCCATTTTATCTACTTCTAAAATCAATTGTAAAAATGATTGCAAGAGACTGATTCGGGTCTCTGTAACGCTGATCACTTTAATTTTGTTATTGTTTTATTATTTGTATTACTGTTTAAAGTTGTCGATCGATTTTATCATTATTGTTGATTGTCAACCGTAATTGGCCCAGTACTGTATATTGATGTATTATTAATAAATAATTTTTTTAATAAAAATGTTTGTGGAAAAATATATATCCTTCCTCTCTCTCTTTCACCCTTGAGGATAATTAGTAAAACATCCTTCAGCAGGTCAAGGTTCCTAGCACACATAAAGGTTTACAGTTTCCTTTGTTGTCCTTTCATCTAAAGATTCTTTACTTGATCAAGTAACAACAAAGATTGAGAACCAAGTTCACAAAGTTGAATGAAGGTCAAATTTCCTGATATCCTACAAAAAGGAAAATGATGAATATTACGCTCATTCAGATATTTCAGCAGGAACAGATATAATTTCAGGGTTAACAATCATACATTACTTATATTTATGTAATTGTTGAACTACGATTAAAAAGGCTATCAAAAATAACAGGGCGATATGGTGGAAATCCCTGCTCAGACGAGATATTACCCTCCCAATCGGCGGGGGGTAGATGGTGTACCTTAGCCGCCTCTTCGAATGCAGCTACAAGAATAGTGGATATCCACATGCTTTGGCGCACTTTCCAATCGGTTGTTCTTTTGTTGGGCAAGATAGATCAGCGGGCGCTCTCAAACCAGTCACGGAGAAGGAAGCGAGGTGGGGGAGGGAGAGCCGTTCGGGGGAGGGGGCGCTGTGCGTGTGTGCGCCTCAAGTGATGGTCGCCCTGTTGGAAATGGACGGACTCTCGGCGGGCGTTATCCGCTCACTGGAACCGAAGCCTCAACTCAATCAGAGTGAAAAAAACCAAATGCATAATTTATTTCTGCGAGGCCATTGGAGATCCACCCCTCGCCACTGCCTCCGGCTCCCGAAAATGGAATATTTTTGGTAGGGATTGAACCACCCCACACCTATACATCTCCCCCCGCCGAGATCCTCTCTCACACCCCACAAAGAAATTCCCTCTCGATTTATACATATGCGTGCGTGTGTGTACGTATAAGTATATGCGTGTGTGTGTGTATGTACGAATTCGCAGGGGCGTCCTGAGAGGTCACGGAGGACGCTCTGCTTTCGTTCGCGGAAAGGTATTCTTGCGTCTTAATCCTGCGCGAGTCTTCTAATTATCAGTACTTGTAACAATGCTGTGCGACAATCAATTTTCTTTTCCAATTCTTGCAACAATGCTGTGCAACAATGAATTTTATTACGAATTCTCGCAACAATGCTGCGCAACCATTGCTCTGTTTTATTTTGGCTTGATATTCTTAAAGAGCTCACGGATAGCCAATAGGGCAACGCGTTCGCCTTCGGTGAGAGCGGTCACGGGTTCGATTCCCGATTGGGGCCTACATGCGAAAATACCTAAGCTGGCGAAGCTCTTTTAACTCCGTTACTATTAAGATATTCTGAGAAGAGATAAAACTTGATTTTGAGAGCTTCATGAATGTCCTCGGTACATATATTTTACATAACATTCTTGTGTCCTTGTGAAGTAGTACGGAATGAACCACAAACTTTGTTAGCGTTGTAAGGTGGCTATTGTCTGCGAAACGAAGAATTTTACCATAAAAAAGTATGGAAGCCGTGCAACTTTTGATCTCAAATAAAACCGAGCGCTGGATGAAAGCGCTGGTCAAGCGGAAGACAGAGTGGTCAGCCAATGGAAGATAAAAGATTGCGTGGGGACGTCAATGGGAATGAGTAGAAAAGCACGTGATTTTTCCTTCTCATAGTTTATCGGCAGGAAAGTGCGACGATACACGTATAAACATGGATGGGAAGGACAGACTCGACATATGCGAGTGGAAAGAGCTCCTTAACGAGTGAGCAATTCTAGCCAAGTCAGCACCACGCTCCGTCCCCTCTGCACTGCGCCCCCCCAGTTCTTCTCCCCCCCGAATGAAAAAACTCAGTCGCTGCAGCTAATCGTGAATGATAATGGCGCTCCCCACCGACACACGCTCGGCTAATTGGAAAAAATCGCGGATGCTTCTTCTCCACCCCAAAAAAAAGCTTCTATTCGCCCTTTCATTCACTGCCCAAATATTCTTATTAACATTTTTATTCCTATTTTTCGAAAGCGAGCGGTGAATTTCTCGGTCGAGTTTGGATTTTGACCGATCGCTAATCTCTCACAAGCGATAGTCTCCTCTATGGTATATTTCAAGCGCAAAATACTGAGTGCCTTTCAAGAGAGGGTTATGCAAGAACTATTGGAGGTAAAGTGTGTTAACAGTTGGGTTTTCGATCGAGCAGGAATCCTGTCCGTTCTCGGGAATTTTCCAAGTTTTCCCATACTCGAGTCCCGAAATAATTTTCAAGAATTCCGGTATATGTATATACTGGGTTCAAAGAGTGTATACACTCTTTGAACCCAGCAATACTCTCAGTAGAGGATCTGGACTCTTTGTGGGTGTCTTCCTGAAAAGGAAACATTTTTCTGTGATCAAAAACACCATAGTTTTTTCCTCCGCTAAATCTTTCTTTCCTTCTTTTAATTCTATTTCTACGTCTCTGTAAGTATCCTGCAAGCCGCCTTTCGGCGTGTGGCAGGGGGTGCATTCACCATGACTCTATTTCCCTAATCGATTACTTTCGCGTATCGTTTGCAGAAAAAATGAGTTCTTGAATCGATTCGTTCTAGCATCTATTTCCCTGATCTTTCTCGCATAATCGGAACGGCCTATGTAACACGGTGAACGCTTTAGATCGGCTACATCATCCGTGAATGTGCTTTCTCTAAATGTATCCAGTAAATTAATCCTATGTTGAAATCTTCTAAAGATTCCCATCTTGTGTCCTGAAGCATCTGAGTGACGCTCACTGTACTTGTTAAACCATGTCCACCGTACTTGTTAAAATCTGTAACTACATCTATACGTATCTGCTTCATCATCTGGAGCTACATCTACATTGAAACCCTGCGAGCCTTTCGGCGTGTGGCAGGGGATGTAAACGCCAAGCGTTCGAAATACCTCTTTAGCTTAATTCCCAAGGAGAAACGGACATGAAAAAAATCTGACGTAACCGGGACTCGAACCCGAGTCTCCCAATTATTCCAATAGCTCAATGGATAGAGCAACCAACCGACAACTGGGAGACTTTTTTCATGTCCGTTACTCCTTGGGAAATCTCTAAAACGACTTATACTTGCATCTACGTATTTCTCCCATTTTATGGATACTGGATATTATCTATTTCAAAATCGTACATCATTTTATATATTCCTATTTTTGCATCACATTCTGACAAAGGTTACATGGAATATAGAACCTTCTATTCCCTATTTCGTCCAATAAATACGTTTGTATTGTGTTGTAAATAAAAAAAAAGAATTAAAAAATAGGTACATGAACGTAACTCGAACCCAGGTCTCCAATTTCCGGGCAAATATTCCATTAGAACACCTGCTTGGGTTAGAATTCTTTCCCGGTTATTGGGAGACCTGGGTTCGATTCCCATTCATGTCGATATTTTTCACTTCTCTTTCTTTTTGGGTTTCCAGTCGTACGTCTATCCGTATAAAGTCCAATACCATTCCCTCATTATGGAAATATATTAATTACTCTTTCTTTCTATATTATCGCTCTCAAAAGTTACTTTCTTTATACTGCATTAAACCCTTCGGCCATTCATCGATCACATTGTTCACCTTTTGATGTAGACAAACATTTTGCAAAACTATTGCAGACATTCATCTGCTCATCTGTGCCTCATAGCAGTGTTTCCAAAGTGGTGTGCCGCGGCAGGTCTAATGGGAACAGAACCTATTCCTCTTATAACTCACCAATCGAGTGATTCACCGTCCGCTCTTGGTGTGCCGCCTTATAAGTGTAATTATAATTGTGTAATTATTTTTTTTATAAGTTCAGGATTAATTATAGGCTTTAATTTGTCCGGTATTTTGTTATTTAATTCGACTCTATTGCTAAAATATTTTACAATTCTTCCTCGAGTGTATACCTCGAATTCTTCTTCTCCCTCGAATGTATCTTCCTGGAATGTATACTAAAAGGTTAAAAGACTTTAAACGAAATAATGCGTGGTTTAGTGTACCGCTAAGTTTGAGATATTAAGTAAGTCCACAGTGGAACAAAATGTTTAGAAGCACTACCTTAGTGACTCAGTTTAGCTCCGTTTAAATAGAGACGCAGGTAAACAGTTTTAGAAAACTGTGTATCCCATGGTATATTTAGAAGTTCAATTCTGTAGATATGACAGAGTCTTTAACTTTAACATTACTTCAGTCATCTTCGCATGGAAAGTATTAAATAAATGCACCGACTTATGAGAATTTTACTTAACAACAACTGGTTACCTAATAACAGATACATTATCTTGTGCTGTGAGGAAATTAGTTATATATAATGCAGTTAAATACAATTTTGTTGACACTGGAATACTCCTGGAATGAAATTCCTAAAAATGAACAACATTTGTGAAAGTTTTGCAAATTAAAGTTTCTAATGTCTTTAAACTAATATCGCAGTACACAATTCATCCATACTTATATTATAAATGTATCCATGTAATGAGAATCTGGAAAGAGTTCACTCCGTGTAAACATATACGCAGACAGATGTTAGGAATAAGGACATCAAAACCTAGCCTAAAAATCATCCGCGTACCCCTTTCAAAGTCCACCAGTTCCTTCTAGGGTGTGTATACCCCAGTTTGAAGACCAGTGACCATGGAACTCTTACTTACTTCTACCAAAAGATTAAACTAACCAAATAGAAATATGCTTCGGATCAAAAGCAGTGTATAAAATGTATTGGAAGAAAGATTTTTAATGAAGATGGGACCACAACGATTCTGAAGGATGACCATGAAAGTGTTGGATTACATGAAATGTTAGAGTATTAGATATCGAAGAAGATGTGATGAATTTTTCCGTTCCACCTTTTCTCTTTATCTGTAATTTTCGTGTATGGTTAGCGGGGAAAAAATGAATGTCGATCTCGGTGGCGGAACGGTTAACTTTACAAAGGCGAGGTCCTGGGTTCGAATCTCGGATAACCGGTTTATTCCTGGTTGGGGCATGGATGTTTGTTTTCGTAATCTGCCTCTGTAATTGTATCAATCATTAAAGCGGTGCAACAGGGGAAACCTGTTTTCGTTGCGGAAAAGATTACTATAATTCGATTTGCCCAGTGTTATTAGAGTCATTTCTGCGAAATTTTAACCAGCAAATTTGATTGGATCTAACCAGTGGACATTTCTTATTCTCGTCTCTTATCCTTACTTATTTAGGGAACTTTTGAGTAAACTGAAATGTTTGAATCCCTTAGAATGTTCCACAACATGTTATAGACTGATCGCAGTTTTCGTTTTCGTTAAAATCATATAAAGAAAATTACTTTGAAATATCACTATTATTAATCTATAAGGAACACGGCTGCGGTAAGACATTAGACTTCGAGAAAAGCTCCAAATAGCCGCTGTTCGCGAGCAAACTAACCGTTGAAAAATTCCAACGAGCAGTGGTCGCGCTTTGTAAGTATTGTTCTCAATACGTATTTCGACAACTATGTTGCCATTTTCGGGAGAGAAGAATAACTGTTATACTAATGTTTATTATTGATCAAATCTAATGAATACCATTAGTACTGAAAGGACATGCCTTATAATCTATCTCCTGGTTTTCTTGTAATATCTCACTAGGCTACATGGTGCTGTGGATGCATGATCAAACGTAGTGATGTATAATATCATCTTCACCTTCTATGAATTGAAGGATTATTAATAATTGCACATAATTAACAGAAAATACAGAGTAACAAGAAAATTAAACGCAACTCTGCAAATGTCATAAAAAACTAACGTTCAACTAACTATTCAACTAACAGTTTATAATTTGAGTTATTTTCTTCACCTTGACAATTCCAGGACAATTTAACAAGGGAAATGCGCTGTAGAACTTGAGGAAAACGTTTGATATAAACGGTAACAATTACCTCCACGTACTACATGAGTCGCTGTACTCAATAAAGAACAGATAATTTTTGTCATTACTCTCTATTATTATTGGTTAATAAAGAAATTAATTAATCATAGAAAAAAGTGATTACTGACCACTTAAGTGACAAGATTTAAGGTAATTCTATGAGCATGAGCATTTGAGTGACGCTCACCGATATGTAGTAATATTTTCCGTAACGAATAGCCTTACGCTCTACCTTTTCTAATTCATGAATACCTATAACAATTGTCGGCCCCATACACTACATGCACACACAAGGAGAGGCCTAACTAACGCAAAGTAACGCGGTATTTTCCTTCGCTCCTACCGACTAGTCTCCAAACGAATCCGAGTTTCTTAAGTGCTCAAGTACTCTGTGCTATTTTGAGAATAAGTAAGCGAAAATAATAAATCCATTGAAATTATAATGACACCAAAAAAATTAACATTTATAAAGTTAATTTAAAATCGATTATCTTAATCTTCGGTGGCCATTTCCATTCTGTCATTAAATCTGTATGTAAAGTATTCAGCCTGAAGGCCGGTTGGGAACTCATCCCCTCTGCTATCAGCTACGAAGAACTAGGAGAGGGAAATGAGGCTTATTAGGCGAGATGAGGAGTGAGGTAGTTTGTCCTTGCTTTCTTACTGAGTTAGAATGCTATAAGTAGAACAAGCCCACGTTGGTGAAGCACAATCACTCTACGAGTGACACTTTTGGTAACATTGCTTTAGGAGAAACCTTAAATAATGCCATTATTCAGAATCATTCATATCTCAATAGCTTTCATATAATCCCAGCCACGAACAAGACTGAGACAAAAGTATGTAAAAAATAGATTTTTGTCTATTCCGTACCAAAAGACAAATTTCAATAAATATGTCGAAGAAAAAACAACTAGGCTATTAAAATAAATTAAAAGTAAACATAAACAGAGCGATAAACGATTATATGGAGCGTATAACTTTAGCTTTTCGCTTTATGATAGTCTATTAGTTTTATAATTACTTCGTTACACTGTGTAACTTACCAGTATTTTTTGACAATTTCAATGTTTTGATTAGACATTAGATTTCAAAATCTAATGCATAAACTAGAGCAAGAACAAGTCAACCATATTAATTGCCACTGAAATGTTTTCCGTCATATTCTGTTTAGAGCAGATAAAACATCGTGGAAGTTATTATCTAAAGGACGAATTACAACGGCAAAAATTTTTGGAACTCATAACGCATGTTATATAATGATAATATTAATATTATAAAATTAAAGAATACTAATTAATTTTATAAATATAAAATTAATTATTATTATTTAAACATATGAACAATGAAATGCGGTTACAAAAGCAACTTACACATACAATTATATGCGTATTACACGAAAACAGCTTCTGAAAAGTATTTCATCATAAAGTTAACTTAGCAAAGAATAATCAACGACTAGGAAGTATCAAAATTATGCAGATACGGTTCAAATCATATGATTATTATTTATGATTGATTCAATGTGTCTTTGGAAACAAAATAGAATGAAAATGTCAAGGGCAATTAGAAGTAACATGAATAACAGAGTTTTTAATTTTAATTACAGTCAACGTTGTAATAATACATTTATATTTGAGGACCTTATGGATTAAGAAACGCAGTATTTATCCCAAAATGTACCTTAATCGAAAATTATTTATTACCGATTTCAACAGAACATTTAAGCTCGTTTCTGTTGTAAAAATGATGCATTTTCAACCAGAAAGTAGGCATGAAACGAATTAAAATTGACTGAAGACAGTATCAATCACAGAGGTAATACATAACGTACAGTGTTTACAAACAAACTCCTTGGTTACATCATTATTCCAACCAATATAACAATAGTAAGGTTAGAACAAAGAATAAATACCCACTGGCTGAGTGGACTGTTATGCAAAGAATTAGGCGAGACTAAAGTAAGACGACAGTAAGGCATATTAACATTTACTTATGATTTTACCCTATCCCCGAGCCTGGGGACCTGGGGTCTGTTTACCTGGTCGTATATTTATCCAAGAAGTTGGGAAAAAGCTACCTTCTTGGTAAAGAAACACCACAGAATGTAGTGGAATTCGAGCATACAGAAAAATACTTCATCTCGCAGAAAACTGCGAAGTCTTTGCAGGTATGATGGCAAATTTAACTGGAACACGACAGAGATCTTAAATAAAATGAGCAATCGTTAACAAAACATTAACAGTAACATTAATTCACATCGAAAAATATCATAATTTGACTCTAATGCTCGCTGAATTTACGACGCAACAAAGAAAAAAATATAAGCGAAAATAGTCATATTTTTGCAACGTTTATTTTACTAGCGGCTGTCTCTTTGAAGTCATCACCCTGGGGATTCATAGGATCTTCCACCCCTCTGCCAGTACCTACTAAAGATTGGAAGAAAGAATATCGTAACCAGGCATGCTATGGAGTGAGGTAGTTGGCCTTTCTTTTCTTACTGAACCAGAATATTGCTATATACGTATACAGAGGAATATAGAGGAAGAGGTCCAGCGAAAATTTTCAAGAAAATTCGAGATGTGAACTTAGTCATGAAACAATAATTTTTGGATATGGGAGCTAATAGTTATACTTTAGAGAAAATGGCAGGCCTTCGAATTTTAGTTCCTTGAAGTCGCAAAGTCTCTTCTAATTCATCTGAACTATCCAAATTCATATCTATACATATCAAAGAGGGGAATCACGGAGGTGTTTCTTCACTGATTTACCATTGAAAGGCGACGAAGAATCACGAATTAATGTGATCACGAGAAGAGATTAAATAACTGATATGATTCATAATGTAATTACTTTTGTTTGAAGAGTAAAAGTAACTACGTTATGAACGTAATATACTCACGGTATGAATATAATGCCATTGCATCATGAAATGAACTCTTTCATTAAAAATTTGCCATTTTCGTCCAAATTAATTTCATGCTCCGCTTCCTTATAATATTTCTGACTAAGTTTTCATTGCTTGCTTCGCTTTCATTTCTTACTGCCTCGATTTAGTTTCAGAATTGGATTTCAATAATAACATTCATATGCGATTATGCAAGTAGAATGATAGAGATACGAAGATCAAGAAATGCTACACATTATCTTAAATGAGATGAAAAACAGAAGAGATGTACTTAGCTATGAGAATAAAAAGTAATGTATGACAGACTTCTGGAACTGTCTGACGCAAAATTGTACGGAAAAATAGGGAAGTATAGGGTTCTCACCAATGAGAAAAATCGAGGAAGATATGCTTCAAAAGGAAGAGGAAGACCGAGGAAATAAATGTTTGAATGTGGCAAATGAAACCCTGTAAAGATGGACGTAGCATTAAAAATAAAAGAATGCATGAAAAGGACGTGTACGAAGCAAAAGAAGGATAGAGATGTATAGAGGAGGTTGTTAATAAAATAGGTTCATTCTTTGCCTACCACAAAATGAAAAAAAAATTATATAAGCATATGTATTTAAGTACATTACTTAACGACGCAGATTCATGAATTAATATAAAATTACTAGGTATTAGAATCATAATCTGTTTGACGCATTATCCTATGAGCAAATTGTGAACGAATCTCCCTCATTCATTACTACTTCTAAATCAACAAAATTTCTTTTTTGGCTGCAAAAAAATTTCAGTTTGAGTAACTATAATTGTGCAGCGATTGGAATTTTAGAGCCATAGTGGCAATAAGGAAAGCCGTTGATCAGCAATAATTATGGTACCATGAAATAATAAGCGGCACACTAAAATGTAACATTGTTACTTCATGAATGTTATTCCAAGTTTGAGAACATACATAAAAGAAGTCAAGACACACAGAAAAGGAGAGAATTAATCTCAACAGGAAAATTAAAGTAGTGATAACAATCAAGGCCGTTAATCAGCAACAAATATAGTATTACAAAACAATAATGAAGCGATTCTACCTCTTGAATATTATTCGAAGTCTGTGAATATAAATACATGAAAGGAGTTAAGGCTCACAAAAACGTAGAGGACTAATCCCAACAGGATAATTAAAGTAAATCTCTTTCCATTTACGTTTAGCGTTTATAAAGTCAATTACTTGCCTCGTTTCTGAAGTTCCTTCGAGTTGAAATTGCTATAAAACCGTGTATATGGCCCCACTTAATGCGGAATATTCTTTGTCGACTCGATTAAAGTAAAATGAGATATTTGTATTTCCTCATTTCCGCTAAAAATTGTTTTTTCTCGTTTGAAGGAACGCTCTGTGGAGCCCACCATCAGCATTTCGTCTTGCGTGAGCAAATTAGATCCTCGACCCATTGTCCGTCGCCTTTTGTACCTCTTTCATCCAAATGAACACTTTCTCTGAAGCCCACGGGAGGCAAATTAGATGCAAGGATGTGCATCAATCTCGGGAAATCGTCACTTCTCTCATTCCCAATGACTGGTAAGGACGCGGGGGAGTAATTTGATATTTTTGCTGAATGTATGCCATTAAGCAGTCATAAAGTAGTGGAACTCGGAAGAAAAGTCACTGAAACTTTACTTGAAAATTAAAAAGGATTTCTTACGGTAGAGATGCTAATATCTAGGATCATTTATTAGGAGATACTGCTATGATTGACCCTGTCAGCATATTTTGACATATGCAATACTTTTCTGTTGCTTCAGAATAAAGGAAAATGCATTTTTCAATAAAGTTGGCCTCAATTTGCTCGTGGTATTCATTTTGGTCACTTTTATTGAATTTTATCAAGAAAGTTGTTGTTTTTTCAGAGATTTTTAGTTTAATCACTCATGGCAGTCTATAGAAGTAGTATTGTTAGTAGTGCTTCAACAACTAAGGTCATTTCGTACATATGGGGACCCACGGGGAATCGAACCCGGGACCGCTTCCACCAAAGGCAAACGAGTAACCTACTTGGGTATCCGAAAACCCCATAGCACTCTGGTTCTGTGAAAGTATTAAGGACAAACTAACTAACTCCTCTTTACCAACAGACCTCATTCCCTCTCGTAGGTATTGGTAGCAAATGGAAGGGGGATTGAGGATCCAAACAGACACCGGCATTTCTCTACGAAAAGTTTACCGTTTCGAACCCATTTGACTTCTCTTTGGATTATAAAAGTATTTCATTACTATTTTATCTAAATATTTACCACGATAAAAAAAGATGAACAAATTACAAATGGCTCTGGAAATTAGAGAGTCGATAAAGATGACACAAATTAGCGAACATATGGGAAAAAATGGAAATAGCATTTTCAAATGTTTTGATTACCTTTCAAATATAGCTTTACTGGAAAGTAGACGGTAACCACACAATAAAAGCAAACTGGTGAAAACAGAAATAAAATAAGGAAGCTAAATTATAATCTTATATATTGACGTAAAGTTTTGCGCATTTATCTTGTTACAAAAGGTACTGATCATCTGTTGAGACACAGAGTGTTATGATCAATTTAAGTTAGTGAGGAAATGATAAAAACAATATAGTAGTACCTTGAGTTACAGACCCAACTACTACTACGAACCTTTCGACATACGAACACTTTTGCCTCATTCTGACCTCTAGATACGAAATTAATTTCGATATACGAACTGGAAAAACCGTAAAAATAGAACGGTTTCGAGAAACAAACTTTTCGAGTTACGAACTTCGAAGTGAAACGAATTAAGTTCGTAAATTGAGGTACCATTGTAAATAAAACTACCAGAAAAATACACTAATACTTTACGGTATTCTTAAACGTATTACAGGGAGATCGACGAAGTAAATCGCTGAGATTGATTCCCGGTTTTAAGAGTAAGATATAGACCTTAAAAGTTGTTCACGATTTGAGCAGAGCTTCAGCGTCTTTTCTTTGAGTATTAATATCGAATTACTCAAAGAAAACTGTAATAATTATACATTATATTAGTANATATCGACTAGACAGCTATCTCTCTTTCGTCGTTTCTGGAGTCATTCCATAGTGATCCGACGAGAGTACACCATCACGTTTGACTATACAAATACGTTGAATATCATTTGCATCCCACAATAGTTGTAGTGTTTTTATTACCTCTGTGTTTTCGCGGTAATTTTTCGCATTCTTGAATGTATTTTTCTCCGATCCGCGAATTTTTCTCCATAAACCTTCAGTTGAGGAGTTTTTCCCCAGAACCCTTGCATTTTCATACGTATCTATATCAAGTTTGTACCTATTAGTATTCAGTTATTTATCAACTAGGCTGCTGATTAGTTTGTCTCCACTGTTTTTAAAAATTATCTTGTATCTATGTTTGCAAGATTGTTTGGATTTCTTTTTCTGAATGTAAGTTAATTGTTGTCAATTTGTTTTTGGTTTAACAGTGAACTATTATAATTACGCATTATTTCCAGAGGTTAGGAGGAAGAGAGGCTATTTTAGCCTAACCTCGCCGTAAAAGTAAAATAATTACAATATTTCTGAAAGTCTGAATTTTCATCGGGTCCCTTCCGTTTCATCGGGTCATATACATTCCAAAATTCCGGAACAATCATTTCCTATTAGGAATGCTTAGCCTGAATTTCTTCCCAAATTTAACAACGTGATCTAGACAGAGGGAAAACGTCGACCAATCGCTTTTAAAGTTACAAAGCGAAGCTTTTCATTTCTGCAGTTGTTATTTTGCTTTTTATTACCGTCATGATTTGGTTCTGTAGCCTGAGTTTTTGCGTAGATTGCGTTTGAGAGCGGTGCGTGTAAGCTGATGCTTCCGGCAAAGCGCGATGAAGGTACCTCTGATGAAGATGTTATCGGGAGGCATCGATCACCTTACATTCAACAACTCAAACTTTCCCACTGCCCCCTTGAATGAATCCTTTACCTGAAGCTACTGCGCAAGTTATCGAGAAGTGTATACCTGTGGTCAGGTACATGGAAATTGTGCGCTCAAAAAGTCTCCGAAACTCTCCATTGTTACTCACCAAAAGGTGTTTTCATGTCATTGTTGCGCGGGTGAGATAATGGAGGCTATGCATTGTTGGGTTCTAGTAACAATGCTGCGCGACAATGTCACTCGGGTTTATCTTATCCCAGACGCGGGAGGGTTTGGTTTTCAGAACTTTTTTGAACAACCGGCATATGTAGACCGAGAATGGGGGTGTTTAGTACCCAGCTATAGGATACTACAGTTTGAGTTATTTTCAACCTAATGATTACAGAATCAATTGGAGCACTTTTCTACTTTCTATGAAGCGACACCAGGATTTTTTTACCAATGGTATGAGGAAGATTTAGGAGAGATAAAGGCTGAACCGGGTTCCTTTCTATGAAAAATTTTCATCAAATTTTGTCCGAAAAATGGGGGAATAGGACGCTTATTTTCATATTCAGACGTGTAATCCAGACGAATCGTTTCGCAAAGCGCAGTTTGGAGACGTTTAAGCGAATGGAATACGGGCGCCATCTTGCGGCGAATAATAGAAAAGCGATCGTAGAGACATCTTTGTGAAACGCCTTCCGATCATTTTCGAAGCGATTGCAGAGCAAATATTCATTGGGAAGGCCGTCTTATGCGGTTAGCATAAATATTTTTACATCAGAGCGCGTCCACATCGCGAAACTGCTATTCGGCGAGCGGGGGGGGGGTGTGTACAATGAGGCGACAAAATATTTATGAAAGCCTCAAATAACCGTTAGTTTGCCAAATTAGATTTATCACTCAACGATAATTTTTATTCTCCATTCCAACGATTCTTTAGGCACTAAACCTCATTTTAAATAATAATAATCACATATATATGTATATATGTATGAAATACTATAAGGTCGATCCCAAATACGAGTAAATATGGTAAGAAACATTCTTTGATCTTAATATCTGGCGTTAGAAAGAGTGAAGAGGACTTTCTTCAAAGAGGAGTACAAATAAGAAATAAAGAAACTGGTAAATATAGTTACACCAATAATCACGATAAGTCATTAGAAAATGATATAGATTGTCATTTCTAAACGGTAGAATATTAGGAGACCAAACAAAGGAACTCTATGACAAAGAAAGGTAAAGATTACATCTGAGCTAAGATTAAGATGTCATCACGACTGCTGAAAGGCGTATGAAATATGCGTACGTGGAGAAAAAAAGAAAAGTCGGGGATTCACAGGTCATTTCCTTAACCTTTCTTTCTTCCGGATTTCAACCTTACACCAACTTTCCAGCTCAATCCTGAAATCTCCCTTTCCTCGCATCTTTGAAACCATAACAAACGATGGAGCATCACTCGTCGATATGCACAGAATCAACACATTTCGAACCGAACAATGATTTCGATGCACCACCTTTTTACTCTCATTGGCTGGTTTCACTCAGTAAAGAAAGGATATTTTAAGGCAATTTTTTCCTCCTTTAGGTCTGAAGTTTTAAACAGATAGTGGATTCCTCGTATCTTTTGCACAATTATCAAGCACAGCGGGAATCTATTTACCCGTGTAGTTTTCAAATGGAAGCGGGTAACCTAAGCTCTAGTGGAGGTGTGCGACTGCTTACGCCGTACTTCTTATGCTTTCGAGAAATAACAGCGCATAAATTGAGATTTTCCTTACACTTAGCCACCCAGTGTAACACAAAAGGAACCAAATATTCTATTGAGACTATGGAAAAATCCCGACTAAAATCCTCAGAGTTCTCTCCCTAATGCAATTGAAACTATTTTGACTTTCCCACACACTTCATTCAAAAGACTCAAATTTTCTGGTGCAATAGAAACCAATCGATGTATTTTTATGAAAATGACATTGAAGGGTACTGTGTACCCTAGGTGGGGTTTTTAGCCCAATAAACCTTACACTTCAATTCACGCAAATAACGAAATTAACGAAAATCATCAGCACTTACTTGATCCTGCTATTTGTTGCAAAACGGATAGAGCTTGACGTCGTCGCAGAAATGAGAGTATTTCAGTCTTCGTATTTTTCCGGTGTGTTTGGAAAGCGTCGAATTCTTCAAATTGCATTGTAAAACCCTCATAGGGGCCGGGGCTGGAATTTAGCAAATTTGTGCCCAATCGGTATTTTAATGAAAGAACTATAGATTTGTAATAGATCTTAGATGATATGTATCGGTGGATCCCAGTTTGCGCTGTATAGGAGGTAATCTGTATTGGCGAAAGAAGTAAGTCGGCATAAAGGTTGCGGATAAGGGTATAGAGGTTGAACACTCCCACTCCAAAACTCCCGAAATATGCAAATCGTTATAAAGAACGATAGCTGCGTGAAGTTGTCATAGGACAATCAGTAAAAGCAACAGTCGACAGAATTCAGTCCCAAAACTAATTGAACCGACTTAAGGTAAAAGAGACTTTTTTTTACAAAAAAATCGGTATTTACTTATCCCTCATCATTAGAGGTTCAATTTGTGGTCCATTGGACTCATTCGGGGCTCTTTCTCAAGATAATGAATAATATACGTGTATATACGTGCATATATATATA
>KZ308202.1:473546-498437 GCA_000376725.2 Ladona fulva | reverse complement strand
GGGGGGCGTGGGGTGGGGGGGCGTTCGAGAAAGGGAATGCGACGGCAGCAACGCGATCGGGAGTCGACGAGGAGATGGGGGAAGGGCGCTTTGTCGCATGATATAAAAAAAAGAACGACGAGGGCGCGCACACACGAAGACAATGAAAGATGAAAAAAGTGGAGCCGTATTTTTCATGCCAGGGCTCCGTTCGGCCGTCAGTTTCCGATTGACCGCTGGGGGGGGGAGGCTAAACAGGGGGACGCGAGAAAAAGGGGGAGGGGGGGATCTCGTAGTTGCCATATTTCTTCATTTATATTTAGGATCCGTTCATTTGTATTTTTCTCCCGCTGCACACGGAGTGGCGCTGCATGCAGACGGGCGAAACACATCCATTCCTCACTCCAGCAGCGCGATCACCTTGCCACACGCACCCCCGCCTCCGACCGGATTTTATTGGTTAATCCACGGGCTAAAAAAATAAAGGAACGAGTGGGCAAAATAAATGCTCGCAACCCTCACCTCGCTACAAAAGAGAGAGGAAGGGGAGATCGCAAAATCCCCGCCGACTGTCATGTTCTAGTCCTAACCATTTGCCCTCCCCGCGATTAAAAAAATAACAAAAGAGAGTAGCGGAGGAAAAAAAATTGAATACATTTACGTATCCTGAGGCAGCGCAATTTTTATGGCGCGTTCTCTCTCTCCCCGATTTTTTCATTCGGTGCATTAGGAGAGTGGCATGAATTATGCACGGACACACACGCACGCACGCAGGCGCGGCGAAGGAGAGAGAAAAAAGGGCCAAGGCGCCATTTGTCCGTCCCTTCCGATTGTTTCCGATACTTTGTTGACGCGATTTCAATTATTTAACGGACGGAAGCGTCCGTGATCTTCTTCTTCCGACTCGACTTACGCGCGATCGCGAGTCACTTTTTTCGCCGACTTGCGCTGGGGGTCGCCGCCTTATCCGGGGCGGATTCCCGGGCGGACGAATCTCCCGGCAGATTCCCGCTGTCCGCCGCTGAAACTTTACTGATGGGGGAGAAGAGGGGGAAAAGGGGTGACTGTCTTATGCACATCCGTATCCTTCACGCGATTCCCTCTCGAGGTCGGGACACACTTCCATCCTCGACACCCTTCCATACTTTCCTGCACTAGGATACATCTTCCTCGATATCCTTTCGAAGATTCCCTTTTTAATCTGGACGCTGTGCATATCTCTTCGGCATCTCATCCATCTCGTTCAACCTGCTTTTTCCCCGGTCTGCCTCTCCCTCTTGAACCATTCATCACGCGTATCTGCCTCGTTTATTTATGATACTCATCCATAAATCCCTAACCTCTTATACAACTTTCGATGCATCTTTTCTCAGATTCTCTTTTACTCTTTCGCCATATTTAATCAGCTTTTCTCTCGGTCGACCTCTCCTTTTAGAGACATTCGCATTCCAGTTTGGTCACTGAATTTAAGCTATCAACTGAAAAATGACATAAATGGGTCCGAAGGAGAGTACTCTGAAATCACTGAACTGGATTGTTCCATGACATAAAGGTTTGATTTCATGCATACATTCTTCGTCTATGCTCTCTTTTATCCATATAGCTGCATACATTCCTTCGGCATCACTTTCATCGCATTCAGTCAGCTTTTTTTCTGGGTCCTCCTCTCCTTTGTGATTCACTCTCACGGTGCATTTTCTCGTTCACTTCTAATATTTCTCCTTACTTTGTAACTTTACTTCTACAACTATCGCCTAATCTTTTTATTCATTCAATTTCGTTCTTAAAGCTATGTACATTTCTTCTGCATCTCACTCACCGCATTCAGACAGCTTTACCTCAGTTGTCCTCTTCTTTTGGAGCAATTCACATTCTGCTTCATTTACATCCCCCACATATGCCAGTTTTGCCATTGACTTTACAACCATACAATTCGCTGAATCCAAAGGAAATCATACCAAAACAAGTGAACTAAGCTGTTGCATAATATAAAAGAAACTTGCTAATATACTTACATTCCTTTTATAAGTTTCCCTTCATTCTTAGAGCGAAGTATACCTCATCAGCATTAACCACCTTCCACCAGCGTCTCCTAGGTCTCACACGCTCTGAAGAACCACTCATTTTTTCCTGATACACCATTATAGGAATTGTGCTTCCAATGATTCTCTCTTTCTGTCAAAATCAAAGAAAAACACCCTGTTAATACTGGTCATGCTTTCTTTCAAACCATATTCATTCATTACCCATTCATTTCTCACTCTCTCTCTCTCTCTTCCTCTCCTGTTGGCCTCACAACCTTCTATAATAGCTACAAAATATCTCCGACTATAGGTTTTTAACATCTCAAAAAATTTTTATCTTCTATATCAACCGGGAAATTCGCCTGATCTTTCATAACGCCCACCCTGAGAAATGCAACTAGAATCGGGTTCTACCACCATAAAAAATTGATTTCCGCTGTAAAAAGGAATTGTGATGATCGTTGGTGATAGAGGTGTCTTTACGAAGACTCTTCGATAAAGATTCATATTTGTTCCTTCGAAAATTGCACATGGTAATCTTTTCTAGAATTCTAAAATTCCACAAAGATGTGTTGATTTCAAACGCGTCTCCTTGACTACCACTGATCAGTTTACTTTGTGTATGTTGTTCACTTGATTCTCTTATATGACGGGAGACTAACTTGATACAAATTGTCGGGGTTCAACGGTTGTCTTTTCCTGTTTCCTAATTAGACATGTTTTCTATTTACTCAGCCTATCACGATGATAACTGCATTTAAATATTGTTTCTATTTGTTAGTTTTTAACTTTTTTTAAAGTCGTCATTCTACTGATGATAGGTGCGTCTATTTCATAAGAACTTCTATAAAGCATCCTTCCTGCATTTCAATTTGAACCCCATTTCATCCAGCATTAGCTACCTAAAGCTTCGTTGAGGACATAAGGCTTTTGCTATTTCTTTTCTAACTGAACCAGAATTCTATCAGACAGTCCGCATGAAATCAATACAAGACCCTAAGAACAATTTTTTATANACAATACTTGCTTACAAGCGCGACCACGGAGAACCCAACCCCCGTTGGTGGGATTTCTTCAACGGTTAGTTTGCACGCAAACAACGGCTATTTGGAGCCTTATCTGACTCAGATTCATAGTTTGAGTTAAAACTTTTGTGGATGATCTCGGTGTTTTCCGCAAAACGAGCAAAATGACTCATTGATGTATTTCAATGATGTCATTGCACTGCACCGTAAATTTGACATACATTCTCGATCAATAGCCTAAGAAGAACAAATAGAAGGCTTCATATAAATTATGAATAAATATTATTTTACACCAAAACTCGAACCCGGGTCTTCCACTTTCCGGGCTTGCCTATACTTATGATTGAAAGACAGACTCAGCATCCACCTTATTTCAATAAGTTTCCCATTATTCTACCAATTAACAAGACCGAAACTAAAGAAAAATACATTAACTTTTTCCTCTTTCCCGAACCAAGAAAATACAAAATATCCCATTTAACAAGATATGGCGGCAAGAATTTAATAGGGATAACAGTTACAAACTGTTACTAGTAAGTTTTATGTTGAGCTAAAACAAACTCTACACTTCTCTAAGTATGATATACTTTGGATGTAAATTCTGGAATCAGAACAAAATTCTACTCTACATGTAAATTATATTGCTCATCCTGGCAAATCCAGGTAGTTTAGCTAGTTCTCCTCCCTAGTTAAAAGATGTATCTATCAGTGCATCTTTAGTTGGGAAACATCAATACACTGATTTCCGGATAAAATAGGAATGAGCGGTGTTCGGACCGGGCGCCTTAACCCTAGGAAAGGAAGTGCTAGGGAAATTCAAGATTGTAGGAAAAAAGGACCAAGTTTTAGCATGCCACACAATAGTTGAAATGAAATTACCAAAGCTACGGAATATAATGTCATCATCAGGTAATAAACCCGAAAGTGTAAGCAATATGCAATTAGGAAGGAATTGGGGCCTTCCGATGGAAGAAGGTCCCTCACCCTTGGGCCTTGGGTCCATTTCCTTATAAGTCACAATAGATGATGTTGATAACTCTATCCATTCCAGGATACGGAACGATCGCCTAAATCTCAATTAACAGAAATATCCACAGAAGGCAGCAAGTCTACGACTAACTGTACCGCAATTCGCTTCGTTATAGACTGAAAATATCTCCCAAAAACAAGACACAATGGTTAAGTAGTAAATTTTCCGAAAGAATAAACAAAAAATTTCCTTAATTTTTCAATGATTATTTTAAAAAATCCCGGAATCAACGTTCGTCGCGTGTAGGATAATTTCAAAATAAATTAAGCAGAGCAACATTGTGGAGTTAGACTTTCAAATTCAATAACAATTAATGAATAGTCTACAAAGGCTAGCGCGCGCAACAATAATGAACGAAATTAGCTTCTTTTGAGGGACAATGCTCATCTTTTGATATCAAACACATATATTTTGTATACATGGTGTTAAAATTCCATTCCAGAATGAGCTCAACACTGAAAATCTGAATAGTCACATGATTATTAAAAGACTTCGGGAGTATCCCGAAGAAAATTACCCGGAATCAGTGGAGAATAGAAATTATACAGAGGAGATTATGTTTAGAACAGATCAGGGACTCAGTAGAGTAAACAAACGCTAGCAGTCGGGAAAATACTCAATTTCGAAAGTACTTTGGTGCAACAAGAATGAGAGAGACAGGTGATGAGAAATTTAAGAATGTGGATAATTGTTATTATGGGTCATAGTTACGTCACTATTATGATGGGTCTTTCTCCTCGAACTGGGCAAGCAATGGAAAGGGGATAGGGAAGCTTTTGGATGGGTATGGTGCATGATGAGAATGTGTTAATACAGGGGGACCGGCCTCGTAGAACATCAAGTGCGGTACCCCAAGAAGGGAAGGCGGGCACGGTTAAATGAATAAAAGGGAATTCGGAGCCGTATCTTGACCAATGGAATATTTCTCATGCATTGGTTGGTACAGGAGAGATAAGAGTGTTTCTTTCACTTTTCACTCCATCTTTTCCAATTCTATGATATTATGAAGGCTATTGAGGTTTGAGCAATGCTGAATTATTGCATTGATCCTGGTTACTTCTTACTGAATGCTTTGAAAAGTGTTGTTCAGCGAATCTATATGCTTTAATTTTGAAGATTTGACCCCCTCCTAGGGCATCTTGACTCAGTGAGAGAAATTGTAAGGAAGAAAAGGATTGAAAATTGCCCTATTTTGATTTTTGCTCAATAAGGAGCGAGCCTTAAATAGGGAAATAAAAAGGACTGCGAAAAATCAAATAAAAATCTAACGTAAAAACGTTAATGCGCGATAGGTTTTCTCGCCGTGCGATACCATCAAGCACACAAAAATAATTATTTTGAAAAACTTATAAATGGCAAAGATGAGGAATTCTTATGGAAAGATAATATAAGCAGTGAGAGAAGTGGTAATTATTAACGGAAAAAGTACAGTAAGACAATGAAAATTAAGGAAAACAGCATTTTGGGGAATCAGAAGGCATATTATGAACAACTGTAATGGTGGAGAAGATGAGAGGTGGACAACATAAATTGAAATGTGTCCTGTTCTAAGAGAGATTTGTAAAGAGAGGGACTGAGAATATAGTGCCACAAAGAGGAAAATGGAGGCAAAGCCACTTTAGTATTCATGAAGAATGCCTCTTGGGAATACAAAAAACTTTAAATTTAAAACAACAAGTTTCCGTTTATCCTTGCCCTTAGATACCGATTCATCAGTTAACCAAGAAATTGTTCTGATTTAAGAGCGTAAACGATAGTCCTTCTGTATAAATACCCTCATAATGTCTTTATATTACCAAAGGCCAGTTTTAATGTGTCTCTGCCACGCATTGAACAAGTTGCATCTTCATAGTTTGAGCAGTTATTCTTCTCTCCCGAAGATGGCAACTTAGTTGTCGAAATACGTATCGAGAACAATACTTGCTTACAAGCGCGACCACGGAGAACCCAACCCCCGTTGGTGGGATTTCTTCAACGGTTAGTTTGCACGCAAACAACGGCTATTTGGAGCCTTATCTGACTCAGATTCATAGTTTGAGTTAAAACTTTTGTGGATGATCTCGGTGTTTTCCGCAAAACGAGCAAAATGACTCATTGATGTATTTCAATGATGTCATTGCACTGCACCGTAAATTTGACATACATTCTCGATCAATAGCCTAAGAAGAACAAATAGAAGGCTTCATATAAATTATGAATAAATATTATTTTACACCAAAACTCGAACCCGGGTCTTCCACTTTCCGGGCTTGCCTATACACTATCGTGATGAAATAGTTTGATTTTCCAGCTTTTTGGATAAGCGGAATGTTTAAAACTCAAGGGGTTTACATTTTTATACTATGTTTTATCCTCTGACCTAAACTGAAATAAGAACCGATTAACCAAATGAGATTACCCGGTTCTTATTGTGAAGACGGAAATGAATCCGGTTACCCGGTGACGGCTATAACCGTGTTAGATGCTGCGAGAGATTCCCAACCTTTTCTCCTCAACGTCACACCCACACCTCGTTTGAAAGCTCGCGGAATACTAAACCAAGGGTGAGCCTTTTTTCTTCTGAAAGGTGTATGTTCAGTCCAAACACTTTAATAGTGTATTTCTTATATTCAAGTAGTTCAATGATGGATTTTATAGAAGGAAAAAGAATTAAATTGCTGATTGAACCCAAGTGGAATATTATCTTATTTCCAATTTTCGCAATAAAGATATAATAAGATAAACTATTAAAATACGCACAATGTTTAATGAAGAAAAGAAAACACCGTAGTTTTCCCATCGTAGCATTAAGAAGTACTTCCGTTAATGTGATTTAGAACTGATTTGAGAAAAAATAAACAATTAGCGTAGATCGGAAAACTTTTATCATTTCAAATTAAAATCACACTTATTTAGGAGAAAAGCAAATATGTTTTCAAATGTTGGAAGATCACAGTGCAGTTAAATATTAAGCTGCACACTAACAGACTAATTGCGGTACACCAGTGAATCGCTGTAGGCTTGCTGGTCTGCTCTAGAACATCGGAGATTATTATAAAGGAGAAAGAGATCAAGTGATCAGGAATGCGTGTTTTTCATTTCATACGAACAGGCGTTTTCTTAATTCGTGAATGTGCGATTTTTTCGTCACGTTTCGCCAAAAATTATCACTGATTTGCAATCCAACCACTAACCTATCAATCCATTCAACAAGTAACAATGACTTCTTATCTTAGAATGTTAATACATTTAACAGCTCCGCTAATCACGTTGTGTAATTACTGATAAATACAGATTCTACCTGAAGGGAAAAGAAAAACCACGCTAAAATTAAACAAAACTTTCTGAGCACTATAAATCTGATGAAAAAACTTGTAGATTCGACTACGAGGAAAATATCATCAAAAACCTTTCTTTAGAACATTTCGTTTTATAGCAACGAATGTTGGGCTCCATGGAATACAGTAAATAATCGAAGGCGACTTCATGTAAGAATGAGAGGACCCGTGAAAAAGCGGCAAGAGTGACGATATGGAGACAGATGTTAGAAATATTGTTTACAGGAAGAAAAAAGAACGTTGAAGTCTAGCAAAAACATTTTGCAAAGAGAGGGAGGTGATAAACGAGATGGAGATGATTAATGTGGTGGAGGAATGTTAAATACTTGGATAGTAAACTAAGATATAAGAACTTCATTTGAAGTATAGTTTTAATAAAAAGTTTTGGGAAAGGAGAAGAGTACCGAAACGATAAATTATCGATGGAATTCAGAAAAGACGGGGAAAAATGAAATTGTGGATTTGAGAGAAGGGCGAAGGATGGGTTCCTAGATGTAATGATACGCTAGATCAAGGGTTCTCAACCTGGGATACCCGGACCAACTGGGGTACAGGAAGCTTTCTAAGGGAGTATGGTGTAAACGTTAAATAACTAGGTAAATACGTATATTTTGTAAGTGTTGCAAGGTTTCAAAAGTAGTTGTTTCAGCAAAATTGTCTTGCTATTGCATGTTAGTACTGCCTAGTAATATTTTCTAGCTACTCCATTAGGGTTTGTGGTATATTTAAAATATATTTGTCATTGCGACGAAAAGGGGGTAAGGGATAATTTGTTACAAAAACCAATGTGTGTAAGGGAACCAAAATGGTTGCGACTTCGAATTTAGGTAATGGATAGATTTAAAATTTTTGTAATTCCAACATCGATCGAATCGCCATATGTAGGAATTGGTAAGTACATGCATTCACCGAAAGAGAAGAGCGAGTTGGCAGCAGAAGAGGTTGAAAAAGTCATGTAGACGTTTCTCTAAAGTTCTTAGTTTTAGATGAAAATAAAGATCAGCAAAAGAATTGATCAAAAATTCCAATAAGCATTCCAGACCAGAATTAAAGACTTTTAATCATTAGAACTTTCAATTAGCTCAGCATTGAAGTTGCATACAGTATAATGAATTTAATTGCTAAATAAATCTAAGCAGAATAGTGTCCATTTTATTTAGTGTCGCAAATGAGAACATAAAACTTTTAAGCAGATGCATTTCTTTTAGGATATTAAGAAAGGGCCTTTAGGAACTACGTTTAAGTCCGCATGCTCCACACCTCTGTAAAACGACAATCGGTACAAAAAACCGTAAATGAAAAGAATCGGGTTTCCGGTTACCGTTGTCTAAGTAGCAGGTTAACCGGTTAACCGAGAAAATGCAAACTTGTGATGCATATTTTTTTATTGTTTCGTGGTGTAAAATTATTGTCAAGATACACACCTTCAAGATACTGAATTTGTATAACAAGAAATTAAATCGCTAACTGAACCTTGGTAGAATGTCTTTCATTTTATTTCACTTGGGTTAAATTAGTAGTTTATGGAAAAGTGTTATTTAAATGCGCAAATTAATCTGAAGAAGTAAAATAATGTCCTATTGCTAATTACATATCTTCTCTAACATTTTGCACCCAGTTTACTAAAATTACAAAGATAGAAAAAGGTATCAATCGTTGACGATGACGAAGTTTTTAAAGAAGATTAGAAATCGCGCAAATGTATGCGATAAAGTGCGGGTAATTCTCGGCGAAGATTATGAGCAGTAAAAAGTCTTCCGTAATTAAACAAATGGTTGGAGGCGCATTGCGAAAGAGAGAGGTGGAAATGTGGAAAATGAATGAGTAATTCAAATTAGCGGAGGAGAGAGAGAGAGAGAAAAAGGAATAGAGATTCGAACACCCGCAGCTTCCCTCTCAACAGCATTAAATATGCATTATTCATTCAATCAATCAGCGAGAGCCAGTCAACACAATATCTCTGCTGGCCCTGATTAATTCCTGCTCGCACTTCTCCATCCTTATCACCCCTCCCTCCTTCTTACCAACATCATCCGCTTATTCTTCCACCTTTCATAACTATTGGGCGAATTTCAGCTGCGAATATTCAAGGAATTAGCGAGAGGGAAACTGCTTTATGCTAGAGGATTTCAGGATATTATAGATATAATTTTTTTTAACTCACTATAGTGAGACTGATGCGTAAAGAGGAATAGAGAAATCACTAACTTAACTAACTAACATTACTTTCCGTAGTAGAGAAAGTAACGCAAGCTCACCCTCTTCCTTTTGAACCACTTATCCTACGTTCCAGCATCGTTTTTCCCACTAATACAACATTTTTTCCGATCTTTGCATACATATTTTCTAACTATTTTCATATTTTCCCTTCAATTCTTAAAGCTACGGCTATCTCAGCCTCCCAGCATTTGATATATTTTATTCCGAAGGCTGTTTCACATTCTTCCCCTCCATCTTGAAACAGATGCTTCATAGCCATCCTTTTCATCACCGAAAATGGAAGACCTAGACATAAGCATTCCTCAGGATTTCCAATTATTTACTTTCCGATTTTCTCTCCGGTTCGGTGAAAACCGTAATTTCGGTTCATTTCCGGTTTCGCTCAGGAAGCAACGGTGCGACCGGTTCGTGCCGGTATTTACCGCTTAGATAAAATAATTGATGTCCAAGGTTTATATTATACAGGACTCTTATAAAGAATTTCTTTTCATACAATTTTAGGATAAAAATATTGTTGCAAAATAATCGGACATCATTACCGTTGTTAGATTTCAAAAGTTGTGCGAGTGATTTGCAAGTCACAGGTTTGTTAAATATAACTACTGCTACAATTGACAACAATGCGAACCGATAATAATCGGAATGTAAGAAATAACGGTTACCGGTTTCGGTTCAGGTTCTAAGATTTAAATTCTTCGGTTCGGGTTCGGTTTTCATTCCGTCAAAAATGACGTTTTTCGGATCGGCTTCGATTCGAAACCCCGGTTTTTGTATCCATTGCTATCTACTGGGCTTCAACCCCAATTCACAAATGTGCACAGTACATACTGAATCCCTTTCATTCTTACCGTTGTTTTCACAGAGAGTAGGGAAAATGGAAAAACAGGCTTACATACATAAGCTTACATCTCCAAAGAGATTCCTTAGCTTCGATATCTCTTTGCTGTTATTCTTTTATTTATCCTCAGTGAATTTCTGAGTTAAAGACTCCTTTTGTAGTGCCACGCAAATTTTCTTTCGGGACAATGATTCACTGACTCTAACCCTACTGTTTATACCTCACATGCTCCTCATGTAGCCCTTTACTACTGCCATTTCACACAACACACACACGAAACACAAGCCTTCCGCTACCTTACGGAAATAAGGTCGATATCGTACTAGATTAAAATTTGTAAATTTATCTGATTGATACACTAAAACTTTAGGTGTATAAGACTTATTGTTTTCGAAGACAAAAGGTGACCTGCATTTAATTTCACTAACTAGAATTCCTAACTTAATATATTAAAATTATTTTAAACTTTCAACTTACCTAAGAATAAAACAATGTGGAATTTAATTAATATTACGTCTATTTGTAAATTATTCTTAATATTCGTGAATTATTTTTCACACACAATTTTTCATTAGAAGCCGTTTTTGAGGTTTCGATCGCTAATTAAACTTGATATCGGACTCGCAATCATAAAGTATTCACATTTATATGAGAGAATAACATTTGAACACTATGAAACATTTTTCTAATTGGTTAAGCATATTTAGATATAAATTTTTACTTCTGCCCATAAATATATATTTTAATGCATGTTAAATACTCGATAGTGCTTGTTCCACATTAGTTTCATCCCACAGATGGAAAACTAATATACCAGGGCGAGACGTGTTATTTAGTTGAACATTGTAATATGTAGTGCTTGCAATTTTATTTTGTATTGAATTTTCAGATAATTTAGCTTTATTTAATTTCAACATTGAATTCAATATCAATACTTTGATCAATATTGAACCTCTGAATTTCGAATGATTTTTGACCTGAACAACAAAGAACCTAATGCAACTCATGATTGGTTTAAGCAGGATTCTGAAAGTCTATATTCCCCAAAAAACTGTTTGCTATGCGGACATTTTTTCATATGCATGTTGAAGAGACCATTAATAACATTAGCATACATTAATAACAACAATAAAAATAATGATAATAACAACGTTTCATTTATTAATTCATATTCAAATTCAAATAATTAATATGTTGTTATTATTAATTATTCTATAAATGATAATAATTTCTTTGATGGAAAAATGAAGACCCAAATTTTATTCATATCAACAATCATTATTGTTTACGAACACAAATAAACAATCCATAGCCAGAAAATCCAAGTGGTCGGGACTCGAACCCTGGACCTTGGAGTTGGAGTGTTATCACATTAACCGTTCCGCCATCAACGTCAATCTAGCTTTTCAAATAAATTAGTTCAATTGATTACTTATAATCAAAATCATATGGGTCAAAAGTAGATATGGAGCTTAAAATAATATATTACATTCCATCATTCTCTTATCACAGTTTGTGGACCTTACGATTTTGACCCTTACTGACGCTTACCATCGGGTATTGGGTATCTCTCCTAGGTTCGAACTCGAGACCGATCCCACCAAAGGCAGAAGTACTAAATAAAGTGCGTTAAAAAATTCCATTACTGTAATGGATATTTATAATCAGCGAAGCTATCGATAGTGTCGACAGCATAATTTGTGTGAAATATCGTACACAAAACCGCAGTTAACAATTCAGTCGCTCATCTCCGTAAGACACGATCCTAACAGTAGTCATCAATATAAATATTGATAATTAATTCAAACTTCATTACTTGCGGAGTACATTACCTTAAATTTTAAGCAGTTCTCAAAATTATGATTGTTCATCTCAATGTTTAAGCTGTAAGAGGATACTTTTTAGTCTCAGTACCTTCTGAATAATCAAATCGAGCGTGATCTCAGAAGTGGTGAGGTAGTTTTGGGGGTTCCAACCCCCCATTAGAATAGATCCAATAATAAATGAATGCATGCGAGAGGATGGTCTCTCGCAATTATACCACACAAACACCACTGGAGATCCGCAGGGTATACATAATAAAATAAATCAGTTTCAATTTTCATCAGATTTTGGAAGGAAGTGTTCCTGCCCCTAGATCGTAGGCAATTCAGTGTTTACTCCATTACTCTAACCTCCACCCCCATGGGCAAATTCTGGTTACGCCCCTGTATGGTCTATATTACATTTTTGTCAAATGAAACTGATATTTTCGTTAATCTCGTGGATACGTTAATCTCTTCGAATATCACAAACGGAATTCGTCAGCTAGTCTTCAGAAAGCATCTTCCCAACTCACGGAATGGTCGCCTCCAAGACATCCTGTGCCCTGCAAGTTTTACCCCCCAAGTTATTCATCCCCTCTTAATTCCTCGCATCACCTGAAATCATTCTTTGGCTTAGTTTTTCCTCTATAATCCACGTACCTTTAATTACGTTCTCCAAGAGACAGTCAGGATTTCCCCTATCGATCTCGTTCCTCCTGTTTTAAATCAATGTTTTCCGTGGATTTATCTCTTCATTTTCTTTTTAATTACCTCTTCATTAGTTATTCGGTCAGTCCATTATATTTTCATCGCTCTCCTGAAGCGACACATCTCCGTTGACTCTAATCCTTTATTTATTTATTAAATTTTAACATACGGTAGAGTCGCCAATTTAAGGTGAAAATGTAGTGGAAAGAGGAAATTAAAAGAATTATAACGAGTACAAATACGAAACAAAGGAGCGACAAACAGTGAGAAGAACTTGGAGTTATACATGGTGTGAGTCAATCCCATACGGATAAATGTCTCTTTGGAAAGGGATCAGCAGAAGGAGGAAGGGAATTAAGAATGGGAGCCGAAAGAAAAAGGAACGTTTAACAAGTGAAGGACAGGGAGTGGAAAAGTGAAGCAAATAACGAATAGATGCGTTAGAATTACGAAGGTTATAGAAAAAAGTTAGGAGAAGACAATCGGAAAGGGAATTTAGAACACAACACAAAGAGAATAAATCATACTTGGCTCGATTGGCTGAAAGAGGATCCAATGACAGAGAGGATAGAATAATGCTATCAAGGAGAAATACGGAACTTGGGATTCCACAATTTGCAGGAAAAAGCTTGTATTTCTGTCTAAAGCGTAAAGTGAATCTGATATGCTCAAGCTCGACTTTGAGGAACGGTGCCATAAGTAATTTTCGCTTTATAAATGTTTTCATGCGAAGGAAAATACCACTAGTTTCGAAAACTGACTAAGATAACTTAGCTTAGATTAAGTAAAGATTTTGACTAAGTTGACTTTGACTAAACTAGAACTAAACTAGACTAGACTTTGACTAGACTAGACTTTGACTAGACTTTGACTAGACTTTGACTAGACTTTGACTAGACTTTGACTAGACTTTGACTAGACTTTGACTTTGACCAAGAGGGACATGGCAGTTTTTCAATCTATCAATGTGATCAACAACAGAACTTTTCTTCACTTCAGCTGTTGGCGATGCTCCACGTGAAAACTTAAAGGAATCTCCGTGCAGAATGTTTACATACCGTTGCATTATATTGAACCTTTTATACTTTGCTGTAAACAATTACTTGATCTTGTAAAATCCACTTCTAGCTTGATAAATAGTCTGATTACTATTTCTTCTTTGCTACCTCTTCTTTACTATCTAGAGAACGTAATATCTAAATACAATAATATAACATGATATCGAAATACTAGAAAATGGATTGGGAACCTTTTTAAACGCAGCATGAGACATTAGGCTACATAAGGAAACATTTGGCAACGTGTACAGCAGAGGGCCGCATTTGAGAGACATATTGAGAAGCTACTTTCTAATAAGTAAGACCTCCCGTTCGTTTAAGAAGGAAGTGAATTTGTTTGCTTAGTCAACTAAAAGAGAAGATTTTACATTTCTACTTCACTTCGCCACTAGCGATACTGAGAAAATAAATATAATTAGACTCTGAAATAGCGTCGAGGAATAAAAAGGCTTTTGTCAATGCTTGTAAAGGCAGCAAGCGGTATGTTTCGGGGCGAAAGTTGACCTCTTGTTTCAAAATACACTCCCCAGTTTCGGCTTCAAAAAACCACTTTAGCACCTCCTTTCTATTGGGTTGTGCCTCATTTTACTCCTTTTACGTATAGACAAAAGATGTCTCGCCGTATCTGCGTGTATCTTCTGCAGTCTCTTAAACACCGATAACGAAGCAAGCAATCGGAGAAAGTAAGCGAAACATACAGAAGTCGTTCCCATTCTCTCCTTTTAGTCTCGGCGAGCAATTGATTGACGCAGGATGAGTGTGCGGGAGAAAAAGCGTAAGCTCTGAAAGAACGCCGCCGGAGGGACTCTAGTGGGAAAAGAACTGCCCTGTCTCAACGCACTAAGAAGTGTGTGAAGAGAATGAATGAAGAAGGAGTTGCGCGCGCCGTCCATCGATTGGAACTCCCCCTTGAAGATGGAATTATTCATGGGTCTCATTTCATCTGCAGGCGAAAGGGAAATGCCCTCACAAGGTATCAAACATTGGCGAGGGTTGCCAAGGGGTTGACTTACAAATAGCACGGAATTTTAGGGATTTTTCGCAACCCGAGTTTTTCCGGAGGAAACATTCAATGGTAGCGAGGGACGGATTTACGATTAGACGCACTTTGCACCAGCTGAGGGCCTAACCGTTAAAGAAGCCCATAAAGGGAATTTTTGTCTTTTTTATTCATTAAAATTATGTGAAAATGTCTTGAGAAGGCCTTTAAGATTGTCCTAGCGCCTAGGGCCTCTGATTGCCAAAATTCTACCCCGATGGTATTGATAAGGCTGTTGAATGTTCGTTCTTATGGCTATTATTTAGGGTTTCTCTCTCAGTAAATTATTCAGCACGATGACCGGTTGGAAACACAACCTCCGAACCCCTTCATCGTTGGCTACAAACAGATTTGGATTGCAAATGAGAGATATTAATAGAGATGAGGAGTGAGGTATTTTGGCACTGATTTCTTCTTCAGAATTCTATGAATGAAAGAATTCCCAGTGAATGAAGCACGGCGATCCTATGAATAACTTTCTTCATGATAACATATAATGAGGGAGAAAGTGAATTCATTACCATCCGCACCTCATTAGCTTATATATTAACACAGCCTACATCAACATCTATTAAGATATTATCTTATATATGCTATCGATTCTTTCTGGTATAAATTTGTGGTAGACTTCGAAAACGACAATTTTTTATCTTTTCGTTCTTTATCTCATTTATGTCCCACTCGACATTTCTATAAAATAAACGTTGACAACCGCAAGAGAATACAAAAAGCTACTATGGTTTTGTTACAAAGATATACCATCAAGTGCGTACCGTTTACCGCGAGGATAAATGCCAATATTCACCTTCACTTATACATGGTAGCTCTTAAAATGTTCCATTCATCAAGATATGACTGCACAATTGCATTATATTCACATTACGTAAGTGATAATAGAATACCTGCCCGGAAAGTGTTAATACCTTCGGTAGCTTCATGTGCCATAGTATTCCCTATTCAATTCCATTTATTCCGCCTCTTGGTAACTTACCACACCCTTTATTTCATTTAACAACTTTTCTCTTTGTCTTCCCCTGTTTTTTCCTTTGCATTCAACCCTCAATTAAATTCTTCAGCAATCCCTCTTCTCTCAATATTTGACCTATCCATTTCCTCTGTCGACGCTTAATTACTTCAATTAAAACCCTCTCATCCTCGACCGTCTCTAGTACCTCTGTGTTTGTTTATCTAGCAACCCAACTTACCCTTTCCATTCTACGCCATACCCACATCTCGAAGGCCTTCAATCTTTTTGATTTTGATCGGGAATTTTGATATCCTCCTCTCGTAAAGTCCACGTTTCACACCCATATAGCAAAACACTCCACACCAAGGATTTTACCAATCTTCTCCTGATTCCTTTATCGAGACCACTAGTCATCAGTTCTCTTCGCTTCACGAAAACTTCCTTGGCCAATGCTACTCTTTCTCTTTACCATCTATGCAACCCCCATCCCATAAGAGAACACTTGCCGAGTAAGGGAATTTATCTACCTATTCTTGTTTTCCTCATCTATCTAATTCACAACTAAGATCTTTTTGGTAAATCTCATTACTTAAGATTTTCTTGCGTTTATTTTTAATCCGATGTAGACCTATTTGCTAGAATTTACATCATTAAAAATCTCATTCTTGGATAAAGGAAAGGAAGGTAACTTAGTAGGTTGAAAACCTACGAAAATCCCAAAGGAATAACAAGTCTAAAGTTTTCTTAAAATTAACTTCTAGTACACGCGCGAATACTAGGCGCGCACAACTTGATCTCATTACACATATTCTTCAGATGTCCTTCGTAACCTCTTCGAAACATGTTTCTCTATTCAGTACTCAAGGGCAATTTCAGGAAACATGTGCGCCATTTTGGAACTCAAAATACAGAAAACTAATCGCCGAAATTGAAATAGGTAAGGGGAAAATAATAACTCTCTTTGAATACGTGATATGTTCACTCCTTCAACATATTCCTCTCAATTTGGAAGATATGGGAAAAATCAAAGCAGATCTCTTACACCCGGTATCTCTTCAACGCGTGACCATAAAGGTTAAAAGAGATGCAATAATTTTAGAGTGGCCACGTCGACATTTGAGTGTTGCACTCTTAAAAAATATGAAACGTATGACGGCTGATTTGGTTGGAAATGTGCGTGTGTAGCGAAAGAGAGGAATCCACGAAGAAATTCCGGAAAACGTATCATTTCTGAGAAGCGAAGCAATGAATTCCACTATTCTCTATCCTAACGGTCCTCCCTTAACGGAAAATATACTTTTCGTGGGCGAACTTCACGTGACTAGAGGGAGAATCCTTATGCATCAAAAGATGCATGGCACATGATGTTCCAATTATCAATTTACCGTATGTATTAAGTATTATCTCAATAGAAAACCGTTACTTGATGGGAAACCTAAAGAGGCAATTATGTACTGGAGGACTGACAACAGATTTCTGGAAAATTATAGTGATTTGTAGGTATGCTGTTTTGGATATACGTTTGCAGAAGCATGTAGATTTATGTAGTAATATGTAGGTCTACGAGTTAGAGTCTAATGTGTATTTTGTGACGACCTACAGTAATGGTTAGAAATTTGTCAAAATCCTTATACCTCAAGAGTATAATTATTGCATTTAGCTTTGGTGCTATTGTAATTTTATTATGCAGGGATAATGCTGTGTAGGAATGTATAAATTAGTGCAGGCTTTTAAGACATAACGAAATTGATATACATCGCGTTTTGGCAGATAAATCATGAACTTTGACAGTTTCCACTATTCATATTATTCACATTATTATTGAGTAATATTTTGTTGCCGATATGCTTGTTGTGATATTTTGTAATTATAAGTATTGTACTAAATCCTTTGTGTGTTTTCTGAAGTGACATAACTTAGCAAAATACCGTTTTATTCAAACATATTTTTGTTTTATAATCCATTCTTTGTTACAAAAGTTTACTTATATTTCAGGAAGACAAGAATCTGAAGAGAATCAAGTGATCGGTTGTATCAACTGCCCAATTCCAACTCAATATGATTTGATATGTTTATATCAAGCATTTCAACAAATGCGAGAACATGAAGAAAATGTAGTGGTTTACAGCTTTGAGAAGTTAATTCAATAAGATCGCGATTCTACGCTTTTCAGAGAATATCAAACCCTTGTTCCCTTCAGGGAGAATAGATACGAATTGAGTGTAGCAATCACATGAGAAAATGTTTAGTTGAAACTTAACCTCTGAAAGAAAGTCAAAATCAACGAGATAAATACGATGAAAGCATTAAGAATTGATCTCAGAGCATAGGAACGCTCTATCTTCAGGAAGAATTCACGTGACTTCATCGTATCCACTGTAGACAGTCAACCTCAGTAACCTAACATGGTCTGGGTTTGCAGTGAATGTTCAAATAATTAATCCGTTTAGTATTTTCTCAAAAGTAAACGTTGAGTTATTTTGATCAGTTACGATACATGTTTCCATTTGAGCTCTTGTAACAATAATCTTGTTTTCAACTGACAGGAGTAATAACTACGTTGCTATTGCCGTATGTTCTATTTCACTTTGCGATATTTAAAATAGGAACTTCAAAGAAAAAGTATTTCCAATCACACATCCATTGTTTTCATTTACAATCATTAATGTTTAATCTTCATGTGGTACAGTGGAATTCGCAAAAATCGTACATATGTTGGTTGGCATGGAATGGGATTACATACTAAAAACCATCAATTTATCTATTATTATTCATTTACAGCAGTTATAGTTAATTTCCAATTCCATCCTCAATCTCAGTTTAAAAGAAAGGAGCAGTTTCAACGACAGAGAGCATAATGGCTCACTGTAAGGTAGCAAAGGCGCGGTATAACAGAAAAACACCGGAAATGAAAGGGAATGTGTTAATAAGGAGCGAATTATATGGCACAGGAACCACCCAAGAGGATGAAGTTGTCAGAATGAATTTTGTTTGCATCAGCCCTCATCTTGTGCTTCTCATTCGGTAATATTCCCTAAGGGTGTCTGTTTCGATTCCAGTGAATTTCGTCACCTTTTGAGACGAAAGTGGGAGTTGCGACAGATCTAAATGTATTCGAATCTACCGAAATATAAGACCCCATCCAAGGAAACTGTAGCTAACAACTCAAGAGTTAAACGGCGCCGGTGGTAAAAATGTGACTTCACCGAAATTCGAACCAGGTCCTTCAATTGAAGTGTGAATACTATGCCTGATATCAAGAACCTAAACAACCATTACTATCTATATTAGCTTCCTTACTAGATTTATTTTACACTGACGATGAGTTATATAGAAGAAGAGACTTTTAAGTCTCTACATCACCGAGACAAACAGCTTATCTATTTATGTATCTGAGAGAAGAAAGCGAAAGCAGATAAATATATCTGGAGGCGAAGTCATTCTGAGGTGTTCTGAATAAGCTTCGCTCGATTGGAAAACCTTAAGAACCAAAAATGATTACATTGACTGAGAAAATGTGGCGATGATGCCCGTGTCAAGAACTACTAGTTCAATATGTCATTGAAACGGTAGGAAAGAGAATATTAGGAGAAGTGAAGATGTGATACTGCAGAAGAATGACGAAAATTGATTAAACGGACCAAACAAATAACAAAGCAGTCCTCCGAAGAGTTAGTTAAGAGGGAATTGTGTACTGGTGTATTGCGAATCGGTGGCATAACGAAATTAGCACAGAAGAGTATGACTTATAGATGATAGAAGAAGATCGGGTTAATTATGAGTGGTTTCGGATAGTAAGGAAAGTATCAGAAGATGAAGGGATAAGCTGGGGACAGGATGGCTTAGAGAGATAGAGCAAACCAATACCCTGATTGATAAATTTCGATTTTCCATTTCCATACTTTTTATTCTTATTCCAATATCAGTTAGGGGCGTCCTGGTGCTTCCTGGAGGTGCTCACGGAAAACCAGGTCACTGCGCACATCACCGATTCCAAAAGTATTTACTCAATAAGCTATATTGGACAATATTCGGCGGGCCAAAGATGTGCGCGAGAATCATATATATAAAAAGCACATGTCTGTCCGTTCCCCTATTTATCTCAGAAACGACTTGACTTAGAGATCTTAAACAAACTGCACTGTGTTTCTACGATGCTGAAACCACCAGGAAAACTATTCTCATCTCTGTAAAAGCCCGGGTTCGAACCCAGGAGCCCATAATACGTTTCCATAAGAGATGTACGTAGATTACGTTTTCATGACTTGCAGAGGTTGCTTCTTTTACAAAATTAAATTAGAAAAAATGGTCCTACGAAATAGAGACAAGCGTCACAAGAAAGGAAAGTAATCATAGAATCTTATTTTAGTCGTGATTCATTCATATGAATTCGAAATTGCGAGAACGTTGACAAAATACACGGAAAATTCGTAATTTTTTTCGGAAATAAACAACCCATCCCTTTGACGACCAAAGCAATTGTTGAACATTGATTTCATGAGTTTTCTCATGTAAATGCACGGGGAAATTCAGTTAGTATACTTTTCCATAAGAGACGTGCGTAAAATAGGTTTTCGTTACCTGCAAAGGTTGTTTCTTTTACAAAATTAAATTAGAAACAGTGGTCCTAAGAAATCAATAGAAGTGCCANAAATAGAAGGACAAAAACGCAAATGTTTAGTACAACGGGTATAAGCATATTCGGCACAAAGTACACGGCGCGAGTCAATTTAATTCCTTCCCTTTGAATGCACATTTCCCGCAAATTCGTTCTCGCCACGGCCGGCGTAAATTCGGTAAAGATATCGATTGGACGAAAAAAAGGGGTGAGGAGAAGGAGAGAGAAATTGGAGATCCATTTCGCGTGGTGCACCGCCCCCCGATCGAACACCTCCTCCCCCTTACGAAGGGCGATTTTATTTTAGGATGTGTTTTTTGTGCAAGGGAGAGAATCGCGCGCTCTCCATCCCCACGACCAATAAAAGAGGAGGGAGAGAAAGGGCGTGTTTGGGAAGAGGACCATCGGAAATATATGCATATACATGGGAGAATGTAAGGCGCGGCGGGGGGAAAAAAAGAGATCGCTGGTGCTGCTGCCGGAAATTTTAAAATCGTGAGACTCACGTACGTGCACCTACACGTATGCAAATGCATGTATGTTTGTGAATTAATGGTTCTGCTATTTATATGTTTAAATAAACAACCCATCCCTTTGACGGCTTCGGAGGACCATGTGTATACAATATTAGATATATTTTTTAACTAAATTAAGTTCCATCATGCATGACGGGGACGTTTACTAGTATATTATATTTTTCCACAGTTATTTCTTCTTCGACTTCATAATGAGTCAATAAGTTGAGTTGAAATTAGAACAGTTAAGCGAACAATAGTTAAGGTATTATGGCGCGGACTATTTAGGATTTTTTTCCCATCTCCTACTTGAAGACGACCATTCACTTCCTCCACTAGG
The DNA here is from genome assembly GCA_000376725.2 of Ladona fulva. Lineage (NCBI taxonomy): Eukaryota > Metazoa > Arthropoda > Insecta > Odonata > Libellulidae > Ladona > Ladona fulva. Next base: position 476,954 of record KZ308202.1, on the reverse strand, counting down.
GATAGGTTGGTTTTGCACACTCTTTACTCACCAGTTTTTTTTTAGCCAATGTGTTTATGTGTCTGTAATCAACCTTACAAGTTAAGTTCCTGCAGAAAATACGAGGGTCTTTCTTCTCGTAGCTTTTCCGTATCTGAGAGTGTCCCGAGCTAAATTATACCACGCCATACTGTTGTGCGGTATCGTTGCGATAGCAATGAATTGTCTTAACAAGCTGAAGCTTGTTGTCAACAATATTATTTATCCTTCTTATCATATTGTTATCAACAATATGACAAGAAGGAGCTTTCGTGCACAACAATGAGAATCTGACGGCAACATTTGAACAAGTGATACGTATTGGATCACTATTATTGAAGTCATAACTATTGGTAGAGCGATTCGGAAAAGCGAAAAGAATTCACTCTCCAGCGACACCATGGAAACAGTGCGCCGAAGAATTCGGCCTCAACAACTTCAGAATTCGCAATACTATTCGCCAATGAAGATAGCGAAGAGAAGAGTCAAAATAACTTCACAATGCACAGAAAGGTGACTTTCAGCGATAAATTTCCATTTGAAAACAATTCCATCAAAAAGTGTCGCATGATTTCTGAATTTTTTTTTCGGGAGAGATTTCGCTTCACGAAGGATTACCGTGCTCTGATCGCTAAAATCAGGTACTTGACAAATTTCAAAACGCGCAAAGCAGGGCGTTAAGGTTACACTTTCAACCGATTTCACATTTACTACACTATCAGTTCCTCCAGCATCACGGATATTTTGCAAACCAAGGTTTACGTTATCTCTATTTTAATAACCAGGTTCGTACACTAATACGATATATCTCACGAAGCTTCTGCCTCAAACCGGGATAAAGCGAAAAATTGAGTTAAACTGATACATTTCCGGTAAAAATGGAGCGCTGGTGAATCTGGTGTGAAATTCAGGGCCCGCTTCAGACAGCAAGCGAGGCAACCGCCTCAGGGCGCAGAAAGCAATGGGGCGAGAATGATTCGACTTCTGAATGCGGTACGCACAAACCTATGGAGCCAAAAACTCAGAAATTTAGGATTGTTCGTGGAACGAAACAACTGCAAAATGTTTCCTTAAGTAGCATTTTGCGAAGTGTTCAATAAAACATTAAATACGCAGAACTTTAGATGAACAAGACAAGGAATGGTTATTATATTATATAATTTATATTGTTGCTGCATTTATAGCGTCGCTACCTAGAAACAATAGTAGCTGAGATTGTTGAAATATAACTCGATAAAGACAACAATTAAGGCGGCGAGTCAATTCTTGCATGAGGGTTGCTAACCATCTGGAATCGTCACCAATGAAATGTGGACCAAACGAAAGAAATGCATCAAGAAGATTGCGGAGGCCTTTGAGATGCTGATGAAGTGTAGAATAGTAAAAGTAAGTTGGGATGACAGATTAACAAACAAGCAAGTGGTGCAAAAGGAAAGGGATGTGTTTTGAAAGATAAAACGGGGCAGAAGTGAGATATTGAGAGGCGATGGACTGATAAAGAAAGTGACCGAAGGGAGGGAAAAGGCAGAGGGGAAGATAAAGGCGAATGTTGGATGATATACTGCAGGGGTGTCCAAACTCTTACCCCCAATGGGACGCATTAGCTCCGGAAAGGTTCGCAGGCCCCAGAAAATATACCTTGATGTAGTGACAATTAATAATAATTCAATATTTTTGAATATTTATTATTGTTGAGTGTTCAATATGATTGAATATTCGATATTGCTTAAATGTGCAAAAATTATTCAATATTGTTGTGGTGTAAGTTAGCAACAATTCATCAAAAAAATATTTCACTGCTTGCTGTAGTAAATTTTTAAAAGGTTTTGTCATTGTGTAAGATTTCCCCCATCGGGAATCGAACCCGGAACCGTTTTCACCGAAACTGAACCCGTTAGCCACATGGCTATCCGGAGGTCTAATTAGCGTACTACAATGAATTATGAAATGAATAATGCCATTAACTTTCCTGATCTGAGGTCATATCGCATATAGGCCCCCACCGAGAATCAAACCCCGAACCGCTTTCACCGAAGTCGAACGCCTTGCTCGCTTGGCCATCCGGGATGCCAGTAGTGTATATTATCGTTAGATAAGAAAACCGTATAAAATTTCACAAGGACCAGGGAAAGGTGACTGATTCGATTTCTGAATGCAGTACATAAAAACCTATCGGGCAAAAAACTCTGACATTTAGGACCGGTCGAGAAAGACAGGAACTGCACAATGTTTCCTTAAAGTAGTATTTTTGAAGTATTAAGTGTGAAAATCAAACACGGAGAATTTCAGATGAATGAAATAAGGAATGGCATATTGTTCTTGGATGTAAAACGTCGTTACCGAGCAACAACAGAAGCCGAGATTGTTGAAATACACCTCGATAAAGTCAATACTTAAGACAGCAAGTCAATTGTTGAGGAGAATACTTTGTGCATTACGGCTTAAGACCACGGGATAAAGAAATAAAAATACCTGCATGACCGGAACTCGAACCCAGGTCTCCCGCAAAGAACAATGGACTGGGCCGCTCGGAACTGGAGTAAGGACAGCACCCCAGGGGTGGACACCCCATATGTATAAATGGAGGGCTGGTCATCAAGATGTGAAGGAAGGGGCGTTAAGTAGGGTATTCTAGGGCACACGAATCTATTGAGAGAGAGAAAGTGCGCGTAGTGTTAGAATAACCAAAGAGTGTGGAAGAGATTGACACGAAGACCAATCCGAATCCTCTAGAGAGCAGCGCGGATTTGGCAGTGCGAAAAAATGGTCGCGAGCTTTTGGACGGGACAGCGCACGGAATAAAAAAGGCCCAGCTAAGAAATAGAAGGACAAAAACGCAAATGTTTAGTACAACGGGTATAAGCATATTCGGCACAAAGTACACGGCGCGAGTCAATTTAATTCCTTCCCTTTGAATGCACATTTCCCGCAAATTCGTTCTCGCCACGGCCGGCGTAAATTCGGTAAAGATATCGATTGGACGAAAAAAAGGGGTGAGGAGAAGGAGAGAGAAATTGGAGATCCATTTCGCGTGGTGCACCGCCCCCCGATCGAACACCTCCTCCCCCTTACGAAGGGCGATTTTATTTTAGGATGTGTTTTTTGTGCAAGGGAGAGAATCGCGCGCTCTCCATCCCCACGACCAATAAAAGAGGAGGGAGAGAAAGGGCGTGTTTGGGAAGAGGACCATCGGAAATATATGCATATACATGGGAGAATGTAAGGCGCGGCGGGGGGAAAAAAAGAGATCGCTGGTGCTGCTGCCGGAAATTTTAAAATCGTGAGACTCACGTACGTGCACCTACACGTATGCAAATGCATGTATGTTTGTGAATTAATGGTTCTGCTATTTATATGTTTGTGTGTGTGTGTTTTATATATATATATATA
>KZ308202.1:457567-473490 GCA_000376725.2 Ladona fulva | reverse complement strand
TATATATATTTATATATATCATCTGGGTGAGGATAAAGACAGGAATGAAAGATATCATAGACAAAGTAAGATAGCTGAAATGGATGAGGGCAGACCACCTGGCAAGACAACCGATGGGCATCAGGAGTTCTCAACAGGACACCAGCAGATGTGAAGAGACCAAGAAGAAGACCAAAAGACAGATGGAACATAGTATCATCGAGTACTTAGGGCACGTATCACAATGTGTTCTATGTATATATACATCAACACGAATCATCGCTATATATTAGAATTGAGACCTAAATCGGTATCGATTGAGAAATAAGGAAAGTTAAGGCAAGACGTAATTAAGGAGGATCTCTTGTAGCACTCTTTAGATATGTTTAGAAGTAAATTAAATCCTCCAGACTCCTCTTCGTCATTTTTATGCGGATAATATAGTTGCATTGTCGCAGTACCTATAATTATAATATAGTTGTATTGTCGCGAATACCTTTTAGGAGCATTCAGCATTATTTCCCCAGACGAATAATTAATGCGCAGATTGAGTTCCTCTGCGTCCCCAGAAGTGAGCAGAAAGCACCTTGCCAATATTTGACTGATGTGAAGATTCTGACCTGACGGGGGGTCGAACCCCTCCACTCGCAACTGCTGTTGATTTCTCGAAAAATATTCTGGAGGTTCAATGGATTGAATTCGACGAACGTGCAACTTTGAGGAGTAGGGCTCGACTCTCGGACGCACAAAATCTTTTTACCTGCGTAGCGGTACTATTATTTTTAAAGTGCGTCGACAGCTGAGGTCACGCACATTGCTTTGTTGGGACTTTTCGTAATCAAAAACTGTACAAAACAATGGTTAATAATGAGCGTTATTGTTGTACATATCAACATTGTATTGCTGTAAATTATAATGGGTCAAAACTTATCCAGAGGCGGTTAAATCTTGATTCCGTGAACCTTTTGAAGGCTCCTCTTGTAAGATTATTAAGTCATTTATTACAATCAGTATATAGGGATGTATACATACAAATCAAGATTATTAGATGAATTGATGAAGGAGGAGATGGTTAAGTTCGAGTTTGAGTTAAGGGAGAGAAATCACTAAGAAAGACTAAGAGAAGAACGACTCACTTTCTTAAGAGTTAAATTAAGGATGAACTTAAACAAAGAGTAAAATATGCCCTTTATTATACTCACTGCGAATGTATTACTTTCTACTCTTTCTAAGAGGATAGAGAGAACACGGATAAGAGATTCATAAGAATGACTACAGTCATCAAAGTACCTGCTCAACTTGAAAGATCTTCTCACGAGAAAAAGAACCTTTCGAAAGAACCTGCTCATATAGGATTTTGGTACAATTAACCAAAAATGTCCAAACACAAAAAATACACGGTGAAACTTGACTGAACGGAATAAAACTTGTAAATAAAACTCGAGTAATCACGAACGCAAGATGTAGTTCTGAGGCAACTATCTTCACTGTAATAACTGTTCCCCACTGGCACGCTCTGGATCCCTTCTCATCCGACTTTGCTATCTTCCTTCGGAAACCTCAAAACATTTCCTTCAACTCCGTGCGTCCTTTCCATTTCACCAAATTCAGTCACCTTTTGCTTGACCCTCCGGATGATGGCCGTCTGAATCGGTCGTACTTAATAAAGTGCGCGTCCCACCAGGTCCTTTCCTTGTCATTCCGTTATGAAGGCGGTCCATGGATACCAACCACATAATAATACGCAGTCTAAACACTGCTATCAGATGTGTGCGAGTTAAATATTCCCTAATGGAATCAAGATAATGTGAGTTAGGATAATATCAAGAGACGGGTAACCAATGAGACAGTATCGAACCAGGATTCACTGGTCCTTCTCTCCTTTCGAAGCCATACTCATGCATTAATATTCATTTTTTCGTACGTGAATCCCTCCCGTTCTATGCATGTAATTATGCTCTATGCCAATATGCATATATATATATAGGGTAAAGTTCGGAACGATAAAATATATAAATGTTGCGCTTCTCATAAGTCGCAGTTATGTTGTAGTTCTTTTGGAGTATCAAAATTTAACAATCATCTAACAGATGTGGCAGAAAATGGTTGAATATGGTCCACGTATCTATAGTAAAATATCTATTTCGAATACGCTCAAGAGTCCATTAGCGATTTTCATAGTGGGGGAACATTTCTAACATAAAGTAGCTTAAAAATATCACAATTTTGAAAATCTTTGGCATATATGCAAACAGACCCAAGCATATTTAAAGCCTTACTTGATACACAGTTTATATGGGATATAAATGATAAACTGGAATCAAAGAGTTGATAGGAAGTTATGACAAGATTAGTTTGATCCTCTCGAATAANCCTCACTAAGCCATAATGCCATAAGCGGAACATGTAAGTGAAGCACAATGACTCTACGAGTAATACTTTTCGTAACATACTATAAAGAGAAACTTTCCTTAATACCATTATTCTGCATCATTCATACCTCAGTAGGTTTCATATTATCACAGACATAAAACTGAGTCGAAAGTAAATAAAGACATATATATTTATAATTACATACATACGGACATGTATATATTCACACATCCTCACATTCGTAGGCAGATACATATATTCATTCATACTTGTAGGAGGGTATAGAGATGCGCAGGTATAAGTGGAGTATAGAGAGAGAAGAGCGGGCGAATGAGAAATTATGGGATTGGGCGAATGTGGGTGAGAGAGGAAGGCAAGTGTGGGGTGGTAATATTATCGCCCTCGTGTTGGGGGAGAGTGAAATTCGAATGTCGGGAGGAGGATTGCAAAGCAGGGCGTGTGTGTGTGCTATCTGCTGCCCCTCCACACGCACTCTCCAGACCTCGCACCGAACGCAGCAACCCTCTCGTTCAATTTTTTCTCCTTTTTTCGCTGCTGGACGGACGTTACGGGGAAAAGAGTGAATTCGAAATATAAAAAAGAGGGAAAATTTCACTGGATATGGACTTGAATTATGTAGCAGAAAGAGGGCTCGGTGGGAAATCGACATTGGATCGCGAGTGGGGGGGCTTTAAGGGAAAGGGGGGGGAGGCGCTTCTGAGGGTGCAGAACGGAGGCCTCGGGGAGTGCTTGGCGTTTGATCTTCATGCATAGTTCATCGGAAGGGGAGAGCGATGTTCCCCTTGTTGTCAAACGATCGCCCAGGGATGGATCATCGCCTATTTGTTCTTAGAAGATCGATTCGGCGGAGGAATTCGCTTGACCATTTCTCGCTCTTCCCCAATTTTTCGAATCGCGTTCCGCCACGCGTTAAACTCCGTCTTCACGCTTTTAGGACGTCCGTGTGATTCTATCGACGAACTGCCGGAGTCAACTGGACCGTCTCCTTCCAACTATTAGGCCGTCGTTCCTCGCTGGATGGCCACAACAGGGAAACGAAATGAGAGTAGAATATGGGTAATGGTGGTGCGTGACCTATGCGAAACGCTGTGCTTGTTTCGCCCAGTCAAAGCGTTAGTACGCATGAGTAATTAAATACAATTACATTTCCTAGTTTTCCGATTATAATGGGCATATATTAAATCGTTATCGATGTAACTTTCATCAATATTGGCACAGTGTTACCTTGGTTATCAACAATAATTCCAAGATTGTCGTCGTTATCCAAAACTCTCGTTATTCAAGGCGCGGTTTTCCAAAACCATACTGCTTATCAAATATACAGATGAAACTCATTCAAGTGTCATTAAATTATGGCAAATCTTCAGACCTGATATAATTACGCTTACGAAATCGGTAGCGAATTTAAGTACATGTGGAAGAATACAGATTCTTTAATTCTGCAATGTCTTTCCACCAAGTTACGCCTACGGATATTGATATAAATATCCAGTACATTTTTTAATCACAATCATACGTTGTTAACTAAGTACGTCTTCAACTAAGGCCGTCGTTAACCAAGTGTAGTAGTGATATAGTTTAAAGTGGTTCTTGATCTTAACTGTGGTCGCTTCGTACATATCGGTCACACAAGGAATCGAACCGGGGACCGCTATCATCAAAGGCGAACACGCTACCCACTTAGCTATTTATTATCACTCCTTTCATCAATATTAGATTATTATTTTTCGCTAGCTGAAGCTGTAGAATGTATTTAAGGAGAATGTGAATGGTTATAAAAATAGCGGAAGTCCAAGGAAAAGCTAGGTAGTGAATGAAATGTGGAAGAGATTTGAAATACATTCCCTCGAAGAAATAAAGGGAATATATGTGAAGATGAATGGATATAGAGAAATCGATAACGTATGGATGAGTACTGTAAATAAATGGGGAATAAAATGTGATTAACCCAAAAAGGAATGGTAGGTGATCTATATATAGTGTGATCTACATTAGATATGAATAATTCAAGATTTCTATTCATATTCCATTTAATTCATAAATACAAATGCTACCTACAACAAGTTAAGTGTTGTAATAGAATACAAAATTGCAGTGACGATAAAATCCCGGAAACAGCTAAAAAATACCCTAATACAAGAAGCGAAAAATATTCATGATTTAATTACAATCTGTTAGTTTTAGACACTGAGACGGAATGAAAAGTTTTTCCGCAATAGTGCTATATTTCCGGACGATAAACCCCGAGTTACATTTCTCTGTGATCGCTCTTTCCTTTCCCGCCAGAATCGGTTATCGATAGAGCAATTGACAAAGTCATTATGTCCAAAAGTAACTCCTCGAATCAGTTGTTAGACTCCATCAAAGAAAGAATAAATAAGGACTTCTTAGCCTTAGCTACAGAACTTTGTTGACATTTTCTCATCGGTTGCATAGCAAAATACAGTGAAAAGGCAAAAATTTTATAAGAGGAAGTTATAAAAGTAAGGGAAAGAACTTATCCTTTCCCTCATTATGCAAATTTGAATTCACGTTTTCCATGCGTGGCCACCAGCAGCCCTTCACCCTTTCAGCAGGAAAGCCGTTCACTTCTCGCACGAGACTCTGAGGAGATCTCCAAACCATAAATATAACCACTGTAGATGAAACACACGATAGCACCCGCTGATCCTTCGCACTTGTTCCTATCAGAGAGAGATATTATGGGACCTTTTCCGCAGCCGGGCCCTTTTCCTCAACTTCTATCAACTAAAATATTAAACTAAACATGAGCCCCACTTAATCTCAGGGATTTCAAATTTAGTCCTCATTCTAACGTGGCCAAATTTACACCGATGTATATCTTTAAATTATAACTAGAAATGTCAGTAAAGTATTCAGCCCGAAGGCCGGTTGGTACCTCATCCCCTCGACCATTAGCTACGAAGAGCTATAAGAGGAAATGAGCCTCACTACGCAAGATGAGGAGTAAGGTAGTTTGTCCTTGCTTTCCTCACTAAGCCATAATGCCATAAGCGGAACATGTAAGTGAAGCACAATGACTCTACGAGTAATACTTTTCGTAACATACTATAAAGAGAAACTTTCCTTAATACCATTATTCTGCATCATTCATACCTCAGTAGGTTTCATATTATCACAGACATAAAACTGAGTCGAAAGTAAATGAAAGATACTATTTTCTTTATCCAGTACCAAAAGACTGGTGGAAATATTTCGTTTGCCAAGAAATGGTAGCAGAACCAAATAAGCATGAAGTCACTATTTAAGACACGGGAGTACTGTTAAAACACAATGTTGCTATGAGCCAAGCTTCTATAAATAAATAAATACAAAAATTCAGCCGAATTGCTATAAACAATGTAAAAATGAACTATTAAGAAGCTCTGAAATAAACGGTGCTCATAAGCACACATAAGAGAAAAATTTAGAGAAAGGAGGGTGGAGAAAGAAAGAAAGACCACATTTTGGCGCGTAGTAAAATGCAGTGTCAACATTGATCATTTCAGCTCCAATTCTGGAATACCCGAGGTCACGAATTTCAACACTAAAGAAAACATAGGTGTAGATAGGGAAGATGAATAAATGGGTTACTATTAATGGTTATTAGAAAGCATAAGAAATGTGCTAATTCTGGGTTAGTGGGTTATGGGAAACCGTGAGTTCCTAGAAGACTCTGTTTGTCAGGAGTCAGGATAACGGATTACATCTCTCAAGCAACTAAGCGGCGATATTCCTAAACCCCAAACGAGATATCTTTTGGCGACTATTCGGCCGAATCCGATTATTCCTGGCTATAGTTTTTCGGAATCTTTCATTTTAATTTTCACCGTTCACTTATTTCATTTAGTAACAACACAAACAAAAGCTCTGAACATATATTATAAAATTTCTTTCTCAACTCGTGAAACGCAACTTTCATAATGAAGGTTTTAACAACGCAATTATCTCCTCGATTTCTAAAATAATGCACCTAACGAAGAATTTGGGAAAAGGTACAGGAGGAAGGTTTCATAGTGTGTGACTACTATGTGTTGCTACTAACTTTTATTCTAGAACTTAGTGTAACGTGGAGTGGATGAAAAAACTAGAAATAATTAAAGAATTTCAGAATATTCGGCATCCTTTCACAGCATTCGCTGTGGTTTTCCTCTCCTCCTGAAACTTACTGAGGCACACATTTTGCTCTTCAGCCTCCCGATGACGGTTTAAAAAAACTCTCTTTGTTAGATAAACGAAGAAAAAAAGATAGCGGGGCATTACTAGATCAGTGTGGATTGCGGGACGGAAAATTCAAAAGCGGGACGGTCTCGCCTAAAACGGGACATTTGGACACCCTGCTCTTAATTCAAAAGATACTTAATCATATGTCGAGGCTAATGGTGCCAGATACACTTTCTTTAAATTAAGTAAAAGACAATCGTACTAGGATTTCACTACTAATTAAGTGTCTATTTTCCACTAAAGGTGCGTCACTCTTTGAATTGATATTCCTTTTTCGGAATATGAATTCAAAAATCTTGTTGATATTTACTTATGCGAAAAAAATAAGGGATTTATAGAGCAACCATCTTTAAACAGACGTGGTTCGCAATCAATGCCGGGTTTTTACAGTCGAATGTATAGGGACTTGTTCGTTGAATCTGAAATTTCAAGTAAATTGCAGTCGCTTTACCACTGCTACATATTCAACTCGATCGCTTTATTTGATAAGAACAATTTTTGCTCGTTTTTAAGATATTTCTAAAACTCGTCATTAGGAAAATTAAACTCAATAATCAATAATACTTGCCGTCATATATAGACGTAAAACGCAGTGACGGTTCTACAAACAGGGTTGCTATAAACAAACACAACAATGTGTTGTTTCAACAACATCTTGATGTTGTTGAAACCTACCTTAAATAATTACAAAAATGTAGCCTATCCTCTATCGTTTCCTTATACTTTTGTGGCGAAAAATAGCTCTATTATAATTGGTTTTCGCAGGATTCTTAGAATTTACTATATCCAGTATATCCACATGTATATAATCACAATAAAAACAGAATGTAATTGTTATATTTGATAAGGGTCGCATCTAGAATTTCCGCTCATCTTCGGGTTGTGACTAATAATTATGAACATGTTACAACTTAGAAAATTAAATGAAGTTATTCATTCATTATTAAAGTAGTAGTACTACACACACGAAAATTCGGAAGTTGACAAAGATTTACTTATTTCATGCTATTTCATTCATATTTCATAAAATTTTAAGTATATAAGTAAAGTAAACATTTTCAAACTTGTACACATTGCCACCAGGATACACACCTATCTGCAGTGAAAATTTTGGAATAATAATAATAAAATTATCAATAATCAAATTTGAAGTAGTTGAAGGTTTTTACGTAGGGTTGAAGTCCTGCCATCCCCTGCCTAGTTTTGATTGATAATTAGTTTGCCGAATTATAAATGTGCTTCCTCTAAATACTGCTTCACAAATTACTATTCACATGCTTGCTGCTACGAAATCCTTTAATTGTGTCCTTCTATAATTAAATTATATTCGCCCCCCCCAAAATTGGTCCACCGGTAGTGAGAACAACGCTCTTGAACGAAGATTTAGGCTATCAATAACCCTCATAGTGTATAATAGAACGAATCAGTTCTATGAAATAATAGAGAAGCTGATTCAACTAATAGTTTTCTGCATTCTATGCATCTTTATTCAGCTCGTAACCATAGGGGAGTATGGATAAATTGAAACAACGCTGAAAAGGAGATGAAAAGGGCTCAGAAGCAATCATGAAATGATGACAACGAATTTGATCCTTTCCGCTGTCTGAGATTAGGTGCAAGACGGTTGCTAGTAATGTCCAAGCAAAGAGAGAAACGTGCTTGTCAAAGGGGATAATTTATGAAACCGTCCGAAAAGCAAGAATATAATACTATCGATCATTTTTAATATTGTAAAATCATATTTAGTCAGCATTGCTACAACAAAACGATAATGTGTGGAGCGAGAGGAGTTAAAATTTCCCTGAATGAAGCTTTACTGTATCTGGGATAACTTCGGTCTAAAATAAAACAGGGAGACATTGTCGCGCAGCTTTGTTGCAATTAACAATGAAAAGTCTCAACAAGCGCACACGTGCTACAATGAGACGCAGCAAATAATTTTTTCCAAAGGTCAATGAGTGTTCCGGAAATTTTTTTTTTATCTAAAATTTATAGGGTTAACAATACGTAAGAATAATTTACTTATATGTCATAATGTGCAGTAAAATGTATGATGTATTAATACAACATTCTACCGTGTAATTATGTACATATGCTTATGCATAGGATGAAAATTTTGCCTCCATGCTTTGGCCTGTTCCCAACTTTGTGCAAATTTAATAATAATAGATAACTGTATTTTGAAATTATTAAAGAACTTTTGGAATAGGAATAATTCATCTCTTTGATTCATTACTTGTTTTTCCTTTCTTTACTTGCATTTTCCCTTCAATTTCAGTAAGTTGTATAACGGAAATATATACACAATGAGACCAACAGTTCATTGTTATGTTTACCTTTTATGATATAAACCAGCTAATTTTGCATCGAAGGACTACAATAGTGAATTGTTAAGGGCATGAATTGTTGTAAAACATTATTATACGGACTTGTGGATTTGACATTGTCCTTGTCGCTATACTATGGATTCAGCTTTTAACTAATTCATAAAGAAAACGTTAACGAATTTCGTTTAAACAGCAAACGCGTGGGTATCTTTAGAAAGATACAAAAATATTATATTTCTTAAGAGGTATAAAATTTAATATTTCAATGATGCTGTTACGATACACTGATTTTATATTTTTCCTTATTGTTTACTCACAAAGAAGAATCTGCATCGATTGGGAGTGAAATAATTCGTATCGATAGCTTCACATCTGCTTGGATGGCGCACCATTCCTGCTGCAACATATTGACGACCTTTTTAATTTTACTTTTGTTTCAGAAAAGAGACGACAGTCCATTTCAGTCACCATCTCAGTCTTGTTCATGGCTGTGATAATTAAAAGCAACTGAGGTATGAGTGATAGTCAATTCTTCTTGATCACGTCTTACTGAACGCTTTGGGAAAAGGGCATTAAGCTACCCGAACGAAAACTTTATCGTCTCAAAGCATTTTGGCTTCGTTAAAAAAAAACAAGGAAAAACTATCTCATCCCTCATCTTTAGTAAGCCTCATTCGCTTTCGAAAGCAATCGTAAGTCAATCTTTCCTGGGTTGAGGATCCAAACAGCCTCCGGGCAGGATTCCTCACAGCCAGACTGGTGACGCAAGGGCCGCTCGAAAACAGTCGAATTCAGAATTCTTTGAGAGGCATTTGGGAAGATCAGTTCCGCAATTAAAACATTCATAATAAATCGCACTGCAAGACAAAAGAAGCACGGAGACGATGAGGTGTCTTCACGCCAAATTTCAAAAAGAAAAGTAACGTTTTCGCACAACGCATGCACGAGATAGTTGCCTATCTTAATAATTACCTTCGGTTGTTAAAAGAATGAATTCCTTCCTTTCCGACAGTTCCAATTTCACGTTACACAGGATCAATTCGCGCTTCAATGCTTTCTGAATTCATTTGCAATAATTCTATCAAAACTTTTTAATCGAATAGTTTAAACCCCTTTTGAGGACTAAAGTAACTGTATGTATGTGGGCCGCATCCAAGTAAGCTGTCAATTATCACATATATCCTTAGAAGAAATATCTGGACCATAAAATAGAATAAGGGTTAAAAATATCCCTTCATTCCTGAAATGATGTTTAGTCGGTTTTTTTCTCAGACGACCATAATAATAATACCGACAATAATAATACAAATAATAATAATACTGACAATAATAATACCAAAAATGATAATACCGACAATAATACAGAGCAATATTGTCGTGCAACATTGTTGAAAGTGCTTAATAATTAGGGTTTCTATATTTTGATAGCGAAAACCGGGATGTATTAAAATTTGAAGAGATTTAAACCGGGACAGAACCGGTACTGTTGTTTAAATTTTTTTTATTACGTTTGTAAGCATTTTTCAGTGTGTACATAATCTCCGATTCTCTTAACTTCAAACATCATACCATTACTCCTTCAAACATCCCGTCTTTTCTTGATCGGAGTTTTTCATTCAAATCGGAACAAGATGGAAAACCGGGACCATTCCTCTATACAGGGACAGTCCCGGACAAAACGGGACGTAACGTAAGTACTAATACTGAATAGTCTTAACAAGCTCTCTCGCGCAACAATGAGATACATAAATAGTTTGTTTGACGAATAATTGTGGAAAATAATGACTTTAGCGAACTTTTTGAAGTTCCGCTGAACCTTTAGCCTTCGTCCCACTTATAACGTATGATTTTATGTACTTTTCGCGAAAATTACGAGATACGAATGTGGGTCCAATTTTATATTACGTTTGCCTCATATTTTCCCAAATATTTATTTCTCAGTATGATTTCATAGTCCTAATTATGATTTTCACCTTATGGCATCGGAATTACGATCAAATCCAGTTGACACAGAGAACAACATAGGAGAGAAATACAAAGAGAAACGGATTTGTTAGCAAACATACACTTCTTGTTACCATGCCCTGATGAATGGGATGTTTTTCATTTGTCTTTTGGTAGAGGATAGAGACAAATTTACTTTTGTTTCAATTTTGTACATGGCTGTGATAACGTGAAAGCTAATTAGTTATGAGTGATGTCAAATAACGGCATTGATTGACGTTTCTCCTTTTTGAATGTGTTACTTGTAGAGTCATACATTGTGCTTCACATACGTGGACTTGTTCCGTTTATAATAATCTGGCTCAGCTAGGAAAGCAAGGGCAAACTACCTCACTCCTCATTTTGTCTAGTCGCTACGGCTCCGAAGCTTTTCGAAGCCGATGATGGTGGGAATGAGGTTTCAAACCAGCATCAGAAATAAGGAAAAAATATCCAATCGAATTTAAGAGAGAAAATTATGGAAATTCCGGTATTATGAATGAAATCTACAGGAAAAGTAACAATGTTAGGAGAGAGGAATTTGAAGTTATAATTATTTCATTATATATAGCCACACAACCCGAAATAAGGTTAGCGAGAGAGGACTATATGATTTAGTACTCGTACCGGCATTTGACCTAGGCGAGAGAAGCGAAATCTCTAAGAAACTACCCTGAAAACCTCTTTACTTTGGCAATTTGAATACCAGCTGAAACCAAACAACAGTTTATTGTGCCGCGAAGTTTGAGTTCAGCGTGTGCGACGCAGGGTAAAGAAGTTGAGGAAATCCTATTTACGGGATCAACTGACTACATTAGTGACGATGAATACGACGAAAAACTGTGATGATGGCACTAACTTTTACAGCCTGATGTCCTCCCGGAGACCAGACCCACGCCGGAGTCGAACCCCGCACCGCTTCCACCAAAGAATAAAAGAGCCACCAAGCTGCAAGGCCATCAGGATAGGAGAGCGAAGACGATAAACCTCCCGCTTTGTTTTCCTTTCAAAAAGATAAGCGGAATTCCCGCTAACATCGTTTTCCCGCCTCTACCGTTTCTCTCTATCCATTCATAAATGATCGATAGAGGATGATCGAAGTCCTCCGAAGACAGAGAGAGAACGCGGTCCACCCGCGCGGCCCGCATCGGTCGGGGAGTGGTCCGGGGAGCGCGGATCGGAAAATGCGCAAGTGTCCAAAAAATGTATTGGGCGAAAAAAAGCGTAGAAATGCGGGATTTGCTCCTCCTACCAACGCCCACCTCAGAGATGCACCTTCGCCCGCCTCATCCGGCCATCGGTCCCAGACAAGGATCCCTCTCCATGTTTATTTTATCGTTGCGGGAATTGTCCGCTAGGGGGAGGGAGCGAGGGTCATCGAGGGTCGCTACTGCCCACTCCACTGCCGCCCAAGATTGGCGTCCCTGCTTCTGCGCCCTTCCTCCTTTCACCCCATCCTACCCTCCTTTCACCCTCTCCCATCCTCCGCCCGTGTTTGCATTCCGCTGAATATCAACTCGAAGAGAGAGAAACGCCGGGAAGCGGAGTAAGTGCACGTCGACACAAACGCAAACTTTGTTGTTGTTTTTCCACTCATAACTTTTACAATATACAAAATGAATCTTGGTCAATTTGCCAAGATGCCTCCGCTCTTTCTCTGATGAAATACTTGCCGTTGCGATGGAAATCTGCTCCGACTACTCCTTTGATTCGGCCCGACTGCTTTCGGGCGATGTTATTAGTTCTCACCAATCGCGCTCTGACTATCTTTCTTATTTCTAAGGTCGTCTTTCACGCCCTACCCCATTTCTTCCCTCACATTCCCTCCCGTCTGTACTTTGATAATACTGTATCACTTTCAAAGTTTATTTCCCTATTTCAGAGGTTTCCCAATAGTTTTTTCCAGTTCTTTGTAACCGACGTAATCTTCTGTAAACTTTATTGCGCGGCCGTCCACGGGCGATAACAATACTCCGTCTTAATTGTTGGCTTTTTGCCATGTTCCAACAATGAAAACGTCGATTATTGCTTCTAAATAATATTAGTTGCAACAATTCGGTGTTTCTCCAGTTCTATCTATCTCAATCGCATTGTTGAATGTTGAACCATTGTTGAACTCCCAAACACTTCTTCATTGCTAAAACTGGAATTTTCTTTTTTCCTTTTGTTTATATTCGTGACTTTGAAGTTTCAGAGAAGGGATAAGGTATTTACTTTGTACATTGAGGTGTGCACCTCAAAAGTCCAAGGATAAAAAGAGTGAAAAATATTCCCAAAACAGAGTGAAAGAGACGCGGCATGGTAGTTTAGTGACTGGAATATATGTATGTGGGAGACCCGAGTTCGAGTCCGAGTCATGCCGCTATTTTCCACAACTATTTATCCTTTGGTTTTGAGGTAACGTTATATTTCTACTGTCACCTTACTATTTATGGTCTGCAGATATGACAATATCCGCATTGGTAACAAATTCCAACAACCATTCCTTGATGGTTGCATCCGCATTGTTAACAAATTCCAACAACCATTCCTTGATGATTCCATCCGCATTGTTAACAAATTCCAACAATCATTCCTTGATGATTCCATCCGCATTGTTAACAATTTCCAACAATCATTCCTTGATGATTCCATCCGCATTGTTAACAAACTCCAACAACCATACCTTGATGATTGCATCCGCATTGTTAACAATTTCCAACAATCGTTCCTTGATGATTCCATCCGCATTGTTAACAAATTCCAACAATCATTCCTTTGTGTCAATCCGAAGCGACTATCATCCGCAAGAACGCCTCTCGAATCTCCCGCCATTCGCAAGTACGTCCGATTGACCAGTGTTTTTCCCGAGCGATAACTGTTGGACTCTAAAAACCAAGTGCAGGGGGCGGCGTAAATGGTTCCTAAGTCACGTGTGTAGCACGAAAGGGAGAGGGGGAGAACACGGCTTCTCCATCGCCGCAGAGACATCCCTCTCTCTTCGATCGAAAATCGAAAAAAATCGAAATCGCGCGGACTTCCGCCATCGCGAAATCCCTCATTTTGCGGAGCGAACGATTAATAATAAAAGAGGCCCCCTTTTTCGCTTCCACGACCGGAGAGAGGCGATTGCGCCAAAACTCGAGATGTTGGCGCTCATACATATTCTGCCCCATTTTACTCGGAATTCCTAATTATGAGCCGCTCTTCCAATTAACTTCGCCAAATCAACGCAGTTTTTCGAGTATTTCGGGTTTGCTCTGCGAATGTTGCTCCACTACATGTTCGGATAAGGACGATGAGAGGATGAAGACGGATGAATTTGTGCAGAGTTAACAACGAGCGCGAACTACGAGATAAATCAACAAAGCGTTTGGAGGAAATTAGCGCTAAAACGGATAGTTACTTTTAGGCGCTTTTTTGGTACAGCATTAGGGAGACTAATAGACGAGAGTCGGATGGGGATGTTGGTGTTAATTGGACACTGGAAGATTGCGAGTTGGATGTTTAGAACGCTTTCTAAGAATGGCAGAATAGGTGAAAAGATAATTGGATAGTGATGACTGGACTGGAGATAGATGGTATGAAATATAGACTCTAGTTTAGTATATAACACAGACTAATATATTATGTAGGCTCTAGATAAGTATGTGATAAAAACCCTAGTTTAGTAGATAACCAAGGCTTTAATTTAGAATATAATATAGATTCTCGTTCAATATATAATATAGACACTAGATTAGTACATGATATAAACTCTACAATATAATATAGACTCTAGCCTAGTACATGATATATACTCTAGTATGGACTTGAGTAAGTAAAAGTAAGTTAAATGGAGATTGCCCTCTCACCTATAAGACACTGTTGGCAGGCAGAGTGGATACGAAGAATGGTTCTTGAGAATGGAACAATTGGAAGATAGATTTTGGTGCGTGAATACGAGTAGGAGAGCGGTGGGTTTGTTGTGATTGCACATTAGCAACTATCGGAAAGGTTAAAAACAATGTGCTAATGGCCACACTGTTATGTTGTAGGATATTTCATGAAAAACATAGTAAACTAAATGTAGTTGGAATGGATTATTACTTAACAAGTTTGTAAAAATAGGAAAGTCAAAGACAATGATGACAACAATGACTTAATGATGACTGCAAGATTAGCTTCCTGGGCTGTATTAAAGGGGTGTTTAACATAGGCGTATGATTGTCGAATGTGTAGACGTAAGCAGAAAGACTGCGATGGCGTCTGGTGAGAACGCGAGTGCCCATAAAGGAAGAGGAAGACCGAGAAAAAATTTGGTACATATCGATGGTGTGTTGTTACTCTCGATACCCGAGGTCTGAAAAATAACTGGGACTTTACGAAAAGAAGTATGAACGCGTCTGAAACACTCAAAGAAAGAGCTTAATTTGAAGTGAGCTTCACAACTTAAAGTTTGTGTAACGTCGTTTTTCGCTGTTCGTGACGAAGCGTTACCTTAGTGACGCGTATCACCACCGAGTGACGCAATGGAGGCTCGCAAGGAGGAATATTGAGGATGTCTTGCTTACTCCAACAGGGAATAGCGTGTGTATGTATGTATGTATTTTACTCGTCACGCGGAATTACTAATTATGATCGTCGTCTCTCAGTGACGCGCTTGTGCCGTCCTTTTTTTGTTTCGAATCGGAAGAGAGAGAGAGAGAGAGCGATTAGATTAGAGGGGGCGTAGGAGGCGAGAGTGTCAAAGCGTGGTGGTGGTGGAGGGGGGTGGGGTGGTCCATGAAGACCCTCGGCTAGCAGAGTGAAGATCATTATGTCCGTTGCCATGGAGACACGCTGATTGAGGGGCCGTAATTTGGGACGAGGCCTTCGCACGGAGGGGCAGTTTCGATCACTCCTAAAGTGAGAGCCGCCGACTCAGATAAACTGCGTTTTAACGCGCCCTTTTAACTTCGCCAAGAGAACGCCATAGATGGAAATAGTATTGCGACGTCCTGGCGCAGTAATAGAGCATCTTTGATCGTTTTCGAGTAAACTTGCGCTTAAAGGATT
>KZ308202.1:380625-439327 GCA_000376725.2 Ladona fulva | reverse complement strand
GCATTTCGGGCTACTATAATAAACTATTCACGAAACTTGATTTATGAAACACTACTGTTATGATGTCTTACTCGTAAATTGGGTGCGAAAATATGCAAGTATTGTGTTTCGGAATGATGATTGGGATTTAAAGCATGGGCTTTCACCATACATGGAGGTGAGTTTTAAGGTTATATTATAGGATATTTTTTTCTAAAATGATGAATAGATATGTAATATCATCACTTGGGTAGATGCCACCAAGTGAACGAAATATAAACGCAAAAAATCATTTACCACCTGGTTTAGGCGTGCAAAGAAGATTTTATTATCGAAAAATCGTCTGCTGCTTCCATATCACTGTTACTTTTCTTATTCTTTATCACGTTTCTCTCCTCTTCCACTAAATTTACTTATACAATGTACCTTTTCTTTATAAAATGTTTATATCTTTGCGCATCCAGTTGCGCGTTGAATCTGTCAAGAACTTCCTACCAAAGATGCGCTGGAAATATTACGATGCATTATTGTTTAAACAAACTTCACGGTAACGGGTATGAAAATTATTCTCGAGCAAGGCATCTTTTAGTTAAAGTGGTAGGTAACTAACCATCAGTTTACAAAGTTTTATAATACGGGCCATGCCGCTAACTGGAGGTTAAGCTTAACCTTCAGGTTAAGTAACTATCAGATTTAACTATCGATTGTAATACCGGGATTAAGACTAACAAATCTAAGCCATAGCAACGTTCAAAGAGGATATTTAGTCAAAAGTGCACAGGAGAAAACTACTTTGTGGGCTTAAAAACCTAATCCAAAGGACTTTCATCGATACACAAGTGAAGATTTAAGAGAACTAGTTTCAAATCATTCAGTGTGTGTGGTTGAAACGGACGTGAAAAAAAGTCTGTCAGGACCATGACTCTAACCTGGATTCTTACGCTTTCCGGGAAGATGATTTAACCAATTAAGCTACCGAGCCAGAACATATTCTCAATCCGTTTTAGGATACTTCGTATGCAAGGGCAAAGTGGTTTCGTCCGACTGTGCGGCATACTGGTTCGAGTCCTGGTTCTGTCAGCCATTTTTCATGTCCGCTTTTAATTGGTACACGAATCAACACGCAAAGGTACCTCTACCCTATAAATAAATAAGAATTTTGTCTTTGGTAACAGAACCCTACAATACGTAATTTCCATTTTATATATAATGGACCTATCTTCCCCGTTTATAATAATAATAATAATGTGACTTTATCCGGGCGAGATTGAGACTGTGAAGTCTCTTCATACATCCAACTTCCCTTCATCGTATGAAATTTAAGACAGATGGCTTGAAAAACTTGCAACCAAGAAAACTAATTAGTTGGTTTATAAACCTAAGTTTGCACTTAGAAAAAGATGCACCATAGTAGGGAAACACCACCAAAAATGAGGGTATGAAAAACCCACGACTTAAAATAATTTAAATCCTTTTAGTATCACTTTATCGTTACTTAATTTAGGGAGAGATAAGAAACATGATTTTATCAACCGAAAGATATGTCGATATAAGAATAAGCCCTGGAGGGGAAGGAGGTTCACTAGACAAAATGAGGAGTGAGGTATGTACATTCAGACCTCGTGTTCACGGGGGTAACGTTCCCGAAAGTTCCGCAAAAGACAAAATCGCGAAGGAGAAGTAATTCTTGCAATAGGAAATGCAAGGTTCGGACCCTATTCTAGTAGGAATGGGCAAAGATGAATTAGTTGAGAGCTGAAAATAAGGAAAGAGAAAGCAAATTAATTTATGGACGAGAGTTTCGATAATGATGATGATGATCATAATAATATTAATATTATTTCATTTCATTCTGGCTTCGTGATAAAAACAACGAAATGAGTGAAAATTGTCTAATGTCAGGAGCTAGTTCGTTTATACCGCAAAACTGTAATGTAGAATAGAATGTAAATTTAGATCGATGAAAAAGAAAATTTACTAGTCGTTATTCTTATCTCGAGGGTCTCGAGATGTAGTATTTCTCGAGAAGAGAAATCTCGCCTAGAGAATTTCCGATCTCATTTAGGAGATCATTTCCGAAAGTCCCATTGGGGGCGTGGCGTTCATTATAAAGGAGAAATACGCGGCCGTGGGATAATGTTGTAGATTGAATTCGGGAGATAGTGGAGGGACCAAATTGGAAAAACAAAAATACTGCGAAGACTTTCATCGATACAGGAGCGAAGATTTAACAGAACTAGTTTCAAATCATTCAGTGTGTGCTGTTGAAAGATAAGTCAAGGAATAAAAGCATCGTTAAGATATATAAAAACAGAAGTTGATGTCAACCAGATGAATTGAAAGACAGAAAAATGACTCAACTGAATGAAACGTAAATTAGATAGACTGATAAAATAAATAAGTAAGCAATAATAACAATGAATTGAAACTTCGAATTCTCCTCTTCCATTTAGCCAATCTTCGATGTGAAATCGATCTAATCAGTAATAAAAATAAAATGTAATTTATATTCATAGAGGGTAGAAAATGTTTAGCTGCGATTAGGAAAAAATATAAGTGAAAATTAGGAAAAAGTCCACAGTATAAAAACACCCATAAGGAAGGAAAGTGTGAAAAACCTTCATAAATCCACTAGAATATTCTACATCTATGTCTGCTTAAATATTCTTTAAGCCGCCATTACCTATTTAGCAGGCAGTGTAGATACCGAGCCTTTGAGTTACCTCTTCAGCTCACTGTTGTCATGTATCGTATGTAGAATGAGTCCCTAAAGCACTTGTTTCTCGTATCTATTTATCTTATTGTACGCCCATTGTCCCATCGGCTGAAGTAGCAGGGGGTCGCATGATACCGAGTACGTCTTCCACAAATGCACTTTCTCTAAATGTATCAAGAAATCGCGGCCTAATCTCATTTCTTTCAATGATCTGCGTCTGATAGCATTTTCGTAACGCTTCCTTTCTTAGCATTTAGAAATAACTAAAAGTATAGTACACACTTTCAGTAAATGTAAAACAAATAAACCATAATTAAAGTTCATAGTAAAAGTCCATTTAATGTGGAGTAATTTCAGACATAAATTATAAACAACAGTACAAAACATATGCGAGGTAAAAATAATTAGTAGAAACTCTTTAGGTAGTCATTAATAGTCACTAAAACATGGAAGGTTCCACGAAGTGAAGGCTGATGTTATTCATTATATTAAAAATTGTTTCAAAGTTTAATATCCGTTTAAGAAGAGCATTTTTAAACTAGGGGCGATGAACATTATTTCAATTTTGTAAATGTATTTTCGGGTGTATTTTTATTCTATTTTCATCGGAGGGCCTGTGGTACCATTGACAACGTTAGGAACCATTGGGTCACATTTGAGCGGCGTATTGCCCAAATTCAAAAAGTTACATACGAAGGAAAGCATACTTAATCACGTGGTAAACATAGGTAGAACATTTCCCATTTCCCACTTGGAGCGATAAATGGGAATCGAAATAAAAATCATTGGAATACGTTTACTTGTTTTGGGAAGTGAATGACCTGAAGGCAGCATTTGAACACAGGAAAGGTCGCGTTTGGTCAAAGGCCGCAGGTCCCTCTGAATTAGACAGTGACATTTAAGCCACCGATAACAAACAATCTATGCCATAAATTCTAATAAAAAAAATAAAAATAATTTTTGAAACATAACTTTTCTCTCATGTTCAAAATTAAAAAAAGAAAAGGAAAGCTTTGTAAGGGAGTCAGTAGCGGATTGGCGACGTGTATTGTCTGTAAGCAAGACAAACAGTCTTTTACACGATAGTAGATCATAGAAAATAGATAGACCATTAGGTAGTGTTTACTTAAGGAAGTCAGCAATACCAATCATCCACAACAAAACATCGATGCCTGATTCTGGATTCGAAGCCAGGACAGAATCGAAGCTATTCTATTTAGGTGTTGAAAAAATAACCACTTTTCAGAAAGAAACTGGTAAAAATTTACGTTTTTTCAACACCTGTCATGGAATACTACAAAGTAAATCGCCGCTCCGTCGAATTTACTATTCTATTTAAACTGCAATTCCTCCGTCAGCTATCTGAAGAATTGCTGAATTTACATTAATAAAAAAGACGTAATTTAGGCCATGCATCATAGTTGACGACGATTTTTCTTGCATTACAATTAAGTAATTTAAAACTCAATATGCTAGGGCGTTACTTCGTGGAACGTCATGTTACACCTATTGATGCTAGATCGCTAGCAAAACATGTCGCATTAATAAAATCTGTCGAAGTGAACGAGATATTTTTTTCCATTAATAAGTAAATTCTTCGTCGAGATGAATACCGAACAGCACTACTAATACATGAGATATATTTTTTTAATTAGTCTCAAAAGTGCAAGAAGCATGTTTAGCTGCAGAAAAGCAATATATTGGTGGATGAAGAGAGTGTAAATGATCTTAAAGGGAGAGGCGGACCAAAAAGATATTGTGTTGAAAGAGGAGACTGAAATGCTAAAGATAAGAATGACCTATTTCTAGGAATTACTCTACATGCATTTCGGAAACAAAGCTTCCATTCTTAAGGGTTTCACTTTTCCCATTGTAGAACCCTTGGGAAAGGAGACATTGCTTCCGAAATGTGCATTTGGTAATTCCCAGAAATCGACAATCCGGAACTTCCCTTTGCCTCCAAACGCGAATTCCATCTGCCGACATACGGCTTAAGGAGTTCTTTTAGATCTCATTGATTAACATTCTTGTTCAATCTTTCTTTTCTTTCAAAACTATGTGTGTAAGGATGGAAAATTATTCCGAAAACGAGGAAGTAATGAAGCTCGAAAGCGAAAAGTGTAATTTTGTGCTCAAAAACAAGCATGTACAGATTGTTCTCGGTTACGTAAAATAATATCGCACATTATGCTATAAGGAATGTATTAACACTGCACTGTACTGCTGGAATGTATGAACACCACTGCATGACCAAAATATATAATTTCGTTGAGAGAAACCTGTAAACTGGGATTAAAAAGAGAAGTTACGTCCCCAAATATGACAAAATAGAAGATAATCTAGAAATAAATGTTATAATATATATTCCTAAAGTTCATAAATCTTTGGAACGTCATTAAAAGTAAGTATATTAACATTGCCTCGTATATTTAAGATCTATATTCCTTACAACTGGTTTCCAGCTAGTCAGTGTTCTTTGGCAAAAATGACAATTTTAAGCACAAATCATAAAAATAATGATAGTTACACCTGTATTAGGGCAAAATTTTCCCTCTACGTCCATTTCTGCATTTAATCCACAGAAACATCCATGCCTTAATCAGGATTCGATCCCAGGACCGAATCGAAACTACTTCTATCCAAAGCAACGAATTTCTGGATTTTGATAAACGAAAACCAAGTCACATTATATATATTGTGTTTCACATTAATCCCAGACATTTTTCTCTGCCATAAGTAACAAGTTATTTCTTCATCTGGATAAATGCAGAATTGACTATGTTTTCAAACTACAGCACCCTCATGTCAGAAAAGTTTCTGCTCCTAAAACTTCACGGATGAAAAATTTTTCGCCTATTTTCGTATAGAATAGAGGGAGATGTGTCTTTCTTTGCCTTTCTCTCATTCTTGCTCATGGCTGAGACAACATGGAAACTAATGAGATATTATTAATGTTTAATTCACCATGGTTACAACGCATTGAATATTGGGTCAAGATATTTCAATTAATTTTTTTTTTAAGTCACTAAATGTACCCTGAAAAGTAGCAAAGCAAATTCACTGATCACGGAAAAAACATCGCTAAAAACTTGTTAAAAAAAATACCGTAAATTTGCTTCTATAAATGGAATATTATTTCGGAAATTACACAATCTAGATGTATAGTATTAATACTCGTATCGTTCTTTATCAAATGAATGTAATGCCACCATGATCTTGAACTCAGTCAAGAATGTTACGTTAGGAGTACTTAGAGCAGCGTCTACGAAACAGAACATACTGCATGGAATACGAGGAGTCGCTAAGTCAGAAAAAGACGTAAGATAAAAAAAGAAAAGAGTTACAACAGATCTTGTGACAAAATTGCTTAATTAGCAACTATGACTGAGTCTACCGTTGTGCTACACCGGCATAGATATTTTCACTCTTGGAATTCCGCTCAAAGACGAAATGAAAGTACCTCACTCCTCGTCTTATAAACTACCTCACTCCTCATCTTACCTATTCTCTCTCCAGAGCATTTTGGTGGCTACTGAAAGAGGGTATGAGGGTCCAAAGAGCATTTTGGGATGATGAATGCACATACATCTCTGCTTCCAAATGTTTGATAGTTCTCAACAGCATTTAACGAGTTTTATCCACAGTCGTCTCAATGTCAAGCTGTGCAATAATTTCCACTCAAATTCATCTTATACGAGAGGAAAAGAAGATGATTTTCCTCGAGGCTATTTTTAAAACACAGACTGAGACGGAAGTCACGATTAAACAGGAACGTAACAACTTAAAGAAAATCCACTTGGTAAATTCCGCAGAAAGATTTAATGCGACCGGTTCCGACAACGAGTTGACATCTTTGTGCTGAAGTAATATTCTGTACTCTCTTTTGGATATCATAAAATCATGAGCCCTTATAAATTAGCACCGAAGTAATACATTGATTCGACCATCAGAATAGCCCTTAATTTTCATAAACTTTGATTCACAGCAAATTTT
This sequence comes from Ladona fulva, assembly GCA_000376725.2. Lineage (NCBI taxonomy): Eukaryota > Metazoa > Arthropoda > Insecta > Odonata > Libellulidae > Ladona > Ladona fulva. The sequence goes on along the minus strand of KZ308202.1, from coordinate 432,639 downwards.
TCCTTCGTAAATGTTTTCAAGATTAAAATGAGATATTATGCATTTATGTCTGCAAAGAGCAATACTTTTGATCTATTTCTCAGAATGACCATACGCTATTCGTCGGATTCGATACAGAAACTTGAATACTAGAAATGCACAGCCACACGTACATTTCGCTACGTTTATAGTATAAATAAATTCATCTATATAAGGAAGAAGGCTCGTTTTTATGTATACATGCGCGTATTTGAGTATTTTTTTCCGTTGTAGTAATCGTAAAGATTAGTTTTTCAGGAGACCGAGTTAATATCTATTAGAAAATTCGATACTTATTCATTATCCTGCAATCTACAGGCACAGAAAGAAAGAAAATTCATGAAGGTCTTCATCATCATTACGAAATGCAATTTCGGGTCATTAGCTAATAAAATGATAAACAGATTTTTGGTTTTTGGCTTAGGAAACGTTTCACCTTAATGACCGTAGGAGTTGTTGATATCGCCTTTTACGCTATATAATTACATAAACTTTAAAACATTTTGTTTGCTTTTCAGATGTAATTTAACCTGTCTTTTCCTTAAAACTTAGTTAACTATCAGTAGGTTTCCCAGGTTGTTCACACTCCTCTTCTTGCCGGTGCTTTCCTGCTGAGGTGAACTTCCTCCTAACTGCAAACGTAGGTTTCTATTCCCACAAAGTAGTTTTCTTTTCCGCACTTTCTTCAAGCTATCTCTTTTATGCTTCAAACGATGAAGGGTTAGATGTAAGAAGAGACTTGATGGTCTCAGTCCCGCCCGAACTAAGTCGCATAATTATTATTAAATACAGGGAAGATAGGTCCATCCCGAATAAAGTGAAATTAGGCACTGCAGAATTCGGTTACCAAAGAATAAATTCCACGTAAAATTCGTACTAAATACGATGAGTTCCCGATTTTTTGTGATCGGATTATCCGCACATATATTTTTTTATTCTCCGGCGATATTTACGCGATGTTTTTTTTATAAATTTTNTAAAGTTACTTCACTCCTCATCTTTCAAATTAAGCCTTAACTCAGTTCGGGTAACTAAGTGTGGAGCATCCAACCAGCTTCCAGGCTGAGTACTTAACCAAGTTTACAACACTTTGGGATTATCGCGAGAACTGTACATTGCAACATCTTCCATCCATGGCAATCCGGACTAGGGAGGAATGCGAGGGCAAATTACCTCATTTCTCATCTATCCAAGTAAGACTCATTTCCTCTCCAGGGCGTTTTGTAGCTACTCCTGCATTAATGGTTGAGGATAAAACCAGAATTTTGGGATGAATACTTTACAGACAGTTGCCTAGTGCTTCCAAACTTCCCTATTTGAGGCAAAAATCTTGACTCACAATTTGCGGTCCGCTGTAATTTCCATCTGAAATCAGAACTTCAGAGAAGCAGCTTCGTTTGGAAAGAATATTACACACTTCCATTACAAAGCACATTCTGTATGGCGCAAAATATCGTAAACTTCTAACGCGCATTCATACCAGAACTCCTTGGTACAATGCGGCACACTAAAAGTCCACTCACGGTATACCATTGCACATCGGTCTGGAAGCAAAGTTTCAAACTACGTAGGAAAAGAAATTTATAAATAGGGTAACCATAACCAAAAAAAAACAATGCAAACGAGCTGTTACTACCATGGTTACTGTAAACAATACAAAAATACGAGCAGGTTGTTTCAGATAGTGACACTACAAGATGCGAACAAGCAGGTATATGCAAACAGGATAACTATGAGACAGGGTATAGGAGTGTTCTAGTTTTTACTTTCATTAGTCCGCAGGAGCAATTAAAAAGACTTCGCCCCCTTAGGATAATGTAATTTTCAGAATTTCAGCAAAGGAAAAATTAAATTATCCTAGATTTTTAAAGATATTTTCGGTTTGCATAATGCTTCTCTTCCTGCTGCTATCTATTGATGAATGGAACATTTGTATTAATCTACAATACAGTTGAATTCAGCTCCGAATTAATTAAAATTCCAAACGATTTGTCTAAGCATCAGACTACGACAAAAACGAAAGAATCACAAAAGAATCGGCGATATTCATGAAACAGAATTAGGTTCGGGGGAGATTTTTCATTATTTCAAAAATTCGAACGGAAGCATACATCACAGAGTAGCAGAAATGAGGCTGATTTGCGAGATTCGCGCATTTCCCGCCACACGGCGAAATTATGGGCGCAATGCCTTTCGAATGCCTTTTCGCATACACCAGATTAATTTCAGAGCCAAAATAATACGACTTTAGATGCGTTTTCAGAATTTAACTCAATATATCGAGGAAGAACATTCGTTGGGATTATTCGTTTGGATTAATTGGATTACGTCTTAACAGCATGCCTAGATACGCGACCTCTTCTATGATCATCATATCACATTGGCATTTCGATCAATACGTGGATCTGAACAAATTCAGTACCGTACCTGCCTTACAGCATAAATATAAGATATTGCAGGCTTCAACTGTATTAACTGTACCGAAAAAAATTAAAGATAAACATCCACCGAGAGCAGATCTCGAGAGCTGATAATATGCGCCCCTGAAGACATTTCTAGCAAAGAGACTTCCAACCACGGGACGCTGGATCGTTTTCTAGGAGGTAGAGAAAAACTTAGGTTAATTAGTATGTTATGCCCTCGAAGTACTTCAAAAGCAGTAGTTTTGACGATTAATACTGCCTGTTCTGGCAACCATAGCAACTTATGTCCACACCAATGCGGAATACGAATTATAATTTACAAATGAAAGAGAAAAAGTGTGCCATAGCCGGGAATCGAACCTGACTCTCCCACTTTCCAGGCAATTGCTATGATCTCTACTTTGATTAAAGTCAGAACAACCGACCAAAAATTGGGAGAACCCAGGCACGATTCCCGGCTACGACCGCCTTTTTTTCTTTCATTTCTTCATCTAAAATCAAGTATGTGAACCATGTTTTTTTAACGCTTATTTACGGATTAGAATGATAAACGTATGGAATTATTTCTTATTGTACTGAAAAGGGAGTATGAAACTTCAGAGCAAAGGGATTCAGGGAGCATAAAGGTTGGAAGCCACTAGAGCAGGCATTCCCAACCAGGGTACCCGTACCCTAAGCGGAACGAGAACGTGTTTTTCCACGGATTACAGTGAACGGTAGGTAAAAAAGTACGGTATGGTATTAAATTGCTCCAGAATCAGTTGTTATAGCAACCGTCTCAGGTTGTTCCGTAAACATACTCTCTGTCAGGAGCATCTATGGACTAATTTCCATTCTTATCCGTTAATGTTCTTGGTGAAAAAAATCCACTGTTTCGGCTACAACTTTGTGGAAGCTATCCATGAAAAGTTATCACAGGATTTTATTCTTACCACATAGGTTTCATCGCTTATCTCCATCGATAAAAGTAGCTTTAGGCCTATGTAGTACTTGGAACAAAACGTTTTGGAGCTCTTGTCCCAGAGTACATTCGATTGAGCTACACATACGCAGAGCATTCTCGTTCTGTTTCTAGGAAGCTTTATAGGTCAAGGAAGTGGAAGCTGCAACTTATCGGCACCCACCACCGCCACGGTCCTCAAGAGTCAACCGGTCAACAAAGAGTTGACATTGGACCACGTCTAAAGCGGAGACAAACTGGATCGAACACGGGACCGAGGTCGAAGCACCAGCAATTATGGTAAGCGAGGACAATTCCGATGTCATTTGAGACGAATTCTTGCATTCTCTGAGTTTTGTTACCATCTAACTATCCAGCTGAAATTCTTATCAAGAGACTTTTCGAGTACATGGCAAGCCCTTACATGAAATTATAAGAAGTATATTGAACAGAGAATACATACCAACATTCTTCGGGATTCTTCGATAATTGAGCCTAAGTTATAGTGTCCTTCAGCAGTAATCAGTATTCGGAGTAAATCAGAAATCCATCGATGATAAACTCCAAACGTCACTTAATTTTTGGGCCTAAAAAAGCAAAATATTCCTTTAGTAAAAACTAGTTGCACTTTAACCGCTGAGTAAGAACAGACAGATTTAACTCGCGCGTTAGAAAAACTCTGCGTTAAATCAAAATTACTATAACCTAAAGCCCATATCGTATTATTACCATTATCGCATTTTTCTCGAATTTATTTTTCGTTAATTCAGATCAAAATGCGCTTGTTCCTGATTTAATCTACAATACAATACAAACTTCTTTATTGGGCGACTAGCTAGAGACAGAAAATGCGAATGGGATATGCATCTTTTCCTACAGTAACTTTATAGATGTAAGTTAGACTGACTGTGGGAAAGGTTACAGATTGTGAACGTTTTACCACCAACATTTACTCGACTTTTTAAATACGAGAAGTAAAATTGAGACGAAAAATGAGAANAGGCTTAGGTCCCGTTTGCATTAACACTCATAATTTATGAGTGTTAATGCAAACGGGACCTAAGCAAGACCTTTTCTATGGATCAATGGGAATGTCACTGCGTAGACATTATCGATGATCAAAAGATCCACGGTCAAGGGAAGAAAAATCTAAATGAGTCTACGAAACAGTCGAAAGTGACTGAATGAATGCAAAAGTAATAATGAGTAATTTATTTAGTTAAATTATGAAAATTATAAGAAATAAAAAGAGAAATTTTGGATTATCCGCGTTTTCTCTTTAGACGCGCACCCTCTGCCCAACTTCGTCCCGGATAATCGACAGTTACTGTGTTATTTTTACAGATATTATTTTAATTATAAATTTAAGAATTCATCATCCATGCTATTGGAAGCCTTTCTTAATACTCAAATAAATCTATCCAAAACACTAGTCTTAAGCTGGAACACAATACTTTGAAACGGTGACTTATACTCATTAAAAGTATGGAAAGTTAGATATGGATATGAAATTTACGTGTCTTCGGCATCTGGGATGTAAATTTTAGCGTTTGTGTAAGATTTAACCAAAGCAAAATTCGTTGAAACGCCGGACTTTTCAAATCCTGCTCGAAAACGTCTAACTTACGGTATCTATACATAAATAACTAAGTTATTCCTACGTTAAACATCAAAAGATGACCTTCGTGGACCAGTTGTCGGAAATAAATCTGAAGGAAGACGTACATTTCAGCATCCTCTCTCGAGAGATAGCATCGAGTATCTGATGAGGAGATGCAGTGGAATAAAGGCGCCAAAAGGCGGGCAATGACATCTTGTATCGGAGGAATGTATTCACAAGGAGATAAATCATTAGCATATGCGAAGGGAGAGAAAGCGGCCCGTGATTGGATTTCCCCAACACTTATAGCATACTTGAATACATTATAGGCTCGATTATCATATTAATTACTGATTTTTGATTTAGAATAGGGTTGCGTGAGATCGCATTAGCGATTGGGAGCGGAACAGCTTCTGGGGCCATAAATAAAGGCTTTGGTGGTTTTATTCTAATGAGTATCTTAGCGGACTCCCATTAACATCGGAATTTAAATTGGCCTCATTATTATTCATGACGATTTTCAACTCGACCAAGTTCCTTTTGCCCCATTTTTAATTGAATATTAAAAACTTTAAATTCAAAAATAAAATGTGAAATTAATATCGCCTCTCGATAAGAATTCGCTCCTTTTTCGAGGCCACCAAACTCCCGATGCGCACCAAAGACAATCTCTTCGTTTTATATATATTCTCTTATGGCAGTTCGTTTTAACAGCTGTCGACACTATGGACGAAGAAAACTGAAGGAAACACTGCGTAGATTCGGAGTTGTGAAAAAGTGTAGAAAGAACTAAACGTCTTCACAACTACGTTCTACGTGGTGTCAGAACGCTGAAAACGTACAGCGTACACCAAGACGTTCACTGTTGAAGGCAAATTCCCAAGGAGAAATGGGCGGTCAGTTCCAGATAGACAATATCCTAGTTGAACAGAGATTCAGAAATCAAATGAAAGACTGCAAGACGGGGATCAGAAGGTCTGTCAGGACCGGGATTCGAATCAGGATCTTCCACTTCCCAGGTGACCACTCTAACAGACTGAGCTGTCGTTTCATAACTGCCTCGGCTCTGGCAAGATAGATCAACTGGCTATAACAGTCGCCCGGATAGTGGAAGATCCTGGTTCGATTCTAGGCCCTGTCAGAATTTTCTCAAGTCCGTTTCTCCTTGGGAATATTTCTGGACGCAAACCTTAATTTCCAAATTTTTTATGTCTCGTTGTTGCGCGTGAAAGCTTGTTGGGACTTATCATTGTTGGATACTTGCAACAATGTTGCACGACAATCTCTCTCCGTTTTAATTCATTTTGAAGTTATCAAACGACAAAGCTTGATATTAGTTACTTTTTGAACACAGTTCACAATTCATATTATTGAATCTCTGATACCATAATAAAACTAATAGTATAATAGGAACTCCTTCATCGAAGCTATCTTGCTGCTTTTAAACAACAAAGAGCGTAAATAGTTCAAACTATTTCTTTGCCTGGCAATATTTTCTTCATCTTGTACACACTGTGGTATGTACCTGTTAGCATGATGATTCCGGGTTCCGCCGCGTTGATATGGGCTCGTTGCGATGACGTTTCGCTTACGTTTCAGCAGTCTTCTTCAGTTCGAAGAAACGTCGTCGTAACGAGCCAATATCAACGCGGTGGAATCTGGAATCACCATGCTTACAACCAATCGCCGCGGAAACCTACAAACCTATATGTAGTATGTACCTCCTACTATGTTTAGACGAATTGATTAATTTAATTTTCTAATCATGAACTTCATTAACTTCTGTCTCTGTATTGTTCGAGGCGGTGTTCATCTGAAAGCTACTGAATTATGAACGATGATTAGTTATGGCAGTCAATTTGGTATTTTTTTTTTTAATCCATGAAAAGTATTATTCATAAGATCGCTGTGCAGCTCTTACTTGGATTCTTTTGTCACATAGCGATGTTGCTCAGCGAAGAAAGCAAGGGCAAACTACCTCACTCCTCATCTTGCCTGAGAAACCTCATTCCCTCTTCATATGTTTTTATAACTAATGGTAGAGGGTTTGAAGCTCAACCCGTCCACAGGCTTAACATTGCACAGAAACACTTTGAGTTACATAAATGCAGTTTAAGTATGAATTATCTCTTGCGCCACAATTGAATATCTCTTAACAAAAGAAGATCGAAATTTCGCTTGAACACGAAATCACTCAACTGAAACGCTGATTATCTCCGCAATGAAGCAATTTGCGGATGATCATTTTCGTGATTAGAAAATCGAAGTTAGAGGCCATAAGAACTTCTTCCGTTCCGCTCCAAACTAAAAAATATGTTTCCTCGTTAGCGATAAATGATTCATCTTCACACGACTGCCTACACGAAATTTTCGCATCGCTTTGGAATGATAACCAAATATTGAACTGTGTGGTGATCCGATCCGTAAAGATATATTCGACCAAACAACGAACAGTATTTTTTCGATGTTGTGTGAATAAGATAAAAGACAATCGAAACCGAAGCGGAAACAAGGATTACATGTGTTGTAATGCCTGGTAACCACAGAAACAATACAAGATTTTTCAACAATTAAAAGCATACAATGGAACTTTTAGAACAGGATACCAGAAAGTGTATATTTCTATTACTTCAGTTTCGCTCTTGTGCACGACTAAGATAATATGAGGTATGAGCGATACTGAATAATTGCATTCAAGATTCACATTTACATTAGTACTCGCGAGCCACCCAATGGCGTATGGCAGGTGGTCTGAGTACACCGAACCTATTAATGATCTATCTGATTTATATTCCTAAACCTATCAGGAAAAACACAGTAATAGCTACCCGTTCTCGCTATAATCTCGCGAAATCTCTTTGTCATCTGGTCTCGAAAATCGCGCTCACTGAGTACGGGAATCACGATATCGCGTATTTCGTCATGCAAATCAGTACTTAAAAATTTCTGGAACAGCTTTTGCCAATGCTCGGTTCTTTAATCCTTAAGTGATTCCTAGCTGAGGGTTTTAATCATCTCTGATACATTGCAGTCGAAACTGCTGTTACGAATCGTAGTTACTCAAAACCGAATGCTTTAAATATTTTATTCATTGAGAGATTATAATGGACTACTTTAGACTTCTTCCTCACACGGAATTCTTGCCACTAAAGAAAAACTACAAACTACACTTAGTGACAAATGACGTCACTCCTCATCTTGTCCAGAAAGCCTCATTCCCTCTTCAGAGCTTCAAGTAGCTAACCAAGCCTTAGGCTGAATCATGGTTTGCTTCATTCCCTAGCCAAAGCTTTTGCTAGTTAATGGTGGCTTAAAGACAGCCCTCGGGTCGATGACTTTAACAATAAATGCACCGAGAATGTAAACTGATTTCTAGGGAAACCCAAAATAAAAATTTAATGGTCTTCTGCTAAATCCGATCCAAAGTCATAAGCTCCTTACGCTTCATTGACGTAACCCTGACTACCGGTATTAAACTTAGGGTCTCATTTTTACTCCTCTCTATCCAAAGAAGAACAATAAGATAAGGCCCACATTTTCAAGTTTCTTTCATGCCTACCGTGAATCTCAATGGTTTGATTTCCCTTTTCAATGCGGAGATTAGGACGATATTTTCTACCCGATAGTTTCCTTCTGTATTTCAGTGTCTTCTAGCTGTTTATTGTAAGGAGGAGTCACTTTTCGTACTACCCCTTAGTTATTTTCCAATTTATTTTCAAGCGGAGGTTCTTTTAAGACTTTATACTGGCGTATTTTGATGGAATACAAAGAAAAGTAAGGTACGAGTTAAAATGTATACCACAGACCTCCATGATGAAGTGGTGAACAAAATGTATGAACACTTTTGAGAAATAATTAAAGAGTTTAAAAGAGAAGAAAACTTAATTATTTTGGGTAATATGAATGCAGTCGTCTGAGAGTTTGAGAGATGGAAAGTGTGGGAATAATGAAAAACTTAATGAGATGGAAGAACGTTTAACGGAGCTTTGCGAGCAAGAAAACGGCAAAGAATTGTATCAAGCGATACTTGCTGGAATTTCGTAATCATTGAGTATATGATAACAAAACATGCGTGTTTGATTCCCGGTCCCGTCAGACTTTTTTCAAGTCCATTCTTTCTTGAGAAAACATGTACACTTATTGAAATGAATTAAGATAGTAGAACTAACACTTTAATTTATACAATACGGCAATAAATACACTCACTCACGACCTAGGTTTCGTAGCTAAGCAACATCACCTGATGATGTTGCTTAGATTTCATTGCTAAGCAATATCAGCTGATGATGTTGCTTAGCAATGAAACCTAGAACGTTATTGTTTGTATTTATTGTGGTATTGTGTAATTTAAAGTGTTAGCTCTACCATCTTATTTCATTCTGTTATGGCATACCACCAAGTAAAAGCTGAGACCATCATCATGTACACTTATTTTTGTGGAATTTGTACAATTTTTGTTCTTAAAAACTCATACTATAAACTGGTGGTGGAAAACGCCATTATTCATAATCTCCAAAGGAAGAGATTCCTGGGGACGGAATAAGATTCCAGATAGACAATATCCCAGTTGAACAGAGATTCAGAAATCAAATGAAAGACTGCAAGACAGGGATCAGATATCGGTGGTGATCGTAAATAGGTCGTGAGGAAGTGCCGACTCAAGTTTAAGTGAATGGAGAAGTCTAATAAAGCCGTTTCAAGAAGAAAAACTGAAAGGGGCTGGAACAAGGAAAGCATTCTTGAAGAAGGAAGGAGAAAATTGAAAGACAGTATCGTTGAGGGAACAATTAGAGAAAGATGGGAACGCTATAAAGAGAGAAAACTACCAAAAAAGTTATTGTTCATGGAAAAGTATGAAATAAAAACCATGGATCCCAAATTCGTTTTTCAGTGTACGGACAAGAGAGAAAATGGAACACTATTCAAGACAAAAATGGTAGATTCCTTATAGAAAAACAGTGCAGAAAGTAGGGAAATTTGTACTTGGAAAAACTGTACAGCAAAATATGAATGGCATAATAACTAAATAGGAAGGTAACCCACATGGAGATGAGAAAAAAGAACAATAATATAAAGCTACAATAAAAGACTTGTGGTCAAGAAATCCCAAAAATCGACGAATAACCACCGGAGCTAATTAAATATCCCAGAAATAGAGCTCTAAATGTGCTGAATAAACTCTTGATTGATGTTGACATTTGGCGAGAATATCCCCTAGATTTTCAAACAAACCTGATTTTTTTATACCAAAGGGCAGGTAAATGTGGAGAATTTCGGACAATCAGCTTGAAATTCCATGCATCAAAGAGTCCTACAAGATTGCTCTATTAGAAAATTGAAGAAGAAAGCTGAAGAGTAATTCACCAAGGAATTAATAAAGTTCAGAAGAAGTCGGGGTACAAGAGAAGCTGTTCTTGCCTTAAGATTGATAATTGAGAAAATGATGCAAAAGTCAGCCAACTTCATTTGCGTCTGTAGAACTAGATAAAGCTTTCGACGGTGTTGACTGGAATAGAATTCTAAGAGGACTGAGGCAAAATACCACGACAGGGGATTGAACCATGTTCTTTTACAAACAGCAAACGGAGGTAGTCAAATGTGGAGAAAATAGTGAAAAGCTCCGAATAAAGATAATACAAAATAATAATAATAGCATTTATTTGGGCGAGATTTAGGCTAAAAGTCTTTTCTTCCATATAACTCATCGTCTATTTCGTACAGTTGATTATTAAAGAAGATAGAAAAAATAAAAATGAGAAGAAATGTGGAGGAAAGAAATAAGAGATTCTTAGGCAAATATATCCACCGTAGGAAAACACCCACTAAGAAGGGGTGTGGGAAAAATCTGCGCAAACCTACCGATAGTAATAGCTAAAGGATGCAAAAAAATATGGGTGCTGCTAAACGCCAATGATCCAACACTTATGCACTAAGAAGGCAGTACCGATGACAAGAAAGGACAAAAGGAGTCGTGCGCTAATAAGGAGGGAAAATCAGCATGCAGTAATTTGCAGAGGACTAGCTATAATCCCTGAAGAGAAAGAAGACTAAACATTGAGTCTCTAACCCATGAAAAAGATTATGTGAGATTATGATCTCAAAATAAACGAAACCTAAGTGATGGTCCGTAGAAAAAGCAGGGAAGAAGATTTTCAGGTAAAACTAGGATGGACTAGCGTGAAGGGGTAGATTATAGTCGAAGAGGGCATTGTGCCAGGAAAATCTATTGTTTAAGGTAATTAATACAAGCTTACAAATAAGTAAACTGTTCATAGAAACCTTTACATGTAGAATCCTTTCTTATGACTTTGAAACGTGAACTATGGTTGCCGATTTAGTTCATGTTTCAAAAGGAGATTCCTGTTTTCATGGTTCATCTCCGGATATTCCGATCAATCACCGGTCTCTACTCCTAGAGAAATACATCAAACTGCAGGTATCCTTTTAAAATACAATGAAAGAGATTTGTGAAAATGCGCATGCCATACTATACATGGTATGACAGAAATGTCCATGGTGTGCAACGTACACACATACTTATACATAAATATATAAGCGTCTTAGGATTTTTGTACCTCTTAACACAAGGTGTTACATATTAAAAATATCCTCCCTCTGACACAAAATGTACAGAGTCCATCTTTTGCCATCCTCTCAAGGTAATAACCTCCGGTACGCTCTAAATGTAAAACCCTCTGGTTTTGGTATCTTCCAAAGGTGGCAAACCTAACTATATCAGAATTATGTATGAGAAGATAAGAAACGATGAGGAAATGGGTCTGTAGAAGGAGGATGAAAATATGATGGACAGATCAGAGAAAGTCCTTCGAGGAGCATATGAAAAGAGAAATCCTGGATAACGTGGTTGAAAGAAGAGAAAACTTAATACAAAACACTAGTATGATAGTTTGTCGAAGATAGAATTGGAGATAATGATCGGAAGAAACCTAGTTTACAAGGAAACCTAGTTTAAATTATCAAATGTAGATAATGATCAGTGTTAAGGTTAGGAATTGTGATGAAAGTACGTTATTGGCTGAAGAGAGGGCCAGGAGAACTTCAAAATCCCAGTTTTCGGATTGTTAACCCATTGTATTCATTCAAACAGATATAAATACATGAATATATACACACTACGTGGAACCAATTAATTGATCACTCAATATCCCGAGGGTTTCCGGAGATTAAATATATTCCGGAATTCAGAAAACGGCATATTTGTCACTTTTGGGCAAAGATAAGCGTATGTTCCCAAATGAGGACCCAGATAATAGTTCCAATATATGGGACGGTATGAGTCACAAATACGCAACCTCACAAGTTTTCTTTCGCCTTGAATAATATAGGGTCAAAGAAAAAGAGGCCTCCTCTAACTTCTTTGGGTAATACTTTGGACACATACTCTGTTTAGCATAATCTCTGCTTTGGCATTTATCACAAAACTACCACCAAATGATACGTACAATTTTTGACCATGTGACTATTCGTTTCTTGTTCTAGGGCCTATCGTACAACATGCATCCCGATAAATGGTATTAAAATGTATTCAAATACTTATATGGTACAAGAGAAAGTTGAATCAATTAGTTCCCTTCGATCAAATTTGCTGTCGCTGATGTCCAAAGGTAATAAACGAATTACAGTATCAGATTAGGTCGATGAAAGCAAAGGTTTTTTGCGGAAGCATTTCGAAGGGCCGATTGGTGATTTCGATTGAAGAGAATTCGTCATCTTTGTACGATTGCAATTAAATGCGAGGGAAATAAGGAAATGAGGAATAGAATGAGGCGATAATGGAGCGGAAATGGCACTTCCCCTCATTCCCCATCCCTCCATTTGGACTCTCCAATAAACGAAGGGCAATGGCATGGACAAGGAGACTTCGTTGCACTACTCACTGCTTCACATCTGATATCACGATTGCTTACACATTATGTTGCAGAATTTAACTTGGAATTTACATCCAAAGACGTATAATATCTTACAGTAAGTTTTGGGGTAAATAATTTTTCCCTATTAAGGTAGGTTTAAAAAAGGAGAATTTCCCCTAAAAATTTAAAACATTTTGTCACCTTATCCTTATGTTTGGTACCTCAAGGTCAAGCACAAAAAGCCTACGGTTATTGAAGGAAACCAAAGATGAAGAAACAGACAACATCAAGAGAGCAGCTCAAACCTGTCTGAGGACCAGGGCAAGGCGGAGACGGAAACCGGACATAACCGGAAAACCGTTACTTTTGGCCGGAATGAAAACCGAATTCTAACCGGAAAACTGTAATTCTTGAATCAGAACCGAAACCGAAAACCGCTGGGCATCGAACCGAAACCGAACCGATAACCGAAACCGATAAAAACCGTCATTTTTGCCTGAGTGAAAACCGATCTGAAAAATTTTAAATTCTTGAATTCGAACCGAAACCCGTTATTTACTCAGTATCGATATTCGGTTCCCAATTATGCACATTTACTGAACTGAATCTGGAGGAAGGTTGACTAAATATGTATAACTACGGCTTGCTTCTATCTCCAAGTATTATTCTGAAATTAAGTGTAATGTATGGTAAATAAAAAAGCTAAAAGGAATTAAACAATCTTTCTAAAAGTATATGTATTCGGATTTATCCGGGCGGAAATATCGGTTCGAACCGGTTTCACGTTGATAGAAGAAGCTAAACCAGAACTGAACCGGAATTTGACCTTCAGGATTAACCAGAGCGAAAACCGGAATAAAAAATATGTTGGTTCAATGCCCTGCGGAGTACAAATATACCAAAGAAGAAAATGAAGACAAGTGCGGAGTTGGCGGGGGATAGGAAAGAGAAATAGTGGGAAGGAATAAGAGAGGTTATGAAAAGAATATTGTAGTGCACAGTGACTAATGCGGAAAAAAATATGCCCCGATGCATCTAAATGGTTGCATTGACAACACAAGAAAATATTGTGCCAAGTAATCCAAAATAAAATCATTAAACTAATTAATTTCAAAACGTGATTAGCCCAAATCCTTAAGCATGAACAGATTTAGGCTGAGATAGAATCGAGCTTAAAGGGAATCTAAATGTCTCCCAAAGAAAATGTATCCTGGAAAAAATGAAATAATATAGGATCCAAATAGCCAAGTGGGGAACAAGTTCAACTTCGGCGAAAGTGGCCCAGGAATCGATATATGCGGTGGGGGATTCTATCTTTATGAAAAGTACTAATAGTAAATGGAAAAATAGTTATCATCAAATAAAATACGTAAACATGCATGCCATACATACATTTCGTCGCTACATTTCGCCAAAACATATAAATACACTAACTTATACTCCATAATCAATAAACAACGCTTTCAGTCGGGTCACATAAAACCTTTTTTACAGTTAAACAATAATAAATGAAGAAAATTATTTTTATCAGTAAAAATTAATGATAACTTAAACACTCTTAAGTTACGAAACGTATAGCATGACGTTGATAATTTTGTCCTTCTCTGGACGAAGACCTCAGCTAACGCCTAATCATCATGTTCTAAATTATCATTGTTTTTTACTCCACAATACTTCAATGCCTACTTTTAAATGTAAAAAGCAAAAATAAGGTGGGAAATGAAAAAATAAGAAACTTACAGATCGTCCAGTACCAGAAAATCTCTGGTTTAACGATACCAAAACATAAACTTGCGCAATGTGAAGTACAAACAACCAGAACACATTCATTTAACTGTTTTTTCACTTCATTGCTATCTGTCCCATGTGGTCTAGTGGCTAGGATATCTGGCTTTCACCCAGAAGGCCCGGGTTCGATTCCCGGCATGGGAATTTTTTATTCCTACGACTTTGTTTTAATGAATGTAATATTTTTCACGCTGTTAGGTACAGGATAAAGGAAAATGTATCTTAATTTTACTGTGGTCTCATTCTTTTTAATATGATAGCTGTTGAGGTATGAGCGATGCTGGGTAGTAATGGCAATGATGTTGTCACTCCTCATTGAATGCAATGGAAGTTGTTATTCATAGGCTCATTGCGCTGCTCTTAAGTTGACTCGTGCAACAATCAGTATGCATTGGATCTCTATCTAAATTATAACCAAACACAGGATGAGTATTTTACATATTTCATTGTTGAGGTTAACATATTTCTAATACAAACATTTTCCGGAATTACAAATAGTAAGGAATTGCGCAATACCTACGTTTAATGTAATAAAGAATTCGTTGTGTGTTAGTCAACAATTGTGTGATACTCGCCAAGTTCTCAGAAGGCGCTAATTCTCGTCCTCAATGAACAATTAAACGTTTCATTGTTGCTCGCATGGGATTGTTGGCACTTTTATTTGATAATCACAACAATGCTGCACTATAATATCATTCGGTGTCATATTGCCACGAATCAATCCCACACGGATTAAAGCTTAATCCCAGAAACTTTTTTTAACTCCCTTAGTACGTCTAAGTGTGAAGCTTCATTTTTACTTCATTTCCCGAACTTAATCGCCATTAATAAGTGTATTACAGTGTTCCCAATAGTTAGAGATGGGGAGACACGCGCTTAAAATTTGAAATTCTCCCTTTTGGGGGAAAACTTTGGCCTCCCCCATCTATCGCTGAAAGTAATTTTCTTGCAGTTTCGGCAAAAATTGCTCGCTATTAAGAACAATAAATCACATTTTAAGTAATTACACGCATTAGTGTGTACAGCTATTACACTGAAGGCTGGCTGAATCCTCAACCCCTCTATCATTACTTATCAAAAGAGGGAATGAAGCGACTTCCCTAGATGAGGTATGGGGTTTTGGGTGTTTATTTCCTCTCTGAGTCAAAATACAGGGAGAGGAACGAGTCCACATAAGGAAAAGATAATGATCCTATGAAAACTTTTTATAGCATTCAATAAGAAACTAATGTCATTACCTGACATTACTAATACTTCAGTCGCTATCATATCATCATAGCCACGAGGAAGATACACGGAAGTAAATAAATATTCCCTGCAGGGGCAGACATGAAATAAGCCAGATACGGATTCCGTAACCGTATTCTAACTGCCATCTTCAATCCGTATCATATTCATATCGCGCCAGGAATTCTATCCATCCATTTTGGGAGACAAAAGTCGGGAAATTTAGTAGGCAAAAGTCCCTAATGGCATGGATAAACGTTCTGACAAGATAACGCAATGGCTGAAGCTGTTGCCTGGAGAATGGAATACCCTGGTTCGAATCCCGAACCTGTCAGACTTTATGTCCGTTTCTTCTTTTGAATATTCATAGGCGCACAACTTTTCCTGCTACACATCCTTATCCTGTAAAAAGATACATCTTCCTCAAACCCGTACCAAAGGATAAATGGAAAATGCTTCCTTAATTAAGGTATGGATAAAAAACTGCATGTATACCATACCTATGAACTATTTAAACTGTTTATTTATATGCTGATTCATAGCTTATCTACGGTTTCAGGAGCTAAAGAGTGAAGGATGTACGTTTGTGTTAAGCATTAAGACCGGGTATCAACAAATATACTGTTTTACTGCATTGTATATACTATTTTACTTATAGTATACTGTTTTCTACGTAGTTTATCAAAACTCATTGCAGATTTTCGTACGATAGACACAGTAAACCAATTAAAATAGTCTCGTTGTGACAGAAAAAAGGTGCAAATGACCTTAGCTGTCGCGGCACCATTAAAATCAATGTTACGTTAAAAAGTTGCTACAAAAGTTTGACTCTAGACGAGAAAAAGTGTTTCGATAAGAAACGCATGTAATGTCAACTCTTATCCCTTGAAAGGTTCACTTCTTCAGCAAAATCAAATTAGAAAGAGCAAATACACGAAATCGAGACAACCGCCAAAAGAAGGGAAATTAAGTAAAGAATCTTAATTTGGTCGTGAAATATTGTTTTAGATTACAATTTACGAGAATTTTTAACAAAATTAATGAACCTTTTGTAAGAGGATATAAACAACCCGTCCCTTTGAGGATGAAGGCAAACGTTGAATATGAGTTCATGCATTTTCTCATTGGAATACATTGGGAAGTTAGGCCAATTAAAAGTAAAGCTAACAATTGATGATAGACTACAAAAAAGAAGAGGGAATTTGAGTATTTTGCGTTTACGAATTCAAATCGCGCGGTCAAATTTACGACCCATTAGGAGTGTTTCTTAAACAGCTTGATATTTTGTACAGGAAGGACGATTGTTTATTGCTTTTCTCACGATCAAAGAGGCGAGAAAATTAGAGTTCATCTGTGCAGGAATATGTTGAAGGTTTTAATGAGGTTTTTTGTAAAAAATGTGTAAAATGAAGATTTCGTTACGTGTTCGACGCTAGTGTTACTGAGTGAACTCATACCCGGATTATTTTTGGAGTACATTTCGTCAATTCTGTATTTTTGTTTACTAATCTCAGTTTAAAACCTTCGTTTCCAGTTATACATTAAAAAGTGAAAGTTTGGTTGTTATTACATCATCTATATCATATTGATTACATTAAATATATAATAATTTCTGCAGAGTTCAGTATGTCGCAACTAATGTTGTACTTATCAATATCTATTTCCCTGGATAGAATCAAAGGGAGGTTAGGCTAGATTTAGGTAAAAAAAGATCCCTTAAAAGCATACTGCACTAGCCTTTTTTAATAAGATAAAAAATATGCGTCTTAAATTTACTTTTAACTTAGTTTTGTTTTTGAGAGTGGTAATATGAATGATGCTGAGGTATGAGTGACGTCGAATAATGAAATGCAATCTTGTCGATCCTTATCGAATGCCGTGAAAAGAGGTATACTGATGAAGAATTGCTCCACTGGTAGAATTCTACCATAGTGATTAATGCAGAGGCAAAATACCTCACTCCTCATCTCACAAAAAGCCTCATCCCCCATCCAAGGTGTTAGTAGCTAGTAGTAGCCCTCCGACTGATACAAAAGTATGATAGCCCGTCATTTCCAATCCAATAATTTTGTTAGCCAATAGCGGAAGGAGGTTCCAATTGGTCTTCGAACTGTATGCCTCGCCGTACTGTATGTATGCCGGAGAGATCACAACAAATATAAGAGAAAAATGAATGTGAATGTCAATGCGGTAATTACTCCTGCTGTTTTTCATCTTCAATATCCTCACACTATCCCAATTCATGAACCAGAAGTTGAAAATAAAATTATATCTACGATTTTAAAGTCGTATTTCTATAGCACATTACTTAAGTACATACTTAAGATTGGCTTTGTGCGTTTTGTTCAATAGAGAAGATAAAATTGTGTAATGGGGTCATCATAGCACATTCAAATTAATTACAGATTTTTTAAGTAAAATTAAATATGACATGATAAAATATTAAGAATTAATCTGTACCATATCGTCTTTGTAGCAAATTCAAATTAATTACAGATTTCTTAAGGAAAATTAAATGTGACATGGTAAAATATGAAGAATTAATCTATAATAAACTCTACGCAAATAAATATTAAATAAAACGCTCAGCAAAACTTACAATACTCCTGTCAAATTACTGATTTTGTGGTATTTCTTCAGAAAGACGCAAGGAGAAGAGAAGAATAGTCTATTTCAAATCTTATGGCGATATTTAAAAATAAAATCTGACTCGAAAGTAAAGAAATCAATTGTTCTTGCCTTTCTGTTCGGATCATACTCGTCTTGCGTTAATTACTCATTAGGAATAAGGTCTTAAGGGAATCAATTGAAATCGCATTTATAAATAAAAAGGTGCTTAAGTAAAAGAGCCCGCAAATGTCAAACAACTTAATTAATAATAATAGTACAATTAATAATAGTACAAAGACAGAAAAAAAGGAAGAATAATAGAAATAACATTATTCATCGTATCTTTTCCTATTCCTATACATTCCAATACCTCTTTTGTCACTCGCTTTGGAAAGCTTCCTTAGAAATTCCTCCATCCAATTTATACTACCCTTCCAGCTTTTCCTCTTTTACGCGATAACTTCTATCGCATCCTGAATTTCTTATCATTATTATATTCTGATTTCTTAAATCTCTTTCGTCGATGAAAAACCCTTTCCAATGAGGAACCATGACTTTATATAAACTTTTAGTCGAGTTTCTCCAATTGCCTTTCCTTTTTAGTTTCTTTATCGTTGTGCATTTTGTTTGGTAAAGTTGGAACTTGTTAATTTGACTTTTGTGTCGAATCAAAGAAAACATAGGAGATCGTGAGCGCTGTAGCAAGTATCCCACAACGGAGAAACGCCCGCAGAGAGGGGATTAGAAAAAAACGTGCCACCTCATCTAAGAGAACAATTCATGCTTTAAATATCTCATAAAACGTGATTTATGAAGTTAGTAATTCGCTTGATAGATTCAGTGTTTCGTATTAAGTACGCGTCTTTCCGCAGCATCTTCCAATCGGACAATTTAAATCTATATGCAGGCTACGACGAATCTCTCGTTACCAAATTTCCACTATGAATTTCCCGGTTTGCAAATGAAACGTGTGGGAAAAGTTTGCAAGAAATAGCCTGCTTGGAAAGAATAAGTAATTTTTCTCTTCAGTGATATGGTTTTTCACAAAGTAACCCCTGAACATATCGATTTCAAAAGGAAATTTCTTCCGAGGAATCGACAAAAAGACTGGTATTTGTCTACGACTATTTAGAGTTTCTTACAAAATACCTTAGACTCGTCCCTTTTTCCTTCTTCTGGGGCATATACTGAAACTATTATTAGGTTCCCCTTCCAGCTTTGATTCTAGCTAATGCAATCCGATCACTTGTGAATTCATACTTAATTATTTTTAAAATATACAGTCTAAATAACAAAATAAAAGAAAGTAGAGGAAAATGGAAAGAGCACATCGACAGGAAGGACAAGGAAAGATCGACATTACAGGTCCTAAATATAAATATAAATAATACAAATGTACAGGAAAATGAGGTGTTGGAAGACCTAGGAAAAGATGGGTACCGAAACAGAAGGTTAAATGCCTAATACTTGAATTGAAGAAGAAGGAATCAGCGAAAAATTAAAAAAAAATCTTATCGCAAAAATGAACTCCTTCGAAAGCAAATTTCGAACTGCAAATGAGTAGTAATGGTCACATGTGATAAACAACTGTTTCTCGTGATTGATCGAATTTCCGCAAAAGAGATCCTCCTCTTTCGGCATCTCGTTCATCTCTTTCCACCAACTTTCTCCGCTCTTCTTCTCCCTTTTGAACCATTTATATTCTCATCATACGTAACATTCTATCTACACAAAAAATGTATTTCACGTACAAATAAGCCTTCCTTTCTTAGATCATCACTTGTCCTCAATCTTCCCCTCTTTTTTCCACAAAGAAGAGTTTAGATCGAACTTCCGAGAAAAACAAGGTCAAACGTAAATGTCGCATCGAATGGTCACATGGTCGCATGGAATGAATCAATCTTTTTCACCGATGATTCATAGAATTTCGCGGAGAACATCTTCTACGTAATTTCAAAGTGAAACGTCTAGATCCGACTCCCATTTTTTTAAACATAAACAGGGTCAAACCAAAATGTCGGGCCGTTAATGAGCAAACGGGCGTCCAGGAGACGAACTCTAGCGTTAATTAACAAAGGCAATTGTTTGATACATCTCGGTAGGTACGAGAGATCCGGTCATGAAGAAATCCTTTCCAAAATAATCCAATTGAAAAGAGAACAAAGCTCTGGGAAATGAAAGGGACGCTGGTCGAAAAAGGGGGGGAGGTGATTAAGGATTAGCGTTGAAAGGGGGGCTAAGAAAGGAGAAGACGAGAGAGAGAGAGTGTCCGACGAGT
This sequence comes from Ladona fulva, assembly GCA_000376725.2. NCBI lineage: Eukaryota > Metazoa > Arthropoda > Insecta > Odonata > Libellulidae > Ladona > Ladona fulva. The sequence goes on along the minus strand of KZ308202.1, from coordinate 411,884 downwards.
GAGATGAAACCGAAGGGGAAGGCGGGAAGGAAATGAGGAAAAGGCGGGAAATTTCAGGAGGGAGGGAAGCGAGGCGTCGTAGATATGATAATACCGGTAATGAAATATCTGCACAAATCACAACTTTAATTAACTGCCACGCTGCGACATTATGAAAAAAAGACCACCTCCACCTCCTCCTCATCACTCCAAGTGTGCGCTGGGAGTGCTGAATATACATGCCCAGACTCTTCATTTTCTATTTTAAATCTTGTTTGCATATTGATGGGATGCTAAATATTCAGCATACAGCTCTGCATAAATTCATTTCATTACACCAAATAATGCCCCGCTCTCCCGCCCCATTCAACCCTTTCCTCTTCCCGCCCTCCCTTCTCCTTCATGCATATTAATGATTTCATTATGGGACCTTTTCAATGTATAATTTACTTTAGTGAGTCACACAAAATGGAAAGGAATATTACGTTACTGTTCCTTTCGTTCCCTACAACTTAACAGTTAAAAGGTATTTGAGGAAGGAGGGGACGGCGGGAGGGAAGTGGGGGAAGGGCCGGCGGGGGGAAGGGGTCCTCTTGAGGTGAGGCGATGAGCGATACTTAGGCGAGATTAAAATGACGCCATCCTTCCGACTGTACCAACTCGCTAAATATGTTAATGAGCACCTTCCTTAACTTATAATGCGATACAACCCGCGTCTGCATTTACGCAAATAGTATAAATGTATCTAAGGCGTTTTCGGCAGTGTTTTGTTGATGTTCGTATCGACGGGTAAACGAGATAGTAAAAGACGTATCTAAGGATCGATGAAGTGAGATTTTTTGAAAGAGTTAACCTTTGGAAAGCACAAAATAGTTAATACAAAAAAAGCACTGGTTGCAAGAGGCTGATTTGGAACTCTGTAACGCTCGTCTCTTTAATTTTGTTGTTGTTTTATTATTTATATTATTGTTTTAATTTGTTGATTACTGTCATTGTTGTTGGTCGTCAACCATAACTGACCTAGTGCTGTATTTTGGTGTGTTATTAGTAAATAAATAAATAAAACAACAACGACAACTATAATGTGTACTAGAATACGAAAGAATATTTGTGTTTGTATGTATTTAAGTTACCATAGCAGTAGTTTATTCACGAAAATGAAATATAAATAAAGGCGATGAGAGGTAAGAGCGCTAGGAATTAGCTAAATGTGATTATATGGAATAGCTGTGGCAACTAAAGAAAAACGACAGGCCAAACACTCCAATAGCAACTCTAAACACTCCGATATGTACCTGCCCGCATCCAAGATATTTTCGTTCGTATTTTATCATTATAGGATACGTTTAATTAAACAAAGCGACCGATAATACAACGAAGAGTAAACACCAAAGCGATTATTTGCGTCATTTACATCGCGTCAAAACAAAATGGTCGAGAAACGTAGCAGTCTAAACAAGGGAAGAAAGCTGCGCAGCACCAGAAGATGAAGAATTCCCATTTACTCCTCTATCAAACTCAAGGGGTGAATGCAGGATTGGATTTGGGCGATTTAATGGTCGGGTGTCCCTCCCCCACGCTCCTCGCTGGACGTGGGAACCCCTCCGGGATTCGAACCCTGGAACCCCTATAATGAAAAGCGGACGCGCGACCAAACAAGAGAGCCCATCATAAAAAGAGGCGTGAATTGCTAATACGCAATAAGCGAATCACTGTCAAAAAATGCGAAATAAATCATAAGAAACCACAATGCCCAAAAAATCCACCTCTCTCTGTTGTTTACCATCGCATACTGTTTAGGGTGAATTATTTATGTTTCCTGTCACATTAGCTATTTTTTACAACCATTAACGGACACCGATAGGCGGATTGCAGGATATTAGATACATATGATACAGTGTAGATACATATGATTGTTATTATGCGATATTGTAAATACTTTCGTGTAAATTGAATGAGAAATTTTAGAATGATAAGCTTTAGAATCCTTACCCCTTCTTTTTATGCGTAACTTATTATATTTATTTATTTTTAATTCGTTGACTCGTATCGTAGCAACTAAGCATTGGTAACACGTATTTATTAATAGTACTTATCCTTCCCTATTCTTGTATTCGTCTTTCACTATATCTTTTTATTTCGTTCCTATATTCCTTTTATTAAATCTCCTCCTTCAGCATCTCATTCATCGCTCTCAGCAAACTTTTTCTGATCTTTCTCACCCTTTTGAGCCATTTATATTCTCATCGTACGTAATATTGGTCATTTTGCTTCCATCCATACTTTTCAACGTCCAATCCACACCAAAAATATATTTCATGTACCAATAAGGCTTCCTTTCTTAGATTACCACTTTTTCTCGATATTTCTCTCAGTTTGATCACCCCATATCCCCACTGCAATCTTTTCTACGATGAATTAAAACAGAGATTCAAGATCCTTATTTGCGCGAGGAAAATTGTTGAAACGGACTAATGTATATCTTGTAAAAACATCGCTCTTTGACAAAAAAGTATCTCAAAAGGTCTCATTCTCTCGATTGTCCTTACTCTTCTTAGGAGTGAACTGTTTTACTTGCATTGATGTGCATGCAAACTAATTAGAGCAAACGACATCTTCTCGTTTATTTCTGTTTCGAAATGTATTTTCTGAATATGTGGAGAAGACGATTTTCAGCCCAGAAAGCCAAAGATTTTGCCGCAAAATCTCCATCAACACGTCGATTTATCTTGGCTCGTCTCAACTCCATGTACCGGTTCTACCTCGTCTCGTCGCCCTTCCCACACTTCTTTTTGGAATATAATCATTAAATAATTGGATATTCTTGAACTTTCCTCTCCATCCTTATGCGTTGCCCCTAACATTTTAATAATATACTCTCCAACTGCTCGAAATTTAGCTCAAGCTGAAAATGTTTCCAATCTTATCAACTCCTATATCCTGTCTTATTATTCTAATGCAATTTCTGCTCTCTGTAATATTTCTTCTTCGGAATTTATCAATTTCGCACCCATGCAGTAGAACATGCGTTCTTGTGTCTCCAAGTCGGATTCACTTTCCTATTGCTACCGTGGACTCCCGCTTGGACTTATTGGCTAACACGTCCGCCTAAGGTGAAAACGGTCCCGGGTTCGATCCCGGTTGAATCCCGCTGCGTGGGTTAGAGTTAGGGGTCGGAAGGGACTACGTTGGTAAAAGCAAATACCAAAACCAACTTCATTTTCACCGATATTCAACATCATCATAATCGTCAGCCGTCTCCATAAGTGATGGCTTTCATGAAGATTGAGAAAGCTGAGAAGGATGAAGAAATTAGCTCGAGTAACTGGGTGACCATTACTTACGATGCATAATGGCTGTTGTAAGAAAAAAATAGACCCAGTATACGAAAGTGAGTCCATTTTAAAGGATTATCATTTTATATTACCAATATTTCATATTATCGAGGGTTATAAATCACGCAATACATATATTACTTACCAAGAGTTTCATAATTTATAAATTTTTTTTCTGTGAACGAATCCTGAATCGCACACCTACTCTCTATCGCTCATATTCTACACTATATTATCCTTTTAAGGGCGCGAGTCTGGCCTTTGATAAAAAATGCTATCCTGGTTTCATTAGGAGCTCAACCTCAGCAAAATTTTTTGCTTGATTTCTAGAGATCAATATCCGTAATTGCAATCCATTTTGTTGCAATAATTATTCTTCAAGTAATCGAGGCACGCGCCGAAGCAAAATCTTTCAATTTTTTTCTCGATGATATATTGCTCTCCGCGCGCCCGGTGGTAAAACAAAACACGCAGCGAAAGAAATTGGAGGATCGCTAGGAGCGTGTGGACCAAAAGTGAAAGTTGAATTCCAATAAAATAATTCGTTAAAGAAATGCGAATGGAATAAAATGTTAGTAACACCACGAGGATGGCTCCGAAAGTTCAAGGAATCAAACGTTGTCGCGCCTAGGATAGTATCAAGGTAATAACAGAGCGATATTGTTGCGCTTCATTGTTGCAGACACATAATAGCGAAAAGTCTCAACAAACTCATGCGCGCGACAATTAAACGTAACAATAGCTTTTGAGAACGACAATGAGCACATTCCCAAAACTTTCTGGAGGTATTGACGGGCTCTATATGGCGATGATTTGTTCAAACCGGTCGTGTATAAATGCAGTGAAAACCCGAATAATGTGTAGCTCTTATTGTTCGTGCTAAGATTCTTTTTTCGCTTTTTTAGAATAACGAGCGATTTGGCTGATGCGCGCGCATGTAGGCGCGCAAAAAGGATACCAAAGGTGGTCAGAGCCATTGGATACTGCCCATTTTCGCTTAAAAGAAAGTGGATGCTAATCTAGTAGCATCTTACCATTTTAAACGCTATCGAAACCATCATCTCGAACTTAAAAGGCGACAAATGATCAATAGTTATCGATGAATCTTCTTGCAACGAGATATCAGTGATTTCATAGAAGTAACATAGTTTTTTTTAACCCATCATGAACTTCAATAGCTCCTACAATATACCTTGATGAACGGAATGTCTTTCTGTTGGTGATAACGGAAAGAGTAACTTTCATTCACTTTCGCCCCACTTTTCTCGCCGCTGAATCCGAACGGGAAAATTTCGGGAGATACAATCAACACGTGAGAAGCTTGACTCAGTATCTTCATCTAAAGATGCTGCCACAGTAGTTGACCTTATCTTCCTCGATAATTTTATTTAGATTAAAATGCTTTTTTATTTAGTTAAATTGCTTCTATAATCTTCACCTGAGATTGTTAACGTCTACCAAAAAAGTTTCTGCCAGTCAAAATGGGACCACCTGTTCCGTGGATGATATCTTGACGAATGGAATAATATTAATGCTTCATTTTGGAAGAGGACAGATAAAAACGTATCTTTTATTTACGTTCGTCTCAGTCTTGTTAATGGCCGGCATAATGTGAAAGTTACTGACGTGTTATTAATGCTGTGTAATTGTATTCATCTTGGTTACTCCTCGTTTGATGTATGAATAACAATTACTGATCTTAGCTTCGTTGCCGTTGTTGTGTTTTGTTCTTGACGCAATCAACCATCCTTTTTGGTGACTCTAATGTTTTAAGTAGCTATAACATAAATTTGTACTGCATATTTCCGTAAACTCTTTTTCATTAAATCTGTATTTTTCGATGTCTTTTTGTATAGAAACTTTTCCACGCCTTTATACGTCATATGTATGTTTTGATTTTTTTCTAAATGCTCTTTATTCCTTATTTTTTTAGGTTATGGATATAATTTTCTTTAGATTAAATTAATCGCAGGTTTTTCACGCCCACCTTCTGGTGAGTGTTTTCCTGCGGTGGAGATATTTTAAGCTTTTGACTTGGGTTGTCTTCAAGATGGAAAGCTACCACAAAGTCGTTACCAACCTATTGGATTCTATCAGACATAGCTTCTTCGTCTTTTCTCTCTTATTTACCGCTCTATTCTTTCCTTTCATGGGTTAGATGTGAGAGGAGACTTCAAATTCCCAATCTCGCTGCAATAACTGCGTTTTTATTCTATCCTGAATGCTATGTAAGCACTCATCGTCAATGCGCTTCACGAACATCTTTCTCCGTTCTAAACTATTCTGGCTCAGTAAGGAAATCAAGTGCAAACTACCTCACTCCTCACCTTCCCCAGTATGCCTCATCTCAAAATCTTTGGACAGCTAATGGTGGGGAGTATCCAACCACCCTTTGCGCTGATGACATTACAGACGGATGGAACTCCAAAATAAGTCGGCTTCTTCGGGCCTTCGTTAATGCGAAGAGGGAAGTGTGACGGAAATACATTTTAATTCTAGGAAATGAGAAGAGGGGTGGAGCCCTTCATTACGCCGAAGTGTTAGAGAGGGGAATCGCCAACTAATCCCTCCGAAGAACGCGTTTAAAAATCTGCGAAGACCATAAACAGCTCCCAACGACCGATCGCCTTCGATATTATTATTATTCATGGAAATTCCATTCGAAATGAAACCCGCCGCGAGTGGGCGGCTGTAATTAAAATATGTAAACCTCTCGGAATCGTCTTGGAAACCACGCGGGAGGATAGGAAAACGTAAGGTTTTCGACCAACGACTCCTTTTTATTAGGACGATAAATGAGGGAGGCGTTCTTGCGAGGAGAGGCAATTACCCCCTCCGGAGGGGGAAATGGGGGGGCGCGTCGGTGGAATGGGGCTTTACAAATAGACGCCCGCATGCAGAAATAATTCGGAAAAGACTCCGATGGTCCGTTAGAAAATATCGATCGTTGCGAGGCGACAGAGCGAAATCCCTTTTGGCAGCGGTCGAATGGGCACAGAAGGGAGCGCCGCCATAATTTGCTAAACAAATGCGCCGCGGAAAGCGCTCGTGTGAAGGAAATCCGATGGAATTTCCCTTTTTCCGCCGCCCTCAAAAGACTGTCTTATCCTCAATCACTCTACTAGTTTCGATGCCAGAGTGCTACGTGACCGAAATTGTTTTCGGGTTTCCTTCGCGGAAACCACACGTGTGGTGCTGGAGCGGAAGTCGATGGGTTCGGATCGGCCACGACAATTGCATCGGTCGTCAAGGAGATGCCGAAAACTCGAAAGTTTACGAATATTTATATTAGTGATAACTACCATTAAAAACGCTCGGCCTTAAGATATTGGTCGTTTGAGGTTGCTGATATTAGGTTTCACGGTGTTAAAGAATGTACTGTGGTCAGAGTTTTCGCTTAGGAGAGTGGATGAACTTATAAATTGTAACAAATAACATAATGAAGATGTTACACTTAAAGTCGTGATGCAAAATTGTTGATTCATAAGAAAGTATTGCAAATGCGGATATTTTGCAAGGTTTTCACATATTTATCGATAAAACTCTTCAGAATTAGGTTCTGAAGGGCGTATTTTAGAATCTTACGGCGGGCTAGTGCCCGCCATCCACCTCCCTGAGTGAGCGCCTGGTGGTCAGCATACGAGTAATTACTAATTTTTTAAGTGCTTCGACAGCTAAGTTCATTTCGCACGTGAGCCCCCACGGGTAAATCGAACACGGGACCGCTTTCACCTTAATAAAACGCGTTACCCACAAGACAATCCGGAGGCCCCAGCCAGCTTTTAAATAATTTTGTTTCCCAGTCTCACTAAAATGAAAGTAAAATGGAATATAATCGAGTATGATTCGACCCCCAATTATTACGCAGGATGTTACTCTTGGCACCCGTTTTTAAATCGCTGTACCTGTAGCTTCCTAAACCTATGGACCACTTCCAGGCCGGATATCGAATCCGGGCTATCTGCATAGGAAGCAAGTGCCTTACCCACTTCGCTTCCTTGAGTATCAAAAGTTTTGTTAAAATTCTCTCGAATCAAAAGCAATGTTTCATGACAAAAATAAGAATCTGTGCCCTGAACCCTTTCCTAGGATTTCATATGACCACAATATCTACTTCATTATTTTATAAATAAAAGAGATTATAGCGATTCGCACATGATTTTTTATGGACCCATTCCATATTACCTAAACCTTAACTGGAAAAAGTAAGATCCTCGATGCTGATACAAGTTTTTCTCCCGTTCCAAATATTATGTGCGAAACTTAAAATGAATGGGATGATCTAAGACAGGGGAGCCTGCAGCATTTTCGGGTTTTCAATGGGGTCTTTTCGACACTTCCTAAAACAAAGCCACGCTTTTCAATAATTTTGTTTCCGAGTCTCACTGAAACGAAAGTAAAATGGAATATAATCTACGCAGGTTCAGTCTTTGATTGAAATTGTTTTCTTTAGTTCTATTTCTGCATTAAACTACTTGAAAGAGCCAACACGCCAAGTCGGGCCTGATTATGTTTCCTATTGGTTCCCAATGCGTCCTAGCAGTGCATACGGCATTTCGATGACAAGCTGTTCCCACACCTGGTTTAGGAGGAATGATACCACGTTGCCCGAGATTTCTCTAAATTAAATGACCTTAAGAAATAACAGGTGTGAAAAATAGCTACATGACTGGGACACGAATTCAGGTCTCCCACTTGCCGGGTAGGTATTCTAACAGTAAGAAAAAGAAGGTTGGAACACGGCTGTTAATGAATTAGACGTTTAAAAACACTCCGTAAGCCGTCTTTCGGCAAGCGAAACTCGCGCTCAGAGACAAACGGGAAGCTCTGGATTACAGATTTCTGGGAAGTCCCAATCATCATTTCAGAGACAAAGCCACCATCCTCAGGGGGTTTCACTTCCTTTGTGCCGTACTTTTAACTTCCAATGGATTTATTACAATACATGAATCTTAAACCTTACTTCAGCGCGCTGTAAAGACGTTTGCATTTATGTTTTTACGAGGTAATGCAGGAACGTGATGATGCTTGTGACAAAGTGCACAAATCAACAATACTGCTGAATTTTCGTCCACGTGACTGTTATGCTGAGCCCAGCCGTTTTTTTTTCTAACAATTTTGAACTGGTTACAGTCGATAAGTGACGAGAGCGTCTGCCTAAAGTGAAATTGTTATGAAATGCGTTAGGTACAAAAAAGAACCGTAAACAGTTTTAGCAAAATGGCGGCGCTTAGTTTGAAACTCGGCAAATATATACAGTGGTTTACAAAAGAGGTTACAAAAAGCTTCTGGAAGGGTGACCAGATTTCAGAGCTCTAAAGCGTACAATATACTATACTATCACCTAAAGTATAGGCAACTTGCAGAGTAAATCCTTTTATGACTAACCAAAATATATACGAATCAAGCAGAACCTCTAACAAACCACAAAGACCATCGCGCAGACGATATGAATAAAAATTACGGACATTCTAGACACAATGTAAATATAATACAGATGGCAGTAGCCAAGGTTGAGACGAAGGGTTAACGAAACAATCAGTGATAGAGTTCACCACATTATATTTACTTTTCTTTCCTTCAGTGAAAGAAAGAGGGACATTAATAGACCAATATAGATGGCGGGGCAAATTAGTTCAAACTCGGGACAGTCCCAAATAGGTAGGGAGTTCTGGTCACCCTGGCTTGGAGAGACAAAATGCCGAGGCCAGAAATAGCCCAATGCAAAATCTCTGAGCAAGAATAAGGAAATTATACATCAAGTTCACGCTCACCCGGTTTTTCCACAGCCGGAATATTGTCTGTAGAGAATGTTGCTTCAAGAATAAGCTTTCAACAGACATTTTTAATGGGAAGAACTGGATGAACTCGGGAAAAGACACAAATATGCGAATAGGCATTTAATATAAATGAATTAGTAGCAGGCATTCACCCCTGAGATTCCTTAAGCTCCCTATTCTCCGAAGCTCAGTCCCTGAGACTTTTTTCCTTCATGCTCGAGAATTACTTGAAAGGGCAATATTTTGGTAAATGAAATTTTATCCGGAAGGACGTAATCGATCTGCTGAAAGGTATTTCAGTAATAGCTGTATAGTTAAAAGTACTTCGACAACTGAGGTCATTTCGCACGTCCCCACAGGGAATCGAACCCAGTCTGCATTCACCAGTCTATCCAGGAGCCCTAGCTACTCTACCATGAGCCTTCCTGCGCTGTTAGAGATAGTGGAAACAAAGTCTGAGTCGCAGTGTAGTTGCCCAAACAAATATACGTAAAGGACATAACTCAGCTGGACTTTCGCATTCTACCTCTGAGGATGACAGATTTTCTGTTGATATACGTTTAGGGATTTAGGAGTTCAGTTAAATTCTTTGACGAAGTTCTGTCTTTATCATTGGTTACAGTTTTTAGGAGTTTAATTTAGTCCATCTTGACATACGCTTTCTCCATTCTTGTTTAAAGTGTTTTCTTGTTTGACAATTGCAATAACAGAAACCGTAAGTTGGATCTCATTCTATGCTGATATAACCTCCATTGGTAAAAAGACAAAATATTCTTGGTGATAAAAATCGCATCATTGCTTCCCCGCCAATTTCAATGTATTTATTATAATTATACTTATGTTAGTTCAGGTACCGGTATGTTATTCTTCATCGTTATATATTTACATCCTCATTTCCAGCATTCCTCATATATTCCCCTGTTTCTTTCTTAATTGGGAATAATCATTTTCTAGATATAAATGTATGTACAGGAACGTCCCTAAAGTTTTCAGGACCCCTGGGAACTGTGGCTTCCGTGTCGCGGAAAATATACACATTGGGCCCATGAATTCTAAAATCAGAACAAGATTATGCTGTTGGTGCATTATGGGGAACGCATTTAATAAACGGAAGCATTAAAAGTAATTAATTTTCACGTTGAATTGGAATTACCTAACTTGCTCCTATTTGTAAATTTGCGTTCAGAATTTTTTTTACTGTGAGCGCATTTTTTTCATGCTTTTATATTTTCTATTGCATTACGCCATTTAAGGGATTTTCCTAAATCTCTTTTCGAGACCAGATGTTGAATGCGGGCCCCCCAGAAACTTTTATATGCTACTTAGATCAAGAATGAGATGAGATAACGGAGTATCTATCTTTATTAGCGCTTATAGCTATTTCAATCCCTGACGAGAATAGTAAATTATTTGCTAACGCATTGAATAAGTAAAATGCACCAATACCAACACTTTCTTTGTAATTTACCTCATCTTTCCTTCGAAAGATAACGAATAGACGAAACAGAAGTATAGAAAGAGTGTTCCAATGGTTGAATTTTACTTTCATCTCATTTTTTTATTAAAACTTCTTCCCTTGATCACTGATGTACTTTAAAATGTGCAGTCCTTGGAGGTCCGTGACAGAAGACCAACTCTTTCGACTATCATATGTATCTATTTATAATAATTATTATCATTGTACTTTCTCAGCATTTCCACTGGAACATTTTCACCTGTCTAGTAGATGGAACGTATTAGACTCTTTCGTCTTGAAGAGGGAATTTACCCAAACCCATGCGTTTCTTGATGTTCCCGTTATATTGAGAAACGTATGCACAATGTTACAAATCTGCAGTAAGACTGCTTTTTGTGCTATGTTAATGATAATACTCTCCAAACCAATTTTCTCCACATGTCTCATGATGTAGTTCGACACCAACCCTCCTGCAGATATTACCAAAGGGATAATCTGAACGTCCGTTAATTTCCTGACACTTTTTATCTGCCATGCAAGTTCTTTGTATTTGTCCCTTTTTCCATCTCGATATGGGATAAGTACCTTATCATCCTAAAACCAAGATAGAAATGGCAGAACTATGCCGATGATTATTGCGTATTTGTTGGCGTTATCAATTAATAAGATATCTTGCCCATGGCTTTGTCGGTCAAGACAGGTCTATCCCAATAGAGGATGGTGTTGTACCTCTCTAAGACAGGGAGAAGTTAACATTTGCAATATGGTACTATATCCTCATCAAAAAGTTCACATTTCGTACCCAGCTGTTGACGTAGGCTTTGCAACCTGATGACGTTATTAATATCATTTTACTCTTACGGCAAGATTAGGTCAAAATGACCTCTCTTCCACTTAACCTTTTTCAGGCTTTGTTGGAAAAAAACTAATCGTAGTGAGACTTTCCTTGGGTAATAATTAAGACTTAAAATGACATTCCTTAGTCACAGTTTTGAGACATACTAGTAAAATAAAAATTCAGCTATTAGGATCGGAGCTCTTATCCTTTACTATGATAATCTACCCCCGGATGCTATAGAAATTTATTGTTTGAATTTTCCATTTAGTTGAATGATCAGTGGTTTGGTCCAGCTGAGATTGTGGTTGATAATGATTATGGAGGTGTGTAAACTAAACCTCAACCAAAGTTTTGTTAAAATTATGTTTCGTTGTGAATTATGGGTTCTGTACGAACGGTAAAACCTCGTTAGCACGTTTTCGCGTAAACGAATTTCTCGATCAAATTGCGGACTTGGCAGGAGACAGGCAGAGCATCTTAGAGCGTCCCAATAACACTGCCCACGAACGCTCTAACATACTACAAACGGACCTTGTTTTACGCTTCAACAAAGTATTGTAGATTTGTTGTGTCAGTCTACATAATATGTTTACAGAATATTTTATATTAATTATTTATTTACTGTTTAAGTCACAATATAATGTAAAGTCTATCAACCATTCTTGGTAATTAAAAAAATAATAAATATTGTAATTAAGATATATTTGTATATTATTAACGTATTGAAGCGACTGAAATTTCCATGCAATATAGGTATACTTATGCATTTCATAAAACAAATTCGAATGTTTGCGGGCTCCCGGATGGCCAAGTGGGCAACGCGTTCGACTCCTATGAAAGCGGTCCCGGGTTCGATTCCCGGTGGGGGCCCACGTGCGAAATGACCTAAGCTGTCGAAGCACTTTTAACAATACTACTACTACTCGAATATTTGCACATTGTTCCTAGTTGGATCCTCATTCTGATCTATGCACCTAGGGCCTCTGATAGCTTAAATCCGCCCTTACAATAAATACAAATGGATGGAATGAATAGCAGCTTGTAGATAGAAGATTGGTAGAAGAATCAGAGCCATTTTATATGCAAAGCCTCATAGTTTAAGGCGTCCAAATTTGTTTTCTTATGTATTTTTCAAATGTATACTCAGTATCATACAGACCCACTTCATCCAGAATTGGTACATTTTTTATATCAAAATTTAGAATGATAAATGTATATGACAAATATCCCACCAGCTTGCAAACTGCTACGATATAAATGGAACATTAACCGACAAAAACGCAATTATTTTCAAAATGCATAGTTTATTTGTATATGTGTGTATACAAGAATGCGCCTGGATATCATGCCCTGATGTGCCCCGATATCACGAATTTTTTTAACACGAACTCTCGATTTTGCTGTCCCAACCGGTTCAAAGTAGTTTTACTGTATGTTTTTGACGTTACCAACTTACCAGTGGCCTACTCCCAACATGATTCCTAATAATAATACTAAAATTCTACTCAAGGTATTCCGATGGATAGAGGAATAAAGACTCGAAATTGTAAATTTATTCTCACATTTGACTCTGCCGTTTATGCGATCCTCGTATCGGTTTACAGCGTCGGCTCCAGCCAAACTGAGGTTCAAATACAGACGAGTTTGAATAAGTCAACTACAATTCGTCACTTTATCTCTCTTCGGAAAATGAATTTGCGCAGGTAGGCAAATATCCTTAAGAGAACCGACGCGGAAAACTTATTTAAGGCTTACTTTGGACACATCAGTTTTAAATTAAGACCGAAAAAACACAGCAAATGACTGTTTTCCTTCGATTTAGGTTGATTTTTAATTAAGGAAACATCGGGGGCGAAAAAAAGTATTAATAATAAGCGACAAGAGATAAAATGAAAAAGTCTAAAGGGGGAAAAAAGGTCATATTCAATTATTTCTTGTTTACAAAAAATTATCTGCTTGAAAGTCATAATATCGAAGGAAAATAAGTGTTATTTGTATTGGAATCTTCGATATATAACACTCAAATAAAAGGTTATCTTTGCTTTTTAGCTCGGAGACTTTAATGAAGAATTCCCACATCGGAATTTCATAAAGAATTGCAGCGAATTGCTGAGCGGTGGTAAACCAAATGGGGAGGGGGCAAAGGAGGGGGAGGGCGAAGAAATGGGGAGGGGCGAAGGGGGGAAGGGGACGAAGGAGTCCCTTCCCCTACTTTCTCTCTCTATTTGTTCAGATGGACTCTTTCCCTGCGACGTGTTGATTTTCAGGAATTCATTTTGATTAAACGTCCTGACTTTTCATTGATTTAAATTCATAAATGATTCAAACATATTTTGCTCTTTTGTGTTTCGATTTTCGTCCAAACGGAGCTTATTTTTTTAAGGCGGGGATTTTTTGCAGATTTAATATGCATGAAAAGGATACAGTTTTTATACGCTTTGACAATATATTCGACGCAGAGAAGATGCCGCGCGAAATTGCTTCCAGAATAGAGAGGAGAGAGCGATTCCATAACGCCATTAGCTGCGCCGTTGTGAGTGAAAAGGGAAGAACTGTTTCCTGAAAGACGAACGGTTTCCGTATTTTTTTATTTCTTTATTTACTGATTTGTAGGAAAGACGGTGGTCATCAGAAAATGATAATTTAGTCGAACTAGAAGAAATTCAGGTTTGCCTGACGAATAGGATAAGAAAATCCTTATAGGAGGTTCCTGGGTTATATCAGGAAAAGTCGTGACGCTAGAAATATTCCAAGGAGAAAAGAAAACATGAAAATAGTCAGAACGGACCGGGATTAACCCAGCCGACTGATCAAGCTATTGAGCTAAGTCGTCAGAACATTTAACCGTTCCGTTTAGGAGACTTTGTAGACAAAGGCTTGTGGTTCGTATGACTAAGCATCATCGTCCACAGTCTTCATCAGAGGCACGGACTCCAAACGGCATGGATGCATTTACGGTAAAATAGCTCAATAGCTGGAGCAGTCCCGAAAGGGGAAGTCCCGGGCTCGAGTCTCATTCCTGTCAGATTTTTTTCGTGTCCGTGTCTCCTTGAGATATTAAAGTCTTTTGTCTTTTGAGAGAGTAACTTTATCGTAATGGAACGAAAGAGCATAACTGAACAATGCTAAATGTCTATTAATTCGACCTCAACTTTGTGGTAGGTCTTCATTAAAAAAAATAAGAAAAAAGAACACTTATGCCTTTCCCAACATATTTTATTCCTCGACCATGTTTCGACCTTTATGGTCATTATCAGGAAACAAGACATATCTCTACTGATGTCCTAAAGGGTCGAAGCCATGGCCGTGAAATAAAATATAATGGTAAAGGTATAAGGATTCTTATTCCTAATTCATCACAATGCTTGAAACTAAGCTGAGCCTCTTAATTTTAGGACTGAGGGCTAGAACATCATTTCCATTAGGAGTCTATTTATCTGAGTTCTTCGATGGGTGAAATCGCTAAAAAAAATAAAAAAGATTTCGCTCTTTTAGGATAATGTCACACAGAATGATTACGTTCTCCACATGAATTTTTATGAAAACGAAGATGATTTCAGGCGACAGACCTAATAAATACTTAGTATTTTTTCACGATTATAAGGAAAAACTTCGTATAATGCAAATCAGAGGCTGTGTATTGAATGACAAATGTGGGCAAAGAAATTTAGGCCGAGGAACAAATCAATGATCGCTTTGAACAAGTTCTGAAGGCCCGCATAAAAAGTTAAATTAAGTCGGTCTTGAAACAACCACAACTCATCATTTAAATTAAAAACCATCAATGCCCAAACAGTACATAAAAAATGTTCATTATAAAACCTGTTCTTAGATAGTTTACTGACGAGCATTCAAATCGCTGCTTACAGATTGATATGAGAGACTTCAATGACTGGAAACCAATTGGAGATATATTGAAATTATTCGCATTAGGAACGGAATGAAGTTTTTAGAAGTCTTAATAATCTTAATGTAAAGAACCAATTATGTGTTTGTGCGTCGATACTGAGCATTTAATTTATATGTACAAGTTCAGCTGACGAAGAAGACAGCAGTTTGGGTTAGCCAAAAGAAATCGGAAAAATGCTTCAGTTAATTATGCATGCCTTATCTCAAACAGTTTAAGTCGTGAAAATTGTATGTCATAAAGGAATAAATTATATTTCGCTCTATTCTTAAAATTTCCGTACGTCACAGTTTTTTTTCCGAATTCGACGTTTTAAATAAATTTCCTCCATACCATAGATTTTCCCTTTCCTTTGGATTACTTATTCTTGTGAAATCATAAACTCGAGAACGAAACATTCGATGAATAGACCTGTTCAATCGATTTCCAATTATTGTGTCATCTTCTAGTATGATATTGATACAGCCACGACAAATCGTGTAATCTTTCAACTCCATCAAACATGTTTCTTTTCGTAAACCTCATCACCTAGGTTTCCGAAAATGGTTTTTTCATAAGCGGGAATAAACTAAACGCTGTCTGCATATATTAATGGAGCGTACAAGTTGTGGAATAATTATTTGGCGCGCTTTATCTGCACATTTTGAGAAGATGAGAAAATACAGTGCGTGCATATACATAAGGCGCATTTTTGGGATGGAAAGATATAAATATATAAAACATACGAAATACACAATCGATTTTAATAAAATCGAAACAACTATTTGAAAATGAACCTTGTTGTACATGTGGATTAGATACTCTGGATTACCTCTACACCTTTAAAGTGTTCAATATTTTTATAGGTTCTTAGGGTAGATGATTCACACATCTACAGAAAAACACTACAGGATATATGGGTTTTACACAATTTTTCTTGATTCCCTTATTAAATCTCTTTGTCAACTGTTATCTCTATTTCTTCTTTTAATCTCATCTGCGCACCTTCAACTACGCGAAATAACACCACCCTTGCAGCCTAATCGGTCAACCTGCAGCTTTTCCCAATTCACCCTCATCGCTAAGATTTTTTTCCTCGATGAAACTCCGAAATTCAGTTATTCGAACACTTATTTATTCTAAACATACCTAAACAAACATTTTAAACATCTATCTATATAGTAAGGGCGCGAATAGACTCAACAGAAATTGAAGATAGAAACACGTACAGAAACAAGGTAGACAAGTGGGACGTGACATCAGAGAATGAAATCTCAAAGAAACCAGGGACNATTTTATAAATAAAAGAGATTAAAGCGATTCGCACATGATTTTTTTATGGACCCATTCCATATTACCTAAACCTTAACTGGAAAAAGTAAGATCCTCGATGCTGATACAAGTTTTTCTCCCGTTCCAAATATTATGTGCGAAACTTAAAATGAATGGGATGATCTAAGACAGGGGAGCCTGCAGCATTTTCGGGTTTTCAATGGGGTCTTTTCGACACTTCCTAAAACAAAGCCACGCTTTTCAATAATTTTGTTTCCGAGTCTCACTGAAACGAAAGTAAAATGGAATATAATCTACGCAGGTTCAGTCTTTGATTGAAATTGTTTTCTTTAGTTCTATTTCTGCATTAAACTACTTGAAAGAGCCAACACGCCAAGTCGGGCCTGATTATGTTTCCTATTGGTTCCCAATGCGTCCTAGCAGTGCATACGGCATTTCGATGACAAGCTGTTCCCACACCTGGTTTAGGAGGAATGATACCACGTTGTCCGAGATTTCTCTAAATTAAATGACCTTAAGAAATAACAGGTGTGAAAAATAGCTACATGACTGGGACACGAATTCAGGTCTCCCACTTGCCGGGTAGGTATTCTAACAGTAAGAAAAAGAAGGTTGGAACACGGCTGTTAATGAAGTAGACGTTTAAAAACACTCCGTAAGCCGTCTTTCGGCAAGCGAAACTCGCGCTCAGAGACAAACGGGAAGCTCTGGATTACAGATTTCTGGGAAGTCCCAATCATCATTTCAGAGACAAAGCCACCATCCTCAGGGGGTCTCACTTCCTTTGTGCCGTACTTTTAACTTCCAATGGATTTATTACAATACATAAATCTTAAACCTTACTTCAGCGCGCTGTAAAGACGTTTGCATTTATGTTTTTACGAGGTAATGCAGGAACGTGATGATGCTTGTGACAAAGTGCACAAATCAACAATACTGCTGAATTTTCGTCCACGTGACTGTTATGCTGAGCCCAGCCGTTTTTTTCTAACAATTTTGAAGTGGTTACAGTCGATAAGTGACGAGAGCGTCTGCCTAAAGTGAAATTGTTATGAAATGCGTTAGGTACAAAAAAGAACCGTGAACAGTTTTAGCAAAATGGCGGCGCTTAGTTTGAAACTCGGCAAATATATACAGTGGTTTACAAAAGAGGTTACAAAAAGCTTCTGGAAGGGTGACCAGATTTCAGAGCTCTAAAGCGTACAATATACTATACTATCACCTAAAGTATAGGCAACTTGCAGAGTAAATCCTTTTATGACTAACCAAAATATATACGAATCAAGCAGAACCTCTAACAAACCACAAAGACCATCGCGCAGACGATATGAATAAAAATTACGGACATTCTAGACACAATGTAAATATAATACAGATGGCAGTAGCCAAGGTTGAGACGAAGGGTTAACGAAACAATCAGTGATAGAGTTCACCACATTATATTTACTTTTCTTTCCTTCAGTGAAAGAAAGAGGGACATTAATAGACCAATATAGATGGCGGGGCAAATTAGTTCAAACTCGGGACAGTCCCAAATAGGTAGGGAGTTCTGGTCACCCTGGCTTGGAGAGACAAAATGCCGAGGCCAGAAATAGCCCAATGCAAAATCTCTGAGCAAGAATAAGGAAATTATACATCAAGTTCACGCTCACCCGGTTTTTCCACAGCCGGAATATTGTCTGTAGAGAATGTTGCTTCAAGAATAAGCTTTCAACAGACATTTTTAATGGGAAGAACTGGATGAACTCGGGAAAAGACACAAATATGCGAATAGGCATTTAATATAAATGAATTAGTAGCAGGCATTCACCCCTGAGATTCCTTAAGCTCCCTATTCTCCGAAGCTCAGTCCCTGAGACTTTTTTCCTTCATGCTCGAGAATTACTTGAAAGGGCAATATTTTGGTAAATGAAATTTTATCCGGAAGGACGTAATCGATCTGCTGAAAGGTATTTCAGTAATAGCTGTATAGTTAAAAGTACTTCGACAACTGAGGTCATTTCGCACGTCCCCACAGGGAATCGAACCCAGTCTGCATTCACCAGTCTATCCAGGAGCCCTAGCTACTCTACCATGAGCCTTCCTGCGCTGTTAGAGATAGTGGAAACAAAGTCTGAGTCGCAGTGTAGTTGCCCAAACAAATATACGTAAAGGACATAACTCAGCTGGACTTTCGCATTCTACCTCTGAGGATGACAGATTTTCTGTTGATATACGTTTAGGGATTTAGGAGTTCAGTTAAATTCTTTGACGAAGTTCTGTCTTTATCATTGGTTACAGTTTTTAGGAGTTTAATTTAGTCCATCTTGACATACGCTTTCTCCATTCTTGTTTAAAGTGTTTTCTTGTTTGACAATTGCAATAACAGAAACCGTAAGTTGGATCTCATTCTATGCTGATATAACCTCCATTGGTAAAAAGACAAAATATTCTTGGTGATAAAAATCGCATCATTGCTTCCCCGCCAATTTCAATGTATTTATTATAATTATACTTATGTTAGTTCAGGTACCGGTATGTTATTCTTCATCGTTATATATTTACATCCTCATTTCCAGCATTCCTCATATATTCCCCTGTTTCTTTCTTAATTGGGAATAATCATTTTCTAGATATAAATGTATGTACAGGAACGTCCCTAAAGTTTTCAGGTCCCCTGGGAACTGTGGCTTCCGTGTCGCGGAAAATATACACATTGGGCCCATGAATTCTAAAATCAGAACAAGATTATTCTGTTGGTGCATTATGGGGAACGCATTTAATAAACGGAAGCATTAAAAGTAATTAATTTTCACGTTGAATTGGAATTACCTAACTTGCTCCTATTTGTAAATTTGCGTTCAGAATTTTTTTTACTGTGAGCGCATTTTTTTCATGCTTTTATATTTTCTATTGCATTACGCCATTTAAGGGATTTTCCTAAATCTCTTTTCGAGACCAGATGTTGAATGCGGGCCCCCCAGAAACTTTTATATGCTACTTAGATCAAGAATGAGATGAGATAACGGAGTGTCTATCTTTATTAGCGCTTATAGCTATTTCAATCCCTGACGAGATAAGTAAATTATTTGCTAACGCATTGAATAAGTAAAATGCACCAATACCAACACTTTCTTTGTAATTTACCTCATCTTTCCTTCGAAAGATAACGAATAGACGAAACAGAAGTATAGAAAGAGTGTTCCAATGGTTGAATTTTACTTTCATCTCCTTTTTTTATTAAAACTTCTTCCCTTGATCACTGATGTACTTTAAAATGTGCAGTCCTTGGAGGTCCGTGACAGAAGACCAACTCTTTCGACTATCATATGTATCTATTTATAATAATTATTATCATTGTACTTTCTCAGCATTTCCACTGGAACATTTTCACCTGTCTAGTAGATGGAACGTACTAGACTCTTTCGTCTTGAAGAGGGAATTTACCCAAACCCATGCGTTTCTTGTTGGTCCCGTTATATTGAGAAACGTNTCTCCCAGTAAGAAAATTCACACTAATTTGTAATTCTCATCTAAATTTCTACACTTGTAAACAATTCACCGCAGAAAATATTCACCACCGAACATCATTGTTTTCCATAATCATAATTGGAGTGGCTAGTTTCGAAAGATATATTGGTCTTGGTTTTGCTCAGAAATTGGTTTCAGAATTCTTAGAATTTTATAATCATTATTTGTTTTCACGAATTCGAACTTCTAGAGAATTGTTTTAGTTGGTTTTCCCAGCTGACGTTTTCAAAATACGATGTTATGTCATTAAGGCATCGTTTCCTAATTACTTTGGGTACCATTTGAAATAATCATTTAGATATGCGGCCGTAGGCGCTAGGTGATTTTCGGTGGTCAAACTCTTTCAGAAAATTCTTGATGCGAATACGGGCGCGAAGGACAGTGACTTATCGTTATATCTGAATAGTTGTGAAATTTCCATTAAGAAGGATGCAATATAGGTGGAAATATATCTTAGGAATTCGGTCTTCATTCGGGTCTTCCTATTCGTCTATTCCAGAAACATCATAACGATCTTTATTCATGTTTCTCCTTTGATAATAAAAATACAATCAAGATTACAGAGAAATTTCGGACTACTAAAAATCCAAGGTAGGAGAAATCGGAGAGGACGTATATACTGGTCCATCTACATCCATTGGACATAATCCGTCAACGCAGTTTATTCCTTTAACACTCCTCTACCTCGTCACGAGCTCTTTTTCTTCGTCTGTTTCAGCAGTTTTCAGTGTGAGGGACACAATCGCTGTTTACGGAATCGCGATAATAGATGAATTATTTAGGAAATTGTTGGAAACTTTTGAACATTCAGGTTGTAATGACCAATTGGCTACATGGCTATATTTTTCTACATAAGTTGGAAATGATAGCCATCGTATGGTTTACGAGTATTTTTATTTTATGAAGGGTAAACTATAAGGAGGTGGACTGCATAGGCGATCGTCTATTGGTATGTTGAAATCTGCGTTTGTGCTCGTTGTCATGAGAAATATTCTCCGCTTTCGAAACCTCTGTGCATAATTTAATTATTATTATTTAATTATTTATGTATTCACCTTGACTATGTACGAGATGAATATAAACCATAATTGATAAAACTACAAGGATGACAGGGGTCATACTGACCCATTCTTCGATTTCAATTTAAAATTTTACTTCTTATTGATAACTCGGTTCTTTTGAAATTTTTAGAATGCAACTACATGTATGTACCTATACTAGAAATATACTTAAAAGGGAAAGACAATTCCGTAATATTTGTTGCACAATTTCTGTAATTGATGTTCCTAGAAGGAAGGCTATGGATCATCCTGTCCATAGCCTGTCTTTATCGGAGACACGTTTTCTCGCCATTTTCTTCTCCTGTAGGTCCCTGATTTTTATTAACATTAACTTTTATGCGCATTAATCAATTAATATTGTCATTGATTTAAGTAGTTACTAAATGTATGTATGTCGTCGTTGTATACTTTGTGTTAATTTTGACTACAACCTTGTAATAGAATTTGGAAGTTAGATTGTTCTTTGATTCTTGATTTAACTACATTAATTTGAATTATACTTTATAAAGTATTTTTTGATGTATTGTATTCATTTGATCTGTATAAATATTTCTTTTTCACATTAAATTCTCTGTGTTCCCGCAATTTTTTTTCCACCCCCGTCCAGTGTGTTTTCCCGCACAGTGGGAGTTTTGCCTTCTTCAACCCTCGGTTGAGAAGATTTTTTCCAATAAATCAAAACCTTTTTGCGTTTTTGATTTATTAAATATTTAGACACTAAATAAAAATTTAACTTTTGTATTGACCATTGAGATTACGTGGAAGATAGGCCAACCTTAATAAAGAGTTACTTAATAAAGGCGCTTACTTCTCTCAACATTGTACGCATTTACTATTATCTCTAAGTCTCCTTCAGGATAACAAACAACATGAGAATGGCTGCTGAGTTCGCGGCCGAAACGTCGGTGGTAATCACCAATTTAACCCGGTCGACAACCCGTGAGGAATTTATACAACAAACAACATCATTATCATCTGTATATTATACTGACTTTAATTTTTCTTTCTCAACATTCTCCCCTTCGTTTCTTCCCAAGAATCTCTCACCATTTCTTCTTCAGATATATTAAAAAGTGTTGGTGGTAAAGGACAGCTCTTTCCTACTGCCCTTTTAATTTTGTACACTCTCTGGTTCCTCACCCTATACCCTAACTCCTACTTTTTCAGTATAAAATCTGCATCAGTCACCAATCTTTCTAATCCTAGACAATATTCTTTAGCATCTCCATTAAGTATGGCTATTGTAGTACCACATGAAGTCTTTCCAAAATCAACAAAAATCCTTCTCGAATTCAGTTTCGTTCAATGTGTGATCACTTTTATTGCACATTCCTTGCCCTTTTTACTGAAACGAGATCAAGGGGCCTTAGATTGTCTGTTATCATGGTAGATTACATTCTGCGCTCTCTAGCCTCTTCCATAACTCCTCCTTTATTAGAGTTATAATGTGTGGCATCTTAATTTCAGTGATCTGAAATCCTTACTCTAGTATTTCTCCTTATCTGAGTTTCTACACTTTTATTAATATTTTTCACTTCCATATTGACCACAGAGAATAGGCGGATATTTATGGTAAAGTACTCAACTTGGGACAAACATGTACGGTTGGAATTCCTATGTTAATCAGTCTATTCCATTGCAGGAATCCAAAGATCTACTAAAACGGATTAAAATAAAAGGACTGAAAGACAATAAGTGAGGCCTAACTTCGTAGTATTTCCTGATAGTGAAAAATAATAAAACTCATATTACACCATTTAATATACCGCTAGTGGTTAATTTATCGATATCTGTCGTGTATCTCTAATATATTTAATGTTGTAGTATAAATATTACTAAGAATGTTTGTCGAGGTTAATGTCTCTAGTCAAATCTTGCGGGAATCAACGAATCGCATTTCCTTTCGTTTAGCTGACAAAATGCGTCCTGAAAGAATACTTGGAATAAAATTTGAAATCTTATCCATCTTACCAAATTTTCTGGTAACAGGATTTCCACGGAGTCAAACGACAACTAGTTTCCAAGGCACATCGTCACCATCGGGTGAAGAAATGGGACAGACATTTCTTGAATTGGCCTATAGAACATGCCTATATTCACTTACATATACATATTTCAAACGGTACCGAGTATCTCTATTAAAATAGTCAATTCTCGTACTTCAAACCTCTCCCCTTAAATGTAAATCACAGAAACCATTTTCCATCTACGTTAAGGATAATACTTCGCTAATAAACAATTACCTTCTGAATCACTGCAAACACATTTCATCCATTGAATTCTGACTTCCAACCCCTCCCATTTCCTTAAGTAACGGCTATTATTAACGAATTGCTAATCAGATGATCCTAGCTCAACCATCTATCGCTTTTCTAAAAGCCTCCCTCCTCCACTTTCCGAGTGCGTGTGTACCATTTAGATATGGTATTTCTTGATCTAATGATGTCGCAGCTGCGGGGAAATGAGTTGCGAAATAAAATTTTATGGAAACCGTAACACACTGAGATATTTATTAATCTGAATACCATTTCAAGGTTTCACGAAGTGAGAGCGAAAGCGCTGGATTATAAATTTGAAATTCGTTTTGCTCATTCTTTCGATGTGTTCCGGAGACGTGGAGGAGATCATATTCATATGCATATACTCTCACGGAAGCACATTCATAAATTCTGCATTTTGGCCGTGCTTTGAAGTCTTTGAGGAGACGCAGAAAGTCACAATAAACGCGATTTTATTTTCCCTCGTTCAGTTATCGCCGTGCGTCCCACCGTCATTCATAATTTCGGTTTGAATATGAGTCGACACCCTTCCTCAGTACTTAATAGTTCCAGGGTAAGTCTGATCGGATGTGTAAGAGAGAATGTGTAGTATAAATAGAGGTTCCATTGACGGAAAGAAAGAGAAAGTATGTCACATCTTAACAGCGAACGGTCTCATTTTATAATAGATTAAACTTCATAAAGTTACCCACAAAATCCAAATAATGGTATAACAGGATACTAGTATGTACGTCCTTTTTATTCAAGATAAAGTAGGTTCACTTTGAAAAAAGCGTTTTTCCATCACTAACGAGCGTTTGAAAGCCATTTTAAGAATACCGACCTTCCATTTAACCTCGAGATACGAAAATCTCACAAAAAGGTTTCACATTCATTATTTACGTAGTATATTTATATGCTTAAATGCAAATTCCTTTGTAAACCATAAAAATAAACATTGATTTCCCTAAATGTTACGTTTCCTGTCCGCAGAGGCGTAGCCAATGAGGTGGTTTTGGGGGTTCCAACCCCCCCATCATAAGAACAGAGCCAACAATAAATTAAAGCATACGAGAGGATAGCCTCTTGCAATTATGGCATACCGCTGGATATGAGTTACGAGATACGAGTTTATACTTTCGTTACATTTTGGCGGAAGTATTCTTTTCCCTGGATTGTAGGCAATGCAGTGTTTACTCCATGGCTCTAACCACCCTATGGACCAATCCTGGCCACGCCCCTTGTTGCCCGCGATCATATATTGCAATTCCCATGTAGAAATCCTTTCTTGTAACTTGCGCAGTTTGGCCGGTTTAAGGGGACTATACAATATTGTCCTGCTTTAGTCGCTCTGGATTACCAAACCCGTACATCAAAACACTCCAGTCTAAGGATTTCACCAATCCTTTCCCATTTTTTCACGAGGCTTTATCTTACCAGTCCCCCCTCGATCCATGATATCTTCCTCGGCTACTGTTACCATTCCAGAATTGGTAGAGTTGTCTAATGATTTACTCTGTATTCCCTGCGTCATACGCACCGAAGGCATCCCTCGTGGGATGGGAAATAGAGACATCTGCCGGTGACTTCGGGCGAAAGCGAGAGGACTGATGTTTTTTAAGTACTGCCCAAAAGGCACCGCTCGGGAGCAAATCATCAAATTCCATCATAAAATCAAAGCTTTTTTTCATCTGCGGCAGAGGCCATACATCTTTTATGCAGTGCCACATTCGACGACTCGTCCAGATGCGTAATTTCGATCCCGAAAAACCGTATTATTTTATTTACGAGCGTTTTCTGTTTTAATCTCGCACGCATTTCCAATTCCGTTCTTTCCGCAAGGATTCCTTTGTTCCGATTCCTTTCACCGTCGGGGTCTCCATTAGCAATGCGCTCCTCTTTCTCTACTCACAATATCTACGCCAAGATTTCCACTCCCTTTCATTCTACTACGTCACGTGGTTACGCTGCCTATTCGGGGGATCGAGCAACGGCGAACTATGCCTTCATTGAATCAAAATTTGGAATGAATGTGCCGAAAAAGATGAATATGTGACCATAAATGAACGCATCATTTATTAAATACATAACACTAACAAAAAAACTAGAGATACCTCTACGAGAACTCACCGTCTTGTTCACTTACGAAAGGCGTTAAGTAAACAACTCCCTAGCAACACACTCAACAAGAGAACGAAACAAAACAAAACACAGTATTTCAACAAATATTTTGCTAACGACTTAAGATCGGTTGTTTACATCTAATTGATATTATTTATTGATTATCTGACCTCGACGTGTTTTTTTCTTAATTGGTACGCAATTATTACGAAAGTATACGAAAGAAATCGTTGCACACACATATGTACACATGTTACTATTTTTCAGACAATTCTGTCAGGGAACCGTAAATCTGAACATTTTCTATAAGATTCGAAAGTCTGAGGATGCTAGTTTGCCCCTCCCGGCTTCAGTAGATACTGCAGCATCCGTAACTTGCTATGATGAATGAAAACCACCGAGTTCCACCTGACAAAACCCATTTTTGTTTATAACAATAAGTGATTTATAACAATACCATGTTGGCTTCGATCGTGTTGGCGGACTTCATTTAATATCGCACGCTACATGCGCTGCCATCCCTACGTCAGTTTCCGAACTAAAGCCCTGTGTGAAAATAAGGGAAAGGCCAAATCTTTTCAACTCGACATAAACTCTCTTTAGCGCTACCTCTCCTACAAGACACAAGTATACATGGATTATTTTGGCAAGGTGTCTGGGTTTGGTATCAATAGTTCAACTAGATACAACTAGATATCATTTCGCATAGTTAAGACTGAATTAAGCTTTTAATCCGCAACTTAAAGCCTCAGTAATTTCAATTACAGCATGCATTATCAATTGCGAGTACTTACCATTTTTCGATCCTGCATCCTTTCTTAACTTCAATGTAAGTTTTTCTATGCTTATTTCCTATCTTCCATCTAATCTTACCCGCCAAAAAATTATTTTAGGATATTTAGTAGAAAATAATGGAATTTTTCAGCGAAGTCTTTGGCATTTAAGACTCTGGTTAAAGGATGAGTGACGGAATTGTCTATGAAAGTCGGAGAAATTGGCGAATCACTGAACTTTAAAGATATACCCTCTTTATATGCCCATAGTTATTATTCCTTAGTATTTTAATAAGCGAGTGCGATAAAACGTTTATTATCATTACAAACGCGATTATTTTGTAAAGTCTAAAAATTAGATAAGGGAATGAAATAGGAAACATCTATTATGAGCACCTTGAGAGTACTTCCTTTAAAAAAATGAAAGAGTGAGATAGCTACTCCTCAGCTTTGATAAAAAAAAATATCAACGTCAACAAAAAATTACACGCTGAAAATATTCAATCATGCCCAGTACTACAAAGGACCGGAGAATATTGGAGAAGCTGAAAGTGCTAATCTAACACAATAGAAGAACTAAGTAAACTGGAGCAATATTGATCAAAATCAAATTGTATGAAAATTATGTATGTTGCAAATAATTATAAGAATCGTTTATAAGAGTAGAGCCACTCTGAATTACTATTTTCCAATGTATGAAAACGAATTCTTCACATTATCTTGACTTGTGTAACACACCCTACGATATCTTCTGCCATATTACGATACCATAATATTTTCACCATAGTATGATTATTTACACACTTAACCACCCAACTATTTCATAATATTAACTGTAATTACAATTATAAGAATATCGCATCGATAAAGAATAATTGAATACATATATAACGTGCCATGTGATTTGTGGGCAATGCAAAGATTTAGCAGATGAAGAGAAAGTTACGCTTACTTCGATTGCGGTAAATAGTATTTTGGTGTAGATATTACGGATTAAAATAACTTAGATATAAAAGACCTTAACACCGATGAAAAGAAAAACGTTACATTTTTATACAAAGTCCACTTCTTTTTTTCACCTCACAAAATTCTTATCTAATTCACTTCCCAAAATCAGTACGTAAGAAATAATATAGTTACTCCACGTTTGCTTTAATCGACGTCTAAAATCTGTGGCCTATCTAGTTAAGGCCATTCTTCTTGGAGATCCTTTTTGATTTCAACATTGGGACACCTCTCCCGATTGCATCAGAGGCGAACGTTTTACTTGTCTACGATACGCGTTCTTTTTAGGACCGTAAAAATTTCAAAGTATAAGTAAACATCGTATGAAAATCATTTTTTTATTTCATCTTTCTACTAATGTTTCCTAGAAAATTAACGTTGGATGGTAGAGGCCTTAATAAAGTGGTATTCCATATTCAAAAAATAAAAAAGTATTGAAACTCAATTTATTTATATATACTGAACCGCAAACAAATGACAGCGTAAGCGACCTAGGTTTCGGAGCGTCGCTCCATCATCAGGCAGGTGAAACGCGACGCTCCGAAACCTATACGTTGGATGGTAGAGGCCTTAATATAGTGGTATTCCATATTCAAAAAATAAAAAAGTATTGAAACTCAATTTATTTATATATACTGAACCACAAACAAATAACAGCGTAAGCGACCTAGGTTTCGGATCGTCGCTCCATCATCATAATTTTTTAGTAAAAAGGTATTTAAAATACAGCACTAGTAAAAATGTCCTAAATTTGTAGTTCTGATTTTTATTCGAATATTTAAGCGGAATTTCCTTATCGTTGCTAATTTTACAACAGCGTTTTTAAACGAGTACAATGAATAACAGTTCATTTCAGCCTCAGTTTGCATTTTATTAACTTCTAATTTTTAATTCTGAGAATTGTGCAGATTTTTCTTCAAAATAATTAATCCTCATATTTATATGGATTCATTATTTATGTGGATTATTTGATTACTCCTTTTAACACTGGCTCTATACAACAACTGACTTTTGTAGAGTATTAATTTCTTTGAAAGCATGAGGTGAGAAAGATCATAGAGTTTTGAAACTGTCACGAAATGAATCCAGACAGGCATAAAAGATCTGAAATGATTGAAATTGAAATATGCAATGAGGTCTGTAATTAATCTTACGGGGTACAGTACAAACGATGAATATTAGAGGCTTCCTTCAATTCAGTGCTAGCTATCACTTTATTTCTTGTCTTGGTGTTTTTGACATGCCTTCTGCCTTTCGTATATCGTAAAGGTCAAAGTCCATTTTATCTTATTAGACGACAAACGTTTTGCTTGCTATTGAGTGTTCACCGTTTTGAGATATATTTCGTACTCGTGGAATGTAATAATAAATGTCATTTGATAAGCGTCATATTTCCAATTATTTGCGAAACCTAACTTTCCTTTGGAATTTTTTTTTTCAATAGAGCCAGTAATTCGTTTAATTTTCCAAGGTAATGCAAATTGATAAGAATTTGTCGGAAAAAAATTTGGCGATTCACGTTTCATGTATATAAGTATGAAAAATACATAATTGGGCATCCTTATTCTTGGCCACTGAGCTCTAAGCCATATAACGAACAACTGTATATAATGGTTTATGGGGTATACGTTAACTTAAGTCTAAGCTTATAATAAATGGAAATTTCCAAAAGAGCGATATGCTGAAGAAGATATATGAGATAAGACTTTTATTCCGCACAAATGGTAAGGAAAATATTAATCCGGATAGAAATTCCAACCTTTTCCTCCTCAAAGGAAATGGTTTCTTTTCCTAAAGTTGTATCTAATCCATAAGCTCTGTGATTGAAATCAATCTAATTTCTATGCACGATTCATATCGAAAACCAACCAGTGTTCCTCATTTAATAGCATATGATTATTTTAAGTCTAGCTTATTAAAACCTTTACTCCCAATAGCAGCAGAAAACTTGAAAACCCCAGTATGGGTCGTGTTTGAGGGAGAGAAAGGCGAAAGGCTTCAAATCTGAAAGACAAAACAAAAACTTCAAGGTTTATTGGAGAAAACTCCGTTTGATGGCAATCACTGATTTAGTATTTATTTGGGAATTCAGTGGTTTGCATATGAATTCAGCAAAAGACCTACAGCTGTTCTTTAAAAGATAACAATGCTCGTTATCTGAACAATATATTTGTTAAATCAAACGTGTGTTTTATTTTTCGACCTTCAAATTGGACTCCACTTAATTCAAGAGAGAACTGGATCCAGAGTAGGAAATAGAATTTACCTGGAGAAGGCTGAGTTTATCTCCAAATGCCGTTAAATTACCTTCTGCTATAGCCCGAACTTTGTGAGAACGTGGAATGTTTGTGGGTACGTTTCACGCGGAAGTGAAAGTGAGTAGCTAACCAAGCACTTATTTCACGCTACCGAATTCAAACATGCTCCATGTTGCCTTAATTTCAGCCTTTATCTAGTACGATGGTCAATGAGGAAGCGGATCGAATAGGTTGAGAGAAAATTCTGAGAAGAGCACTAATGATGTATACGTGGAACATTTTCCGGTTTTATTTGATTTCTAAATCATAACTTAATTTCGTAGCACTGTCGCAATTCGCAATACTAGTACCGTCGCGAAGAAATACCATCCATCACGTGATTCCACATTTAATCATACTGAAATTTCAAGTTTCCACTAATATGGCCTCGAAATTAAAAAATATCTCTGAAAAAACAAACGTGGATTCACTATAAAAGAAGCTTCTAACGAGATTATCTAATTTATTTTGAAGAGTCATACAACAATAATGCTCCAAAAATATGTAGCTGCTTTTTTATTGTATCTCAAGATAAACTTACCTTCCAATGATAAGTAATAATCAGTTTTGTAATCTAATAACAGGCTTTATTGGAGTATCACATAACGCATTGCAAGTTCTTGATCCTTTTTTCCTATCTAACTATTGTCGTATATTTAACATTTATCTTTCAAGTAATCGATTTCTCCTGCAGAAAGCAGCGCCACTCCAATTACATGCCTTTTACTCGTTAGAATCACTTAGGGTCAATCTGCTCTCCCTTTTCTTAAAAATTTCCTTTTTCTTTAATCCACAAATACCTTTCCCGCGTTGCTAACTGTCCTCCAAAATGTATACTACCTCCTTGAATTTTTTTTCGCACGAAAATCCATGGCATTCTTCCCTCCCGACCCACCCACGGTTCCCATCTTCGTCTTCTGCGATTTCCCAGTTCCTCTCCCCCGAAGACAGCTATCACTTCCCCGGACCCTTTTCGTAATGGGTCGGAATTCCTCCCCAACACCCACTAAGCACATCACCCCTTCCTTTTCACCCCTCTTAACTCTTCCGCTATCCACAACCCCGCAATTCGACCTTCGTTCTCCCTTCTTCTTCCCATAGCCTTTCTCTAATTCTCGCCTCTATCTCTCACGGACCCTTCTCTCTTTCCGATTGGCTTGCTTTCCCATCTCAAGACTCCTTTATATTTATCTCGAGAATCCCTTTCCCCTGTTTCTGTCCAAATATGTTTTCCCTTTGCATCACCTTACTTGACATTCTTTCCGCACCTCCAATCTCCTTTTTTCCATTTTATCATTTAATATATAACAGAGTAGGTCGAGAATTTCCCTTATATTCTCCAAATCTGGGAACCTGGACTTAGCAAAATATGCCGAGATCTTCCTTGAGGAATTGCTTTTTGACTTCGGCCAATTTTACGAATTTTACAGCAACGTTTAATGCCTGAAGAGTCACGAAGTCATTTAAGTCTTTCTTATTTATACCGAATAGATTTTATTTTATATATATATACAAATATATTACAGTAAAAATCATCGCATTCTATAATATTTCTTTATCTCTCTTTCCTTAAAATAGCTACGTGTAATATATATATTGTAAGTTTTACTTTTCCTTCTCATCCTTCAATTACCAATTTATAAAAGCCGTTAAAAATGATATATATA
>KZ308202.1:342377-363718 GCA_000376725.2 Ladona fulva | reverse complement strand
TGAATTACGGCATTTATCTTTATAAATCTATATTATTGAAGTGTTATTCATTAAGTTGCACTTGTAATACATCAACTTACAGCATCCTGACTCAGTGACAGGAATATGACAAAACTACCTCAATCTTCATCATACACCAATCCTCATCATTGTCGCCTCACTCCCTCTCAAAGTTTTTTGTCATGAATAGTAGACGGAATGAAGATTCAAGTAGACTCTGGGGTAATTATGGTTTACATAAAGCTTTCGGCTCCATCAAACCGATTTCACCCTAAAAATCTTGATATTTGAAGGAGTATGGATCACAACAGACACAAGATCAAAGAAAGAAAATTTGCAGAAATGCAATATTTACCATTCGAAAACTCCTAATCTTAAGCTAGGATAGAGAAAAGTAGGAGAAATATCTCGGATACTTACTGCGAAAGGTCTCCAGTACAAAGGTAATTAAACATCGGTACTAGAGACATTCAAAGTAGTAAAGTTAACTCTACTTTGAATGCAATCTAATACTTTTAAAATTATTCAAAGAATGGCTGAACAAGATTTGGATGTGCTAGAAAAAAGCTGCCACAAAATGAACCTTAGAGGAACGACGTATTATCAATTATAGTGGAACCTTGTACTATCATTTACCTACTGACAAATGTTATTATTTAACAAGCAAAAACGTAGATAAGCATAGATATTTGGGATAGCTGATGACTTTCATAGATAGAAAATGGAATAGAAATGAGATGGAGTTCTTTCATTGGGACTGCAAACATTCTCGAATCAAAAACCCCAGTTCAGCTGCGAAAGATACTATTCGTACATTACCTGGTGTATTAAGCAATGGATTTGAAACGTGGACACCAAATGCAAGAACATGCAGCACTTGTTGACAAAGAACAAGGGAAGGCTAAACGTAATAACTTTTCCTTAGGTTTTCTTTAGGTTAGGCTAGGGAGAGAAGAGGGCAAAAAGGAGTTATAGGATTCTTGGGGTTATTTTGCCCTCCATTGGAGAGACAGTACACAAAGAGGATGACATGCCGAATCGCGACATGCTTCCAAAAGATTCGAAAAAAGTATTTTCATGTCGATTTATCTTAATTTTAGCCTAATATAATGGTTTACTCAAAGCTATAGGTAAGACGTACTAAGGTTTTCCGGATGATACCCATTGTAGTCCACAAAAATGCAACTTTATATGTTGTAGTGCGCAGAAGATTGTCGAGACCTTTTATTGCATTGTTGGATTTTTCCGACAATGATGCACGGCGATACTGCTAGTTTTTTTGTTTGAACATATATCCCCGAATCGTTGAAGACTGACCTAAGGACATGGTTGAAAGACCTTCGTATTTGATCGAAACCGTTTGGTGAGGAAAGAGAAGAGAGAAGAAAAAGATTCGAGAATCAGAAAAACTACAGCGAAGGGCGATACGTTTCGCAACAAATTGTTACGATAAATCAGTTAGCGTTACTCGAAAGCTTCAGGATATAGGATGGTAACCTGCAGAAGATAGAAGGTTTAAACAAAGACTTAATTCACTTAATAAGTTCAGAGAAGATTCATTCTTAGAAGATGTAGCAGATATTATGCGTCTCCCGTGTTACATTGGCCGTTCTGATACTGAGAGAAAAATCAGAGAAATAGATGCCCGAAAAAGTCGTTTCAAAAATTCATTTTTTCCGCCGAAGATATGCGAAAGTAATCGATTAAGGAAGTAGAATCACGGTGTATGCAACCCCTGCCATACACCAAAAGGCAGCTTATGTTATACATATGTAAATAGGGATGGAAGACGGAAACGAAGCTCTACAGGGAATAAGTTTACCCGCAGATTATTAAATTTACCATAGACCACGGGGATAAATGATAATAAGTCCAGAAAAAAAGAAACAAAGGACCTTAATTGCATGTTATGATTCAGAGAAGTTGAGTATTTAAAACGTGTGATACAAACTATGATAAATTAACATTAAACGTAACTCGGAAAAATATAAAATTATTTATACAGATTCGTACTATCTAGTCTTTTTACATGTAATTGTTGTAAATACAAATTATTGTAATAATTATACTCTTATTATTAGTAACAGTTAATTGTACTTGTGATTATGGAAATAAAGACTTAAGAACAGGAAGATGTTGGAGAAGGAGCTCTTGGTTACATATTAGAGGTACAGAAACTATGCCAAGCTTAACGGTAAATACGTTTGGCGAACAGTTTTCCCAGAAGGCGCTAAATTGCTCCTTACGTCTCATTGTCGCGGGCGTGTGCTTGTAGAGGCCTTCCACTATTACTCACATCTACATTTCCACATGTTTCGGCGTGTGGCAGGGGGTGCATGCAGCATATCTGATACTCTCTAACTTTCGCTTAATGTCCACGGCAAACGAATTTTTGAAGTGCCCATTTCTAGCATCAATTCCCCTATTTTTCTCTCAGTACCCGTTCGACCTATGTATCAGGATTGACACATAGTATCTGCTACGTCTTCGGAGAACGTAGAATCTCTGAATACACTTATGCTTTTCGACTATTTGGCTCGGTTTCGCTTTACTTTCAAATCCCCCCAGAAGGGGGTGAAGCTTGAATGCCGGAATTTTTAACCCCCTCGCGAGGGAAACACGAAAAATGCGATCGCAAACATGCATAAATGGATAAGAATCGGGAGGAGTAAATGAAAGGCGAAAAATGTTTCATTTAAGAATTTTACCTAGTTTCTAATCTATGCCTCTTCGCATAAACTGCTTAGAGGAGGAAGAAGGAGAGGTTGGAGGGGGTGGGGTGAGTAGTGGGGGTGAGAAGGCGGTCATCCTGGACGCACCCTCTACTGACATTCTCCAGAATCAATCAAAATCGACTGGGGGATCGACATTTATGACGGTGGGGGGGAGAGGTAGGTGGGGGCGGCAGAAGGAGGGATGGGAGCCATCGGCAAATGCATTACGCATGACTGCGAAACACCGATACATACACGAGGGAACACGCAAAAGATTCCTTTCGAACAATCACATACGTTCGCCGCCCCCAAAGCCGATTCGTTTTATTCTTTGTCTCCCAATTGGTTTTATTTTACTGCGGATGTATTCCTTACTTAGTTGGACGCGGGGAAAATTAGAGAATGGAAATGAGAAGATGGGAGAATAGATTTCGGATCACCTCGTGCATGAGTGACGTGAGCATTTGAGAAACTCTGAGGAATTAACGTCGAGAGGTTTCTATGATATTTCTCCGGTGATATGTGAATTGGTAAGAGGGGATTAAAAAGGGAAGAGATATTCGTGTAAAAGACTTAACATGCTAAACTGTACCTATTCTCGCATATTTTACAAATTACACCATTCGTTTCGACGAATAGTGTAATTAGTGTATTTACGTCATTCTCAAGAATAATTTGCTAAATTCTCTGGAATGAAGGACAGGTTTATTGTTAGAATCTTGTGTTATTATGCTCTACGCCAAAAGTTACAATTTAGTTTGTCGTGTCTTAAAATTAAGCGATTAAGACATGATATACTAATAAATAATCCTGAGAAAGTAAAACATTTAACGAAGAATAAAGAAAATGAATTACCTTCATTGTTTTTCACTGTTGTCCATTTATATCTTACCTTATTATCTTGTCACATTAATACCTTAACAGGACATCTTATATAAATAGGATTTCTTAAGACTCATTAGTTTCTTAATTGTTATTTGAGCGTTTTTGGATTGAAACCCGCAAGCAATTACAATGTCAAACGGTGATACCTACAACAATCGGAATTTTCACGCCAACAACAATGAGGGAGATCTTCAATTACAAGATACAATGTGCATAGAGACCTGACTGAAGAAGGGTTTCCGAACACGTGCGTCCACTCTGGGATTTAAGCCCATTACCTAGGAGTAGTTAAGCGAATTCGTGGAGGTTTCACGGAATAAAATACGGATTAGTGTAAATAAAGTCCTCATGTCAAATGAAAACGGTTGGAAAAAACCAAACAATAGGTGACAGGACTCCGTGATTTCATGTTTTGAAATTTGGGAGAAAATTTTGAAAATAAGGAGTTTTGATTTGTAGTGGTCATTCCCGAGGATAAGCAGATGTATCAATTGGAATTAATATTAGATAGGGCGATTAAGTTCATGCATCCTTATAGAGATGGATGGAAGACGTTTCATTTGTCATTTGATACAAGGCAGAAAGAAATTAATTGTTCGTTTTTTTTTGCCCAATACCTGCTCGTGGCTCTTATTAGATGCAAGCTGTTGAGAAAAAAGAAAAGAGAGAGAGAAAACTACCTCACTCCTCACCTTGCCTCATTCCCTCTCCAAAGCTTCTTTTCAGATGACGTTGGAGGGGTGGAGACTCTGACCAGCCCTCGGGCTGATGACTTTACAGACGATAAACTACTCCCTTTTCTATGAACTACTCTTATCATTTGCGCGGATTTCAAAAAAGCAAAGAGAGGTGTAAGTCGCACTTTCGGTTTCCCTCCGGGGATCGATCCCGGGTCGCAAGGGCTACTTGCTGGCGTACGCGAGAATCTGGTGTAAAAAGAGGATTGATTGATTGATTGATAGCGGTGTGAGGCGAAAGAGGAATAGGTAAGTGAAAGGAGAGAGCGAGAGGAGGACGGGGGAGTAGACATAGAGCGATGGGCGGAGGGCGGCGGGGGATGGGCACGGTGTAACGGCAACAGAAAGAAAAATAACGAAATTACGAGACAAAAAACGCTCTGGACGTTTTTTTCCCGTAGGGAAAAACGAATTACCGAAAAAAAGAAGATATATTTGAAACGACACACGCAGAAAACAGCACTGGTAGGCGGTACGTCACCATGAAATCAGGACGGCTTTCCAGGGGGGGTGGGGGGGCGGTCACTTTGGGCTCCTCAGCATGCAAGGAGAGAGGGGGGGAGGGGCAGGCGTCGGAAATTATTTGAGTCTGCGCCCAAAGACTCACTTCGCCTGATTGCGACTCGTCCTGCGTACAAATTGCTTCCCCGAAAAAGTTATTCGGAGGCAAATTAAAACTGTACTTGACTTTCCAATTAAAATCGGAACGCCGACATCGAATATTGATCAGACGTTGATTGGAAATGAAAATAGGTTTGGGAGATCGTGATGAGGGTAGAAATGAGCGATTAGAGAGGAAGGAAAGGGCGCAAGGAGATTTTATTCGCTACGCGGACCCGCGATTATTTCGCACACGACGATTATCCTCGCGGATTCAGACCAAGGAAGTGCGCTTTCGCACGTCCCCCCGGAAGGAAGGAAGGACTCCTCTTTAACCCTTCGCTGATTTGCTACTGTCCGAGTATTCGTACAAATCAACGAAAGTGGTGGAGATGTTGCACTTATCTTCTTAATAAATATGATTTGATACGTGGGAGTGCACCAGGAGCGCTCAATAAATTCCTGGAAACAAGCCGAAACCGAAAATAATTTAATATTAAAATGAAACCAAGCGTTGGAGTCTATAGAAAAAAATTATTGCTGTCAATAAACCAAGCAATAATGTCGATAAAACCGACCATCGTCAATAATACCTGCCATTGTAACCGATAAAACCATGTATTGTGGTCAATAAAACCAAGAAATACGTCTATAAAACCTAGCATCATCAATAATACCTAACATTTGCGTCGATAAAACAAAGTATTGTAGTCAACAAAACCGAGCGATAATGTCGATAAAATTGGCAGTAATACATGGCATTGCAACGGATAAAACCAAGTATTGTTGTCAATCAACCCGAGCAACAGTGTCGATAAAACGAGCATCACATCAATAATACCTAATATTGTCGCCAAACAAAGTATTTTTATCAATAAAACCATGCAGTAGAGTCGATAAATGGAGCATCTTCAGCAATACCTAGCATTGTTACCGATAAGTCCAAGTATTGTTATAAACAAAACCGAGCCATTATAGTCAGTAATACCTAGCATAGCCGAGTATAGTCAGTAATACAAAGTCAGTATAGCAAAGTTGCCGACAAAACCAAATATTGTCGCCAATAAAAATCAAGCATTGTTTACATGTCACTGTGACGACGGGATCTAATGTAGTAAAATCTCGATCGAACTTTTTTGCTTCTGACGCTTTGGGACTCTATGTTAGAAATTAAGAGGCCCAAGCTACAGTTGTTGGTTATCTTTTCTCGTTTCCAATGTTTCCGTTTGTAACGTTTTCCCGCATCTCAGGTATCTAATTGTAAATCCGCATCAAGGAATATATCCTTGTACAACAATTTAGCAAACGAGAATAAAAATGACGAAATCATGATAGTTTACATCATCCGCTACACGAACGCAGCCCATGTGCGGTTAATTTACATTACATCAATATTATTCTAATAACAAACATCAGTTAAAAACATTTACATGATTTAAGTCAAAATTGAAGATAAATGTTTTACCGGTGTGCTAAGCAACACAGAGGTCCTGATTTTGAATCTAGAATAAGATACCGTCTTTTATGTTCCTGTGTTTAGAAGGGTTAATTGCTAAATTGACTCTTGAGACTAAAATCTGCCCAATAGTAACAATATCACTGTTATCGTGATCAGGATAAGTAAAAATACAAACACACTGATGAAGGTTCTGATTTTAACGTAAGGCAGTACTTTCGGCTAAATCTCGCTGAAAATGACATAAAATAGCATCTCATGATGTAATTTCAATCTTCATCGCCATTACAACCCCTTCGCAATCTAGTACGTTTTCTTCGAAAATTGAGGCGCCAGGAGACACCATCTTTAACAGCTTGCTTTTTACGATAAATGTATCAGCCTAGACACCACCATTGACTTCTTCCTCAAAAAATATATGATGATAAATTCGAATACAACTGAATTTCCTAAATCCAATTATCACACTTCACATTTATATAGTTCCAAATTTCACGTTATGGAGTTTTTGTTGTATTCACAATTCTATTGCAATTGTTTTAAATGTCTTCATATGGAGATGAATATTATGAGGTCAAAACAGATTTCGCATGAGAAATATATTTTTTCACCCCCAAGATGACGCCTGGTAATTCATCTAGTCCACACATAAAATGTAATCCACAAAACGTCTACAAAACAGATTTATGATGCCCATATTGATCTTGTCAAAGTCGGCTACCGACCGAAAATGTCTAAATAAACATTTTTTTGAATACAGTAGTCTAAAGTAAACTGTGCACAGTTTAACTCATATACATTGATATCGATCCTAAAAGAAGAAATAATTTTTCCAGTAATTGAGAAGAACTTTGGAGGTTTTATTCAGTGCCTTGCGTCCGTCAGAGACGGAAGTTAAATGCGCTTAACGCATATCCCGTTGTAGAGGCTGGCACACCATGGTTACCATAAAAAATGTGTTGTCTCTCGACTTAATTTTTTTTCCTGTAAGTTTCCAAACTTAAGAAAATTTAGATGATTTTTACATTTTGATATAGCCCTTCCTATGCTCTAAAAATGCGAAATTGTGTTCTTAACACACCGAAAAAGATAGTAGTGGTATCGTTAAAGTGCTTCGACAGCTGAGGTTATTTCGTACATATGGGCCCCCACCGGGAATTGAACCCGGGACTTGCCCACCAAATGCGAATGCAAAGCCCTGAAAAATATGTACCCAATTTTGTACGAATACCTTTTAGATATTTAGGCTGAATTATTTGCCTTTCCTCTTTCGTTTGTCAAAGTACAGTTTATAGAATATCCCAAACTAAATCTAACTAATCATCAACATTTGACAAAACTCCTCCTGGCAAACATATAACCTGCAAAATTTTTCTATAAAATGATACAGATTCTTTCACTTATCATTTGTTTTGAAGTAATAGGGTGTCTCTCAAAAATCTCGCGTGCAAAAAAATGTTTGTGATAAAAATGTTTCCATTTGTTGGGAAATGCTCAGCCTAGATAATGGATATTCAGATTAATGCTACTTACCAATAAATTCCCTTGGATGGGATTAGTAACAAATGAAAGATGAGATTTGGAGGCAAAAGCTTCCCAAGAAATTAATCGCAAGATATTTGAATATTTTTGATCGAAACTCCAATATAATTTATTAAGCATCGTTATCTTTTTTGTCTTGTCTCGTATTCCTACAGATTTCATCTCGTAGGATCAGATTGATGTTAACGGAGTAAATACGTAAATAACATTTAGAAATCTTCAAGGCGAAAACGCGATATGTTCGGCAAAAAATGCTTATACTAATAATATGATAAAAGTAGATATTATGGCTGTCATCACCTAAACAAAGCTTCATTTGAGTCATTCCAACGATAAATATAATTTTGGATGCATTCAACCAAATTCCTCGGTGCTCTACATAGTAACGAGAAAAAATTTCTGCGAATAATTATCTCCTAAATAATATACTGTAATTGTAAAAGATAATAGGTAATTTTCAACATCAAAATTTACTGCTAGGAAATAACTTTGATTGATTCCGTAAGTTAACTATATTTGTACGCTGCCATAGCAACATAAGTTGTATCCTCAATTTTACAACAATGGTTATTTATTTTACCGCAGGATCTAAAATACGGTACAAATTTAGTCATGATGTCGATTTCTACGGCTAATCTTAGATTTCTAGGCTAACTCTTACAATTAATACAATTAAAAATTTACATCTATGTCATAACTGGGGTTCGAACTCGACACCACGGTTTCCCAACGTCAAATAAGGTCTTGATTACATGTAATAATTACAGAATAGACCATTATTGAATTTCTTACACCTAGCCTATGCCTTTATTGCTATTCGGTATCTTGGGATTAAACACAAACTTAAATGGAGGACATACAACTTATGTATTCATATGGAAGCATAAAAACAAACTTGCTCTGTTTCAAGAAATAGAAAAACAAGCAGATCGAAAAACGGACAAAAACATTGGAAAAATGAAAACTTAATATATCAGAGGCAGAAAAGAAAGTATTTAAGAAGGATTTAAAGTGAGCAAATCAAATAGTGGAAGAAAAAGAAGTTCATTAAGTAATTGCAGCTTAATTAGATAAGATTTCAAAGAAAACCTTTTAGATACAAAGAAAGTTCGGAATTGTTCAGGCAAGATTCAAAATAGAATAAAATAGGGCCGATATATGAAGAACTTCACAAACTGAAAATGACAGAGAAACAGACAAAATGAAATCTCAATGACATATTCCAGCCCCATACGTAGTCTGACTGACCTAGCAGCTTCTTATTGGAATAATGAAAAATCCACCGTGACGGATGGGATCGATAAAAGTAGCTCAGAAGTAACATGAAAAGAAATTAAAACCTGTCCAAAGCATTCTTAAGTAAAAGAAAAAAGAAAAAGGAGGAGCTATTTGAATCGATTAAAGAGAGGAAGGAACAATAGCACCAACAATGGAGCAACGGAACAATGGAGCCAGCCTGTGCACGATTGTTGAGAAATCGTACAAGCGATAGGTTCGGATATATTTAGGATTATTAGAATCTTTGAGGTGAATGTAGGACAAAAAAGATGATAATATGGGATAAAAGTTGGACAATTGGTAGAAAGAGGTATAGACAGGGTTTCGATTAAATTCTTTAGCAAAGTAACTTTGTAAATATATAAGATGGACTTATTCTACGAAAAGTTATTTTTTTAATCTTCATGTATTTTGGAAATTTTGCATGAAAATTAATTATCAGAGTTGGAGAATGAATTTACTAGAAGCGACAGTAAATTCGTTTATTTAATAAGTAGCATCTACAGCTGATTTACAAATAAAATTAAAAGTTTAGAACAATAAATAAGCACCATATAGGATCTAAAATAATGAAATAACACCAGAAACAAGTTCATGATCACCAAATCACTTTTCATCCTAGCTAAACCATGGGTAAACTGTGGTTCTGAAGTATATATATTTTTTATATTTAACGTCTAAAACAAAAATCTTTAAAAAAACTAGATTCTCCAACTTTTTCGATCATGTTTGCAGATTTTTCAACTAAATATACTTAAAAGTTTCGACTATTTTCTTTATTCCACGTAAACCTTATGGTAACACTGGTTGACTGAAATATGACATTTTCCGTGTCTTAAAATGGCTTATTCCGACGTAAGAAATATTTTAATTGACGCTAAAGTATATATTTACAATAAAATAATGTTTAGAGTAGGTCAGGCTAGAGTTAGATGAAAGTTACTCTTTAAAAATTCTTGTTTTACCGTAACATGTTTATTTTCTGACAACTTGGCGTAATATCATGCAATTATTCACCTTACGGTAATAAAACAGCTTTTCCGGATTTAAGCAAATTTCTTATTTTTTCCTCAAATCCCACCTTTTGAAAATGATTTTTTTCTATTGTCCGGAGCATTCCGGACAGGAATCAAAATCCCTTCCGGACATCCGCAGATGGCCAGAGAAAATCAAAATCTCTTCCGTGCGTCTGGCCTAGTCTTCCGTTCGCCCGTTCAGAAAGAGAAGTGATTGCAATGGCCAGAAGAGCTTTAATGGCGTCAAATACACAATCCAATATCATTTTTAAGAACGTCAGACACATTGGCAAAATAAAATATCAAACTGCAAGAGTAACAAACTATAATCTAACTTTGTAGAACTTTTCCTTGCGCTTGAATAAAATATCGCCTGTTCAGCCCACAAGTTAACAACACGGTATGGGTTTCGTTAGAATGTAAATGAATGTTATCCTTTATCATTAAAAATGTATTTCGTTAAAAGTAATATACCATAAAATATGAAAGCAAAACAGTCTTGGTGTACTTTCGAAATAACCCCGCATTGTTGCTGGTCGCAAAAGCTGTATTGACGCAATTGACATGTATGGTATACTTATAAATCACATCATCTTTCATTATAAGGGCACAAATTGCCTCATCGTAGGTCTAGGGTGACTGTGCCCTCCCCATTTCGGGGTACAGTACCCCTTTCTACCGCTTTGATTTACAATACCCTTTTGTAAATCTTAGATGGAGTACGAAAAATATTCTTTCTCATCGTGTGGGATATAATTAAATCTTTTATTCTGAACTACTAAAGGAATTTATGGAGAAAATGGGATATTGGAAAAATCACTGAATTTGAATCGTAAATAATGATTCAAAACGCGCCGTGAGAATATTTTTATAGCGTAAATAAACGTCAAAGTAAAATATTTACATTTAGTACTAACCCTTAGAATTTTACCGATTGTGCCGAAATTTGACCATCTCTGAGGTCAACATATTTTTATATCATGAAAAATCTATAATAGTAGAAATAAATCAATTTAATTGTCATTCCTTATACTTTATCTTTATAAAGCGATTGTCCGCAAAGTTAAATCCATATGTTATCTCTCTTATCTGGTCACCATATTCTTCCCTTTCCAAGTAAACCTCTATTGCTTCAGGTTATAAGCGGATCCAAACGGGGGCAATCGAATTCCCTTGTTGATGATAATCAAAAGAAATAATTTGGCTATGACACGATTAATCTAGTTTAATTCAAACAAATCTATGATGACTTTACATTACCAGACCTTTCAGGACGATTTAGCTTTTCAGTACTTTATTGGAAAGATATAAGACCCTCATATTGCTGTTTCTTAACGAAATTTAAATAGCATATTACCTTAAACCACCCTCCCGTAGATAGCTTTCTAGAACCGCCCCTGCTCTAGATACATCCAATCATCATTCATTCCCTTCCATTCTCCCTTGTTAGGGTGACCAGAAGTCCCGATTTCTACGGGACCAACCCTCTTTGAATTATCTGTCTCGTAAACTACAATACTCCTG
Source organism: Ladona fulva (assembly GCA_000376725.2). Lineage (NCBI taxonomy): Eukaryota > Metazoa > Arthropoda > Insecta > Odonata > Libellulidae > Ladona > Ladona fulva. Next base: position 351,966 of record KZ308202.1, on the reverse strand, counting down.
TAATTTCTGTTTTTTGTAGTCATGAAAAGTAAGAATTCTGAAGCAACCTTTATCGAAGATGTGTGGGTCTGCATTTGTAGAAAGGTGCAAAATTACAATAGCATCAACTATAGAAGCACCTTCACAAAAAAAGTACTACACTATTGAAGATGGTTTTGTTTCGTCTTTATCACGGCCTCGGAACTATTGCCACTCGGGTTTTAATTGAAAGCAAAGAGTGTTATGGTAAGTCGTGACATCAACCTAACAGTCTTCCTTCAGAGATTACGCACCCTTACAATCGGACTCAGTAAGTTGTCCACAATCCAGTGACTTCCATATTGTTCTGCTTTTAGAACTCTGAAATCTGGCCAACATGCTGATCACAAATTCCCTTTCAGACTTCCAAGTACGTAAATCCCTTTTCTTGGAACGTCATCCACTAAATTCGGCCAGATTTCCATCGGTCTTCCTCTCCCTTTGGGATCACTCACGTCCTCATCACACGCGTATCGATGCCCACGTGACACATTTCACCTCTTCCGACTCATTCATGAAATCGTAAGAATGGGCGAAGGAGAGATGGGAGCAAAGGTAGAGAAGAAAGAGGAGAGAATTATTTTATTAGAGTATCTCGGTGCGACGCTTGTTAGGGAATTGATGGTCGGAGTAAGAATGATTTATAAGGGAGGGAGTGTCGGCCGATTGATTAATGTGTCGGATGGCGACGCCAGGGGACGGCGACGCCGCTGGGACGGACGCCCCCTCACTGCTGCTGCTGAGGATTGCCACCGTGGCTTTGTTTGGGGTGGGGGCGCTGTTACTTGTGGATGGCACCCGTCATCCTTCGACAAACCGGGTTCGAAGCCCAGGCATTCAACTCGTTCACCTTTCCAGCGTCGACGACTTTAACGAGGATAGGAGAACTCCTTTGAGATTTCTAGCTTCTTTTCCTTTCAGAAAGCCGAAGACAGTTAGTCGATAACATGGGAAAATAGCTCACTGAACCCAAAAGAGCACTTTCGATAGCACATGTCTTAACTACTCGTAATGAACAACCCGTGACTTTTTCTGATGGTGATTAAAAGTTTCATCGTCAGCATTGCCCAAAAATCATTTATTAACTACGAGGGAAAGGAAGCGGGTTGAATGGATTTTTATTATATGAGGTGTCATATCATGTGTTCCGCAGGGATGTGTTTTAGGGCCGTTTTTTTTTCTAATTTAAACATTACGAGTAGATAAGGTAAAAATAAATTTCAGTGTTTTGCCGATGATTTTCTTACATGCAGAGAGGTTGAGTTACTGGATAATACAATTGTTTTAGAATACAACGTAAGCGTTACGTCTTATCTATATTAAGGCCCGGTATTATAATGTATACTTAAAATGGACTTTAAGTGAAATCTTCATTTTAAGTCCAACAAACCGTATTATGTAAAAAAGGGATTAAACTAAGTAATTTTCCACACAATATTGTGTGGAAAATTACTAAGTTTAATCCCTTTTTTACTTAAATGGCTTTCCACAAAGTAACGCCAAATCATCTAGATTTCAAACCGTATTATAATCGATACTTAAGTCCTATCTGGTACTTAAAATGATGTTTAACTTAAGTACCAGATTGAGTGAACTTTAAATGATAAAGTGATGTTTAAGCGCAATACTACACGGATGTAAACAAACAATATGGCGGACTAATGTCGGGAAAGCTTCTCGCCTCAGTTGGTTTGTTGTTAGAAATCGACTTCATTCAGCGGAATTTCTAGGAAAAATTCCTTTGAATATTTAAAATAAAGTGGTATGTTTTCTATACATAGATATTTCTCGTTACATTGGCTATTTCCTCTTCATAAATCATCACATGCACGATGGGTGTTGTGAAATTTATTTTTAAGTTATAAGATATTTAATTAATGAGATAAGCACTTACGCTTTAGCAGTGAAATAAGTTATTTAGTATAGAGCTGCATATTCATGAAATGCATTAAATCACAACAAAAACACGAGTGCTTTGACAGAGGTGAATTAGTGAAAGACTGCATGTATGTACGTTTACCCACTAGGTGTGGAATGTAATTGAATTTATCTTTTCTTTTAGTAATTTGTGTATCAGATTCCACGTTATAATTATTGTACGATTGAATATACGGTTTGCGGTTGGACGTAAAAATGCTGTTCAAGTCGGAACCGGTAAGGAACGATAAGTGTGAAAATAATAGCGTTCTCATTGACCGAAGCAGTAATATTTTGATATGCGTAAAATTATTTGAAAGTTGAGCTACCGTGGAAGGAAGGGAAATATTTCATAATAAATTAAAACATAACTTCAGTATAATGTAAAATCGTTATTTACTTATGAAATTTTGCTAACGTGAAAAGGTAATTATTACCGAATGTACTGACGGAAGACATGGAGGTAGTGAGTTTTTGAAGATGTTGAGGATAAGGAAGAGGAATTAAAGTTAAAATTGATCTTAGATAACCGTATTAATAAGCAACTAAGAAATATTCTCATTTTAAGAAACATGGTATTGACGGCAATGAACCAGCTTATGCTGACTCTTCACTTCCACGCGACTGGCTCCATACTCATCGCAGTGGTGTTCACAAAGCGACTTTCAGTAGAGTCATTAAAAGTATTACCCTTTCAATGACGGGATTAAGATCCCTTTACGTAAAAACACCGAAACTTGTGTGCAATCCGCGTCCATTTAAACCAATTAACCCAAGACATTTTTGTAAACAGGGTTTTTAATATTTAAACTTATAGCACCACACCCGGTTCTCATTACATTTTGGCGTTTAATCGCCAAATTTCGTTACAAAGATGATTGAGTATAATACTTTTCCCGAAGTTTATTCCAAGACCTCAAAGTACTTACATGAGCATTAAATCTTGTACTAATAGATTTCCATGCCTCCTCATATCATATACACGACAGTCATTTACAAGCACTTTCTCATTAACATAAATATCAGCAAGAGCAATCCAACTAAACATACCTTCTGCTTCCAAGTGATTGCATCGCTTTTTTTATTCTCTAGAATTTTCCTATGCCAAATTTAATAGTCAACTGCTCATCAGTTGTAAAATTACAACTTCTTTTACCACTGAACATTAAATCTTGTGCTAATAGATTTCCATGTCTCCTCCTATCATATACACGACAGTCATTTACAAGCACTTTTTCATTAATATAAATATCTGCAAGAGCAATCCAACTAAACATACTTTCTGTTTCCAAGTGATTGCATCGCTTTTTTTATTCTCTAGAATTTTCCTATGCCAAATTTAATAGTCAACTGCTCATCAGTTGTAAAATTACAACTTCTTTTACTATGCATATCAGTTCAAAAAATATATTTTAGGTCTTTTTAAAAGCTATCAATTCTTAAAAATAAACGGGCTACGCGGTATTACCGTATTACGATGCGATATTCTTCTAACAAACCTTACGGCGCTCACGGCAACGGGTATGAAAATTATTCTCAGTCAAAGCATCTAATATTTAAAGTGGTATCTAAGTAAACAGGACTCTAAAAAGTTTTATAATACACTCCTTATACTTAAACACGACTTTAGCTTAAAGTCCACTTTAGTTGAGAGGCAGATTTGAGTATACATTATAATACCGGGCCTAAGACCGGCAGCTTGTTTTGATGTGTATAACTATGACTTTTTAGAGTTTTATTCGCGTACTTTAGTAAACTTCAGGATATCTTTCATGCGATAAATTTGGTCTAGAAGTTACACATAGCAATATTTTATCCTCGAATGAGTAAATCCGATAATAGGAAAGGTAAATGGAATGCAAACATAAATAAGTTGAACTCTGAGGGAATGCCTGACTAAAGTCAAAAAATAGCTTGTTTTCCTTTTATTAGACCTTATCTCGAATAACACTGCTCTATTTTGGTTCCATATGAATGTAGAATTGGTCTGTGATTTAGACGTTGTCCAACGTAGGAGAGCTAGGTTCGTTAGCGAAGATTTCATGTTCGACGGTAATGCCTAACCATGGTGAAGCCCTTCGGGTAAGACTGCCTTCGTGTGAGTAAATCAGATTCCCTTTCGGAAACTTTCAAAAAATTTAACACAGCTTTAAGACGGAATTGATAAAGTTGTAATGCAGCTAAAGATGAGTGCGAACTTCGAGAGTAATCAAATCACTGCAAAGAAACAATTACTAGGACGGTTGGTAATTTCCGGTCGTTTTTTCTCACATAATATCTACGAAGCTAATAGAATAGAGGTAGACACGCTACTCGCAACTGGTGGATACTGGTGAATATCTACTTGAAAAAATTGTTAACTCTATGCATTTGAGAGACACCCAAAATTAACGAAACCAATACGGAATTTATATTGCTCATCAGTGCCGAAGTGGCTTTTCTTGGAGCAAAAACATAGAGACGCAAGATATTCAACTAATTCCGGTCTTCTATAGAAAATTTGACTCCAATTTATATGGAATTTCTTTGGGAGCAAGCCTTTTGGCCACTCGACACAACTGCGAAATTGAAACTTGCTTCTCACCCGCTTTATACATTACCTATTTATTGTTACATAATAGAATAGTATATATTAGGATTACATCATTATCCATTGTATAATAAACTGCAAACTATAGGCTCATTATTTTCCGAAAATATTTTATTCTTCAGATATAGTCAGTAAATTATTCAACCCAAGTTCTATTCCTACATCCCAAAACCATTAACTAACAAAAATTTGAAGAGAGAATGAGGCAAGGTGAGGAATGAGGTAGTCTGCACTTGCTTTTCTCAATGAGCTAGAAGTTGACATAGTTGTCTTACTAAGTTGCCAAGCAAATAAACTTTTCTAATCATTCAGAGGGAGTGATTAAGATTAATTTCATTGCTCAGCATCGCTCATGTCTCAGACGTTTTCACATTGTCTCCGCCATTAACTGAGATAAAAGCAAATGAAATGAACAGTCTATGTAGCAGGGATGAGGCTGCATCTTCTAAGAAAGTACTTTTTCTGAAGAAAATTAAACCTTTGTTTAAATCTTCCATCTTTTAGAGATTCCCATCTTGCCTTCTGAAGCATCTGAGTAACGTTCACTGAGTTGTCGGAACAGTTTTTGACGAAACCTTTCACTGTATGAACCTTTTCTAATTCTCGAATACGACATTTAACAAATAACTTAACATGGATACCTTATGTTAAGTTATTCGTGAGGGTTGCTCCAAGATAGACCGCCGATTCTAATGTCCCTTGAAAGGTGTACGAATAATCATTGGCAATAGATTTTTCTTTCGAGGAAGTTAATTACTGAAAATTTGTCTACATTGAGCTCTGATTGCCAGGAGTCAAGAATTGTTGATAAATGAAACGATAATTGAATCGAACACTCGCTTCCAGCTGTTTTTCTACTATCAACAAATATTTACTCTACTTCGAGGCACCTTTGTCCAAAGTTACAACAGCTCGTGAGTTTAATAGTTTTGATAAATTTGATAAATCTTCAGTGTGAAGTTTTTTTTTCCATAATACCTGCTCACATGCTTCTGTGGGCCTTTCTTTGCACATGAATTTGAACATTTGTTAAAAAGACAGTTATATGTGTGTGTAAATAAGGGCATGTACATGTTTACTTAAGCTTAAATCTTTGTCGACTGTGATTAAACATTTTAATTTCAATTTTAATTTGTAGTCAATAACAATAGATTTCATATGTTAGAAAATATTTTGATTTTCTATACCTTTAGGTTCCAAAAATCTTCTTTTTTCTTGTCATTCTAATTCCATTTTGCCAATATTACATTTAAGTATAAGGATCTAATTTTTCTGAATAAACGCACATTCTAGCACTCACCCAAAATCATTTTCGCACCAACTGAGTATTACCTTCTATTGGAATATTTTTGTAGAAAACTGCGCACTCTGAGATTAACTTAATGCTGCAATTGGATCACACTAAATTTACTTTCTGTACCAGTTTAGAGCTATTTTTATACGAAAGTATTGTTAATAAATAAGATTATCAAGCAGTATACTATAGATGTTATTGCATCTCATCAGCCCTTACAATTTAATACCCTGCACTTAAAAAGTCCAAAAATTAAATATAATACAATGGAAGTAGCATTTCAATGCTTAAAAATTACGAAAAACCTAATACTGACATTGTAAAAAATATATTTTTTATGATACCTATTACAAATTAAGGTTGACCGTTAAGCATTGATATTAAGGAGACAAATATACAGGAAATACCGTTTTTGTGGAGGAAGAAAACTTGTGATATTATGTGATGACAGAAAATATTTCTATCGAATACTGTTNGCATATCAGTTCAAAAAATATATTTTAGGTCTTTTTAAAAGCTATCAATTCTTAAAAATAAACGGGCTACGCGGTATTACCGTATTACGACGCGATATTTTTCTAACAATCCTTACGGCGCTCACGGCAACGGGTATGAAAATTATTCTCAGTCAAAGCATCTAATATTTAAAGTGGTATCTAAGTAAACAGGACTCTAAAAAGTTTTATAATACACTCCTTATACTTAAACACGACTTTAGCTTAAAGTCCACTTTAGTTGAGAGGCAGATTTGAGTATACATTATAATACCGGGCCTAAGACCGGCAGCTTGTTTTGATGTGTATAACTATGACTTTTTAGAGTTTTATTCGCGTACTTTAGTAAACTTCAGGATATCTTTCATGCGATAAATTTGGTCTAGAAGTTACACATAGCAATATTTTATCCTCGAATGAGTAAATCCGATAATAGGAAAGGTAAATGGAATGCAAACATAAATAAGTTGAACTCTGAGGGAATGCCTGACTAAAGTCAAAAAATAGCTTGTTTTCCTTTTATTAGACCTTATCTCGAATAACACTGCTCTATTTTGGTTCCATATGAATGTAGAATTGGTCTGTGATTTAGACGTTGTCCAACGTAGGAGAGCTAGGTTCGTTAGCGAAGATTTCATGTTCGACGGTAATGCCTAACCATGGTGAAGCCCTTCGGGTAAGACTGCCTTCGTGTGAGTAAATCAGATTCCCTTTCGGAAACTTTCAAAAAATTTAACACAGCTTTAAGACGGAATTGATAAAGTTGTAATGCAGCTAAAGATGAGTGCGAACTTCGAGAGTAATCAAATCACTGCAAAGAAACAATTACTAGGACGGTTGGTAATTTCCGGTCGTTTTTTCTCACATAATATCTACGAAGCTAATAGAATAGAGGTAGACACGCTACTCGCAACTGGTGGATACTGGTGAATATCTACTTGAAAAAATTGTTAACTCTATGCATTTGAGAGACACCCAAAATTAACGAAACCAATACGGAATTTATATTGCTCATCAGTGCCGAAGTGGCTTTTCTTGGAGCAAAAACATAGAGACGCAAGATATTCAACTAATTCCGGTCTTCTATAGAAAATTTGACTCCAATTTATATGGAATTTCTTTGGGAGCAAGCCTTTTGGCCACTCGACACAACTGCGAAATTGAAACTTGCTTCTCACCCGCTTTATACATTACCTATTTATTGTTACATAATAGAATAGTATATATTAGGATTACATCATTATCCATTGTATAATAAACTGCAAACTATAGGCTCATTATTTTCCGAAAATATTTTATTCTTCAGATATAGTCAGTAAATTATTCAACCCAAGTTCTATTCCTACATCCCAAAACCATTAACTAACAAAAATTTGAAGAGAGAATGAGGCAAGGTGAGGAATGAGGTAGTCTGCACTTGCTTTTCTCAATGAGCTAGAAGTTGACATAGTTGTCTTACTAAGTTGCCAAGCAAATAAACTTTTCTAATCATTCAGAGGGAGTGATTAAGATTAATTTCATTGCTCAGCATCGCTCATGTCTCAGACGTTTTCACATTGTCTCCGCCATTAACTGAGATAAAAGCAAATGAAATGAACAGTCTATGTAGCAGGGATGAGGCTGCATCTTCTAAGAAAGTACTTTTTCTGAAGAAAATTAAACCTTTGTTTAAATCTTCCATCTTTTAGAGATTCCCATCTTGCCTTCTGAAGCATCTGAGTAACGTTCACTGAGTTGTCGGAACAGTTTTTGACGAAACCTTTCACTGTATGAACCTTTTCTAATTCTCGAATACGACATTTAACAAATAACTTAACATGGATACCTTATGTTAAGTTATTCGTGAGGGTTGCTCCAAGATAGACCGCCGATTCTAATGTCCCTTGAAAGGTGTACGAATAATCATTGGCAATAGATTTTTCTTTCGAGGAAGTTAATTACTGAAAATTTGTCTACATTGAGCTCTGATTGCCAGGAGTCAAGAATTGTTGATAAATGAAACGATAATTGAATCGAACACTCGCTTCCAGCTGTTTTTCTACTATCAACAAATATTTACTCTACTTCGAGGCACCTTTGTCCAAAGTTACAACAGCTCGTGAGTTTAATAGTTTTGATAAATTTGATAAATCTTCAGTGTGAAGTTTTTTTTTCCATAATACCTGCTCACATGCTTCTGTGGGCCTTTCTTTGCACATGAATTTGAACATTTGTTAAAAAGACAGTTATATGTGTGTGTAAATAAGGGAATGTACATGTCTACTTAAGCTTAAATCTTTGTCGACTGTGATTAAACATTTTAATTTCAATTTTAATTTGTAGTCAATAACAATAGATTTCATATGTTAGAAAATATTTTGATTTTCTATACCTTTAGGTTCCAAAAATCTTCTTTTTTCTTGTCATTCTAATTCCATTTTGCCAATATTACATTTAAGTATAAGGATCTAATTTTTCTGAATAAACGCACATTCTAGCACTCACCCAAAATCATTTTCGCACCAACTGAGTATTACCTTCTATTGGAATATTTTTGTAGAAAACTGCGCACTCTGAGATTAACTTAATGCTGCAATTGGATCACACTAAATTTACTTTCTGTACCAGTTTAGAGCTATTTTTATACGAAAGTATTGTTAATAAATAAGATTATCAAGCAGTATACTATAGATGTTATTGCATCTCATCAGCCCTTACAATTTAATACCCTGCACTTAAAAAGTCCAAAAATTAAATATAATACAATGGAAGTAGCATTTCAATGCTTAAAAATTACGAAAAACCTAATACTGACATTGTAAAAAATATATTTTTTATGATACCTATTACAAATTAAGGTTGACCGTTAAGCATTGATATTAAGGAGACAAATATACAGGAAATACCGTTTTTGTGGAGGAAGAAAACTTGTGATATTATGTGATGACAGAAAATATTTCTATCGAATACTGTTAGAGCGCTATTTCCACAATTGCGGAATCCCTCAAATGGCCAATGGCAAAAAGGAGGACATCTTGCCGCTGTGAGAGATAATAGCAATTAATCACTCTAAGAAAGGCGAATTGCTTCTAACATTATCTTAAATACTTGAAAAAGTATGCATAAACGTATGTACCCCTTCTCTGGACTACAACCTTGTCGTGGTGGAAGGGCTTGCGTGTTCCTATGACCTAGAGAGCGTAACTGGCGGGAACTATGTTCCTGGTAGGGTCACCCATGCCAGGATGGTCAATAGGTAGGGGCCTGACGAAAGGTAGTCCACGCAGTGTCTGTACC